>VDFB02105785.1:476656296-477106933 GCA_007258455.2 Sequoia sempervirens | reverse complement strand
TTTCAACTCTAAAATTAGTAAATTGCCTTTAAATTTTTAGTTCCACTCCATGCATGCTCTTGCATCCGATTTTATTCCCCACTCTTTTTAGTTACTTTAAAAAAAAAAAAAAAGATATTTAACACTATCCATAAATTGCCAATTTGATATTCTAATTTAATATTCTATTTAAATCAGCATTATCCTCTTTGTTTAAATAAGATTATTCATATGCAATAAAAATTAGAATAACTTTAATAATAATAATAATAATCTTTCTTTATTCAAATCTTTAAAATATTAACTTTATTAATAAATGGTACAATAATTCATTTCACGCCACTAAAATATTTTACCTTAACAAAAGTACACCTATTTATATTAACAAATCATTAAATTCACAAATTAATTAAATAACTAAATAATTAACAACATTCATTTACTAATTTAATAATTTAATTTGACACATTAACCAATTCAACATACTACCAACGAACACTGTTAACTTAACCAAATACTTGAACAATAATAAACTTAACACTCCAACGACATTAACAATAACATTAAATTAAAACCATGTTAAATAAACGATGAAAACAAATGATACGAAACGATACAATACCATAACGATGATGGGGTTGTAGACGAATGACACTGTCAGGCTCATCGACGGGATGACAGACTCGAACAGGGACTTCCTTGTCAACTATATTTTCAACTTCATACCCGTTGGGATTGTGGGACACATTCAAACCTAACATCACAGGTGGAGTCGGTGTCCAGTACCTGGATCCTGCATCAGACCACATCAAATACATATAAATCTCCAGTTGCAAACACACCATGAAAGGTAGTCGTGGCATAGCAGGGCACTCGTGAACCAGCGATACTACCCCATCCTTTCACCAAGACTCAACCAAAAGACACATCAACATGCATATCCAGCAACAATAATTAAGCTACAACCTCACATCATAGTATTACATCTAAATAATAACATAACCAGATAAAACGAACATCAGATGTCATAATATCATCAATCACCATAAAGTAGTATCATGAATATCTAAACAACTAAATTGCAAATCCACACAAGTCAAGATGGTGAAGCAATCACCATCCAAGTATCAAGTCCACAACAACACATGAAAGAGTACCAGAAAAGTAATAGCTACATGAGGGGTATTACATCCTCCCCCCCAGAACTTGGCTTACTCCTGTAAGCCAGTGAACAAATAAGGCAAGGCCTCTCTAATATAGGATGCATCCTCCCATGTCATTGAAGTCTCATCATTAGGGTCCCATTGGACCCACACTTGTTCAATGTATTTTCCCCTAAGAGTGAGTCTCCTGTACTACAAAACGGGCATGGGTTCGAGTGCCAGCTGCTCATCCTCAACCTATAGAGCATTGCAATCAAGTATGTGAGAAACATTTGGATAGTAAGGCCTAAGTACATAAACATGAAATACATCATGTATGTGCGATAGACTGGGCGTCAATGCTAGGTGATAAGCAACGAGGCCAATTCTCTCCAAAACTTTGAACGGTCCCACAAAATGAGGCGCGAGCTTAGAACCTTTCCCATAACGGATTGGGCTCTTTCGCGGACGCACTCGTAGGAAGACTTGATCACCAACAGAAAACTGACAATCGACTCTATGCACATCAGCGTACTTCTTTTTCCTATCTTGTGCTACTGTTAAATGCTCCCTAATGCGAGCAACCTATTGCTTAATATCCTAAAGCATTTCGGGACCAAGGAGTACCCTATCCTCAAGATGGTTCCAACTCAAAGGGGTTCAAAAAGAACAACCATATAGTGCCTAAAAAGGATCCATGCCAATCGAGCTATGATATCCATTGTTGTAGGAAAACTCCACCAAATGCAAATAGTCCTCCCAACATGACTGTTGATCCATCACATACATACAAAGCATGTCCTCAAGAACCTGATTGACCCTCTCAGCCTTCCCATCTATTTCCGGATGGTATGCATAACTGAAATTCAGCTGGGTCCCTAAGGCACACTACAAGAATGTCCACAATGCAAAAGTGAACATCGGATCTCTGTCAGAAATTATCCTTCATAGAATTTTGTGCAGTCAAACAATGTCTTCCATGAAAATTTTGGTAACTGAGGAAGCAGTGTAAGATGATTGGATAGGGGAGAAGTGTGCTACCTTGGTCAACCTGTCGACAACAACCATGATAGTATCATGCTAATGAGAAGTCATAGGCAATCCAACGATAAAGACCACTAATATGATATCCCACTTCCATTTGGGAATGAGATGAGGTTGTAGAAGTCCTGTAGGATGTTGGTGTTCTACCTTAACCCTCTAGCATTCCAAACATCTTGCCACAAAGTCTGCAATATCTCTCTTCATACCAGCCCAAAATTACAGTGAACGTAGATCTGCATGCATCTTCTTAACTCCGATATGAGTAGAATAGGGAGCTCGATGTGCCTTATTCATGATCAAAATACGAAGACCTTCTGCAAGAGGCACGTACATACGACCCAAATACCTCAAAATACCATCAGACCCCAATGAGTAACCTATACAAATTTTCCTTCCAAAGCTCTACCTGATTCAATTTTTTATTTCACTTCCTAATACTAGCTATCTGTGGGAAGTGTTGTGAAGACCTTATTCCTCAAATCCACCTCAAGAGTCACTACAGATATCTCATGTCTCCGCCGACTCAAAGCATCCACCACCATGTTTTCCTTGACCTAGATGTATTTAACCTCAAAATCATATTTGCAAAGAAATTCTATCCATCTTCTTTTCTTGGCATTCAGGTTTGGCTGTGTAAAAATATATTGCAAGCTGTGATGATTGCTATGTAGCTTGAACCGATGTCCCACTAAGAAGTGCCTCCATCTCACAAGGGCATGTACAACTGCGGCTAACTCCAAATCGTGTGTGGGATAATTCAGCTCATGATCCTTGAGCTTGTAAGACTCATATGCAATTACACAACCTTCTTGCATCAAGACGGCTCCTAAGCCTTCCAAGGAGGCATCAATACACACCATGAAATCCCTAGTAGGATCAGGAACTACTAAAATTGGTGTGTTGGTCAAGTTTTCCTTAAGAGTTTGGAAAGCTAACTGGCACTATTCTGACCAAATGAATTTCTTCCCTTTCCTTTGAAGAGAAGTGATGGGATGTGCCATCCTTGAAAAGCCCTGAATGAACCGTCGATAGTAGCCTGCTAATCCCATAAAATTGTGTATCTTAGGAACATTCTTGGGTGCTGACCAATCAATGATGGCTTGGATCTTTGAAGGATCCACTGCGACACCTTCACTATAGATGGTGTCCCAAGTATTTCACTTCAGTCTTGAAGAACTCACACTTCACCAAATTAGCATACAACTGATTGTCCCTCAAGCATTGCAACACTTATCTTAAATGTTCTTTGTGCTCCTCCATTGTTTTTGAGTAGATCAAGATATCATCGAGAAACACACGGACAAACCTATCCAAGTAGGTTTGAAACACTCCATTCATTAGGCTCATAAAAATTGATGGTGCATTTGTCAACCCAAATGGCATAACAATGAATTCATAATGGCCATAATGAGTGTGAAATGCAGTTTTATGTATATCAGCTTTGGCTATCCACAACTGATGGTACCCAAACTTAAGATAAATCTTGGAGAATACTTGAGCCCCTTTTATCTGATTGAAAAAGTCATCAATTCTCAACAAAGGATACAAATTCTTCGCTGTCACTTTGTTAAGTTGTCTGTAGTCAATGCACAAATAGAGTGAATTGTCCTTCTTTACGAAAATTACTGGTGCTCCCCAAGGGGAAACACTGGGATGAATGAATCCTTTTTCTAAGAATTCCTCCAATTGCAAACAAAGCTCCTAAAGTTCTTGTGTTGTCATCCGATATGGACCCCAAGATATAGGCTCAGCTTCAGGTACAAGGTCAATTTTGAAGTTGATGTCACGCTTTGGTAGCATCCGCAGAATTTCAATTAGAAAAACATCAAAGAATTTCTTAAGGAGAGGATAGTCGTCCAATGACACCTCTTGACTCTCTCCCAAATCCAAGTCATTGACTAACACAACAAACAACTGACAACCCTAATGGAAACACATTTTCAATTGCATGGTCGAGATCATCCATAGTGAAATAGGCCTCTGTATACCAACGATCTCAACCTCATTCCCTGAATCGTCAACACATCACACAACCTTGCACTAACAATCAATTAAAGCACAATGAGCACTCAACCAATCCATACCTAGAACAACATCATAGGAACCATGCAACACACCTGATGTATCAACTACAGTGCCCTGATGTTTAGCTTGACAGTTGTCAACCACCGTGAACACTCAATGTGATCTACCTACATCACCCACTGTCAGCTCAGAAGTGGCTAGTCTTTGAGTAAAGCCTATAGTGTTCTGCTGTGAACATTGTTTCGCAATATGTACTTATTGACCACATGAGAAACAACCTGTGCCCTGACCAAAGCCTCTACCACTAGATAGTGCATTTGACTATTGAAAGTTTCCTTGACTGTGTGTCGACCTGTACTCTATGTAGGCTGCTCAAAACGGTTCTACTGAGTTCATTGCTAATTCTGATTCTTCTTGGCCTAAGATCTTCCACTTTGCGAAGACTGTGAATTATTGTGTTTTGGTTGCGACTGTTGTTGTTGTTGTTGTCCACCCTTGGAGGGTGCACAATAACTCTTGGAAGACCCTACAGCTTGAGGTTTCCCACCTCTAAAACCAAAGCCTGATGTCGGTGCACTACCAATCTGAACTCCTATGTGGCCTCCCAAATCCATTTCTAAGTTTTCCTCTACTAGATGAGCCTTCTCAACAACTACCTCCATTTTCTTTGGCTCGAAGACTCGAACTCCACCACTGATTTGGGAATTTAAGCCCCTGACAAAATTTTGAAAAAGCATAGCCTCATCATTACCAATTTTTGTGTATTGCTTGAGCTCATAGAAGTGGCACTCATACTATTCAACAGACATTTCCATTTGTTTCAACTCATGTAATTCATCTGCCCTACACTATCTCTAGTGATCAGAAAGAAAAAGGGCCCTAAATCTCTCCATAAAAAACTCCCAAGTCACCATGTTGATGTCAAGGTGTAATTTCTGCTCTTCAAGTTGCCACTAAGTGGATGCGAAGCCTCTAAGGTGCATGATGGCACACCTTGCCTAGGTATTACTACCATAAGGATGCATAGCAAAGCATTGGTCAAGATCGATCAACCATGTTTCTATCTCTAAACCCCCACTAGAACCACCAAATGTGGGTGGACATGCTCTCAACAGGTCTCTCATGTGACCCGCCACTGTTGCATCTTGTTTTGTTGTTATTTCCCCTATCTTGGAGATCTCTCCCTTTCTCTTTCCACTCACTGTTGCTCCGCTGGCCTAGGGCCTAAATGACCCAAAATCTCCTCAAGTAGGTGTCGCAATTGTCCACCTTCAAGACTCGGTTGCTTTGGGTTTTGACCACCACCTCCCAAATTGTTTTGGGAACTTTGATGTTCCTCATGTTCTAAACCATGGGAACTTGAAGGTGATGAACTTTGGCGGTTGGCCCCATGGCCACCACCTTAGCCTCTTCCATAACCATGAACTCTACCTCAAGGCATGTTCTTGCATAACATTAGAGAAAAACATGTGAGATCAAGAGTTAAACACAAAGGTTACCTAATGGACTCAAACTACCCAGAGAACCCAGCATTTGCAAACCTAGCTCTGATACCAAGTTATAATGCCCCATCACACAAACCCCAAAGAACAACAATAACACACAATTTTTTTAAAAAAGTTAACATATGTAAAATTTATATTAAGTTCTCCAATGCATGACATTCAATTAAATGAATACACTAATCATCTAAGTCCTCTGGGGTACATGAGGAACATTACGTAACCTAACCCATAATGATTATGCACGAATTCAAAAGTATCTTACAAATCGTAACAAAGTATTCATTAATAAAACCATACCTCCATCATAATTCTAACATTAAAACATTCACATGTGATAACCCAATAAAAGCAAAATTTAACTCAATATCAACAACCATTACATAGATTATAATTATGAGTCTACAGGAAACATATTTCCATGGATACAACATGTTCAAATGATGATAACCACAATTACTAATCCTATAAGGAATACAAAGGTACACTTATACATTACACCAATCCATAACATGAGTTTACATTATAATTACCCAACACATGTGGTGTAATAATAATACATAAGTATGACAAAATAAAGAATGTACATCTAAAAATACAGTGAACTCTGGAACAATCTGCATCTAAATAATGATGTATTGCAAGGACACTGATAGGGAACCCAATGGGGTGTGTGGCACGTTCCACCCAACCGTGTGGACCTGAAAGCCCAACTCCCCATGCCAGGAATAGACAAGGAAGACCCACAATCCAAGACAGTCAAATGGACAACCACATGACCAAACTAGAGGAACAATCTGAACATAATAGTTAACAACATTCACGGCTACAACAAGGCAACTGCTTCCAGAGACATGCAAAGGCAAGACAAGGGGTACTACGAGAGAGTTTCATCGCATGACCCTATTATGGGTTATCCTAGTTGTCTCTCTATTTGTGTCAACCCCCATCTATGATTATCCTGGCTATCCCTCACTAGGCACTAACCCCATAGGGTGACACGTGTGGGACCATTAACCTCTCATGGGGACAAGGTAATGACCTTACCAACCATGGCCTTCTTAGTACACCCTTAGTTTGTGGGAGCACTAACGGCATGGACGAGGTATCTAATTTATCTTTGTTTATTATTAACCTACCCAACCCACTTGTGTGTTTTATTATGTTTTCACTTGTTTAACCAACTCACTCACGGGTTATCTAGGCTACCCCTTTGTGCATCGACCCCCATGACGAGCCACTCTCCCTAATAGCCCGAAACATAACTCACAACAACAAGGGTGTACAAAGGCATGTAAGCACAAAAATCATAACCAAGAATATTGGTGAGGCATGGTCCCTCTTACACAAGGTCATAACAACGGATGAAACAACAGTGTTGACAGATAAACCAAATAACATCAACAATGACTAAGGTCAATTATGGGTAAAACCAACATAAACAAGTTTTGTTCTACGCCTCTAGAAGCGTAACTCCATCTACCAAGTGGGGCAACATAACGAGATGGGTTCCCAACATGCATACCATCTCATCAAACTAAACACGATACAAGGGAATGTAATACAATTGACTTGGACCCATAAAACCAAAACTCATCTTTAATTTCTCTAACAAACCCAAGTAGTAAATTCAAATAAAGGGGTATTTAAACCATCAATATATTTAATTTGTAAAAGAAAGAAATCATATAAACAATTAAAGCATTATACATTTAAAATCATAATAGAGTTAAATCAAAATGCTAATATTAATAATTTATTTTAAAGAGTCATCATTAAATCATTCAATTAAATAACTAACACATTGTCCATTTTAAAATCTCTTTAAAACAATTACACAATTATTATGTGTATATATGTTTATTGCTATAATTATAAACATACACATTTTAAACAATTTCCCTCTTCCACAAAATAAACATAATAAATTTCTAATTTCACATACTATTATCCTAATTTTAATAAAGTTTGTTTTAGCTGTAAAAAAAAAGAGATTGAAGTTTTTATTTTAAGTAAATTACAATTTATAGAAATATATAAAAAAAACACAATTTTTTTATATATATTATACTGCCTTAACAAACTAGCGCAACCTTCATGGACTGCGTACAACAGCCATTGGTTGTTGCGCATAGCCTCCATGGGCTACACTCAGCAGCCCTTGGTTGTTGCCTATCAAACAAGAACAAGAACATGGAGGTGGGCACAAAAAAATTGACCTTTGTTTAACATACAAAAGCAATGAAAAGGGATTTAATTCCTCTATCGCCGTCTAATCCTGTCCTTTTGCTTGTTACCAAACATCCCTTTTCCTTTTCTTTCAATAAAACAAAGAGAAAAAATAGCAAATGGCTATTGCAGAGTCAAAATTTCTCGTTTTCCCAAAACTGTATTTTTTTCTCTTTTTTTTTTGATAATTTTTTAGAGCCCCCCCTTTTTTTTCAAAAACCAAAACCAATAAGTACGACAATTTTCAACTCTAAAATTAGTTTAAATTGACTTTAAATTTTCAGTTCCACTCCATGCATGCTCTTGCATGCGATTTTATTCCCCACTCTTTTTAGTTACTTTAAAAAAAAATAGATATTTAGCACTATCCATAAATTGCCAATTTGATATTCTAATTTAATATTCTATTTAAATCAGCATTATCCTCTTTGTTTACATAAGATTATTCATATGCAATAAAATTAGAATAACTTTAATAATAATAATAATAATAATAATAATAATAATAATCTTTCTTTATTCAAATCTTTAAAAAATTAACTTTATTAATAAATGGTACAATAATTCATTTCACGCCACTAAAATATTTTATATTAACAAAAGTACACCTATTTATATTAACAAATCATTAAATAACTAAATAATTAACAACATTCATTTACTGATTTAATAATTTAATTTGAAACATTAACCAATTCAACGTAGTACCACTGAACACCATTAACTTATCCAAATACTCAAACAACAATAAACTCAACACTCCAAGGACATTAACAATAACATTAAATTAAAACCACATTAAATAAACAGTGCAAACAAATGACACGAAACAAGACGATACCATAATGGTGACGGGGTTGTAGACGAACGACACTGTCAGACTCATCGACGGGATGACAGACTCGGATGGGGACTTCCTTGTCAACTCCATTTTCAACTTCATACCCATTGGGATTGTGGGAGACGCTCAGACCTGGCAACACAGGTGGAGTCGGTGTCCAATACCTGCATCCTGCATCAAACCATTCAAATACATATAAATCTCTAGTTGCAAACACATTGTGAAAGGTAGTAGTGGCGTAGTAGGGCACTCGTGAACTAGCGATGGTACCCTGTCCTTTCACCAAGACTCAACCAAAAGACACATCAACATGCATATCCAGCAACAAGCATTAAGCTACAACCTCACATCATAGTATTACATCTGAATAATAACATAACTAGATAAAGCAAACACCACATGTCATAATATCATCAATCACCATAAAGCAGTATCATGAATATCCAAACAACTAAACTACAAATCCACACAAGTCAAGCTTGTGAAGCAATCACCATCCAACTCTCAAGTCAACAACAACACATGAAAGAGTACCAGAAAAGTAATAGCTACATGAGGGGTATTACACATGAATAGCAAACAATTGTATGAAAATATTAAAGAGAGAAAAAAATTAGGGCAATGGTCTTCAAAGTGAGCATGACAATGGCACTATAAAAAAGAATATCAAAAAACACCCCTATGAGATGAATCTAGAACATGAAATATCCATTAAAGTCATGAATTCTAGCTCAAGGGTATGATACCTAATGGACAATATCAAAGACAAGGGCAAAAGGAATAACTAGAAATATATTGTCACAACCATGGGTTTCAAGTATCATCAATTATTACAGTGAGGTGAATTAGTTCATAAAGATCTGAGTCACTTTTATGGTTCACATGAAAATTTATTACATGATATATACAAGAGGGTATTATTACTCTAAGAGAATACTATCACACCTTCAATACTTGGGATAGTCATGTACTCTATAATAGTCTTAAAGACTATTAGAGATGTAGTAGAGAAATTTTTGAAAGATCATACATGATAGTTGTATAAGCATAAGATGATAGTAAGAAAAGGTCAAGAAAATACTAAAGCCATCATAAGACTTGTCACTATCATGCATGAAGATAACCTAAATATCTAGAAGAAGAAAATGGCAATCAAAAGATCTCAAATAAATAGTCATATTCAAATGATAGTAGTTGAAGAGTTTTACGTTGTGGTAGTGGAAAAATAGTGACAATACATGGTTGTTAGTGATATTATTGTGTAATACATGACACTAGCCTATAGATGCCCAAAAGGAGATCACAACCATGATAGTTCAAATAAACAATGAGAGTCCATGTCATAACCATGAAGGGGCCATTAAAAGTCATAATAATAGTGATAGGGTAGTATGATGGACTTTAAAAGATACATAAAGATAAGTGATTGAGGAGTCAAGAGGGCTTTAAAACCATCATAAATCTTGTCAAGAGTTCATTATCTTCAAATTAGTGTGGTAAACTATGAAAGAGTTCCATCTCACAAGGTTTCAAAAGAGGATAACCTACAAGGGTATTCAAGAGTGCATGGATAGTATCTCTAGGAGCTACCACAATCAATTTCAAGGTGTTGGTCATGAGAAAGAGAGGTTTACATTAAGTGGGCTAAGGGATCTAAATGACAATTCTTTAGAAGACATTCAAATGGAAAAGAGGAGAGTCCATAGCATAATCTTCAACATAATACAAATGTACCAAGAGGATAGTCCTTATGGTCCATTTATATAATCACACTTGGAGGTCTTATCAAATATCATGACTCCATTGGGAAATGGAAATGAGTACTAAATGAAAAACCTCAATGTGAGCTAAGTGTGAATGACTTTGAAGACACACAAGATAGTGAGTTGTTAGTAGAAAATTCATGGTCAACAAGGATATAAGGTAGTTAAGATGAGTAACTTGATATCACAACCTAGTCATGACAGTTCCAAGGGGAAGTAATGAGACAATTTATGGGCCAATATTATGTCTAAAAGACAATATTCCATGTAATTATAAGGCATAGAAGAAAACAAAATTATAAATGAGGTGGCCTATAGTATGTTATAATAGTGGGGAGTTGAAAATAATGAAGTATCACACCAAACTTCAAAGACACAATCATATATAGAGATATAGACATGTAGAGTGAAAGGATAGTCGCAAGGAGGCTATACAAACATACAATGAAAAGATTGATAGAATAGTATCATAGTAAAGAAGGTAGCACCATGCCAAAAATAATATGGGCTAAGAAATAAAAAATCGTCACATAAGGTAGTACAAAGATAAGTACCATGACTAGCAATGACTGTATGGTCATAAACTTGAAAATAAATGTAAGTTTTGATTGAATACCCTATGGAGGTTTGAAAGCATGATGCATAAACACCTACAAGAGTAGAAGAATGACTTCAAATTATTTTTGAGAGTCATAGAACAAGTAGAACTTCAATCCTATGCCCTCCAAGGAGTCCTAATCACTTCAATTTCATGAAATCACATGCTTTATCATCTTGCAAATGAGATTATGACAATTAGAGTGAGATGGATAATAGAGAGGTAAATGTGTATGATATTCTTATAAACAGTGAAAAGATAAAATCAAGATGTCAATTGGTGAGACAAGTGGTAGCTACAAGTTCTTAGAGGTCTCTTATGCCCTCTTAAGGGATTTAATCATCTTCAAGTCAATTGTCACATGACCTAAAGGCAGGGAGAGTATAGTTGCATGCATATAGGAATCAATTGGTGATTTTGAAGGTAGATAAGAAGATATAGGGGATAATTTGATCAAATCACCCACTTTTGCAAGCATTTAGGAACATCTTCAACAAGATAAGTTCAGAGCAATCAATTCCTTTTCTTCAGCAACCTACACATTCAAAGGAGACAATTCAACTGGACGCCCAAGGAAAGATGACCAAGTAAAACAAAGGAAAGCAAATGCATTTATGATCTAAAAGAATGTTACTAATTCTTAGGAAGTTTTTAAACAACTAATAGTGATGTCATGGGACAATTTAGAATACGTTTCTTGCATTTTTTGTTGTGTTGTAGCTCTTACAATCTTTTCTAGCAAAAGATGTGTATTGTAACTCAATTTTTTTCAATTTTTGAGACTAAAAACATGTAAATTTATTTTTCAAACCATTTTTAGACTAGTATTTCTATGTAAACTCCTTTTATCAATACATTTTAGTTTGTACTTCTCAAATTTTATGTGTTATGTATTTTGACAAATGATTTGATGTGGTTTTTATGGTTATTGCATGTCAATCCTTGAATTATATCTCATTTGAAAACATCATCAAACAAAAACAAACAAAACTCATAAGGTTATAGGTTGTGTTTATTATTTAAATTAGCAGTTTGTAGCTGTGAAAACACATAGTTTCACTACAAAAAAACTAAGATTTAACCTATTTATGAAATACTAATTATGTGTGAGCTTAGTCAAAATTGAGTTGTGTGCAAAGCAAGACCTTTATTTGATAGAAATTGTAAGTTAAAAAACAACAGGTACATATTTTGTATAGTTTGGTGCATCACCTCCATAGGGTAGTAGCTTTATTTTTACATCTTTTTCATCCATTTTCATCAACAAAAACTAATATTTAAGTCATTTTAGGAGAAGCATCAAAGGGAACCAACCCTCTTTGGAGGCTGATCTCCATCATTTGGGTCCACACTCAGGGAGATCATCCCATGTTTCATGAGGTGGTTGGGTGACTTTATTAGCTCAGCAAGGATGCACACACTTCCATGGCAACAAGTATTATAGTTAATAGTTTTTTAATAAGCAAGGAAGAATGTTTTGACAAACTATGAAGCATTTGTAGATATTTATATCATCATTCAAAATATTCATATTATCATGATGCAAAGGTAACTAAATATTAGGAATATGATCCTCTAATAATTCGTCATCAATGAAGATAATATAGAAATTTATAATTAGCCGATAGGCTATATATAGTGTGAACTTTGAGATAAAACCTGTCTCACGCCGTAACCACTCCCCTGAAACAATTTTCCGGCGGGTAACCACTCCCGGGAAACAATTTTCCTATATCTGATATGTACTATGAGGTTTGAGACGGGAAGTCTGCACATTGGTAAAAATTGTTTAATTGTCGATAAACAATTTTTGGATAGCTAGAGGACATCATATCAAATGTCCTTTCGACCATCCTCAGCTACGGTTTGATTTGCCTTAAATTTGATGTTGATGCATTCTTTACACTTGGCAAATATATTGTAAAGGATGTACCTTCAAATCAGATAACCCTACGAAATATCTGACATGCTTTGAATTGTCATAAATTTGCAAAGGTTTAGGACATTTTAGCGTAGAAATTGGGCATTTGAATATTACTGTAATTAGCCGAGGCAATCAAATCAGACAAAATCAGATCTCTAAAGTAAATGAAAGCAAATCTAACAAAATCAAATCTTGTAAAATCGTATCAATATCTACTGACTGCAAGAGACTAACTGCCCAATTGAAATAAGATTGTATTGAAGTTAGTAAACTGTGAAAACTCGTTGAGGAATACAGAAAGGCATTGAGGATCCTCAGTTACAAAAATGAATTTCTACAAACACATTCAGGTCCCAAATTTCAAGCGACTTGGAACCCATGCTCGCCATATCCTTATTTGAATGTGATGAAGGCAACGCATATTTTTCTTCTGCGGACTACTGATAAATTCCAGCAAACACTTTGGCTATCCATGAGAGCACATAGAAGAAAAAAGTTGATCTCGTTATGCAACTCGACAAGATTTGAAATCACAAAAGGTTATTGCAACACATATAATTGGATGACCATGGTTTTAAGCTGAGCTGCGGAAGGACTGACAACAAGAAAGGGAGGATTTTGAGTATAATTAGAGGCTAATGAAAAATAAATGTTAACTTCTGCCCAGATTTGTCATGTAAACATAATCTGTATTGGAGCATTTCTGGAGCACCCTCCCTAATTTTGATCTCTGGTTTGTAGAGAGCGGTGCAGGTGAACCACCTTGGAGTGGGAGAGGAAAGCCATCCCGTTGCAGTGGAGCCTCGAGCCATTGCAAACCCTATCACAGTCTTCCTTACCTCACCTTCCTCTCCACAAAACTTGATCTCTCGATGACAACTACATCTCATACAACACGTATGATAAATGACCAGGCAACAACCTCAACTCATAGAAGCGTGTAGACAGGATGAAAGATATATGTGGTGTAAAGTGCATGCCAACCATGTTTAACTTGCACTGCAAGTGTCATAAGGGAAAAATATAACATTCAAGGAGAGAATGATAGCCTACGGTCCATCCTACTTCTGAAGTGGTTAGAGTAAAAATAACTAGTGCTTTATAGAATGGAAGAATGAGAGAGAGCATTCACCTGGTTTGGAGAAGAGGGATTAGGGACTGTTCTGGGTGATGACCTCAGCTCAAAGGCTAATCATGCAAAGCATTTTATTTTACTAGGATGTGTATGCAGATGATGGGTATAGACCAGCACAAAAGGAACAACTTCACCGGATCCTTCCCCTTCCTGCAGGTGTTGTCTTAGGGTTTCGACATTGATGGGATGAGGAGGTTGAGGGACTGTGGGTATTCAAACAACTTGCATACAAATGGAGTCTCATTCAGTTTTGGGTTTTGTCTAACGGTGCATTGAGCAATTGAGGAAGATGCCACATCTCATACAACGTGTAAAGTTCTCACATATCGTTTGTGCTACAATTTATTTAAAATAGGACTATTATTCAAAGCTTGTAGCAGTTGTCACCAATTAGGTGCATGCATAAGCAACCACCATTAATGGGGTCAAAGAAACTTTTGAGAGAGGTAAACTTGAAATATGAAATACAAATATTTTTAAAATTTTGCTAGCAACTTTTTTATATTGCAAAATAAGATAATACAATAAGAAAATATCTTCATATTTTCACTTACATACAGCAATCAAGAATCAAAATATTATATTTTCTACAAAAATACATGTTTAGTGAGAGAAGAAAGAGCTTTTAAGAGAAGAAAAGTACAGTATAAACCAATTATTTATACAGTGACATTTAACTGTCCAACAAGAAAAATACATATAATAAACATACCATCTGAAACTAGCAGAATATAGAAAGCCAACAACAACAAAGTACTAAGAAAGCAAGTTACCATTGTTTGTCTTCCAAATAAAAGATGCTATATGAGTCATACAAAGTATTATTCTGAACTTCTTAATTCAGCATAAAATGGTGATGTGAATATGTTAGAAGCAAACACAAAATATGGAAAACATATTTAGACAATACCCTTTTCGTGTTCTACATAACTTGTGTTAGATAGCAATTTGGTGTGCTAATGATAATGACATTCATAACAGCGGCAGTAGCTTCTACTCAACATGCATCCAAATTGGATATTTCAAATAAAATCAAATTAGTTTAAGTGGTGTGTGTATACCTAGTGAAAAAGTTTAAAGTTTAAGTGGTGTGTGTAAGATTAGGTGAACACAAGACAAAACCCTAGGAGGAAAAGTAAGAAAAATGTGGTGTAATATGCAATGGAGACACAAGGAGGTGATGAGGACCATAATGATGTAAGAACACGGAATGGCCCTTATTTGATTAGGGGGACAATGGGAAGGGATTTTAGAAAATAGTTTAAGGAGAGCAAAGGTGAAGTGGTCTTTAATGGCTTTTTTATGAGGCGAATTGTGAAATAGATGGGAGAAATGGAATGAAGGAAAATAGATTACAATGAATCCATAGCTTGAATGACATAAGTGGTTTCACAATTCCATCCTATCATGATATTCTATTATTTGATGGATCTTTACAAACCATCTATGTTGGGAGAGAGTGGACTAGCAATATATATTTTTTTAAATGATGTATGTTATGATTTCATTTTCAAAGAAGATTTAAAAATAAGTTCATATTAGCAAAGTTTTTGGAAAGGTTACCACTAAAAGTATAATAAGGATTAGGGCACAAAGAGGTGGCTAAAGTTACTTTTTAAAATTTTAGTAGGCATATTAGAGCACTAGTGTTCAAAGTTGAAATACAAGATGTTCCTAAGACTAGGATTACTTAGCATTATTCTTTTGTGATTAGGGGAAGGTTAAGAAATAGGTGAAATGGTCCTAAAACACAATTAGGGAAGTGGACACTAAAATGATTGTAGAAACATAAGATGAAGATTGTAAACTAGGCAATTTTTTACTTTAAACCCTTTGGAAATTCAAAGCTAAATCTTGAGTTTCACTTATATCCTAGAAACTTCTCCACTCTATATTGTCCATAGATTATTGCCCCGAGTTCCTACACACCTAGCCCATTCTTTGCCCATGTTGCAAGAAGAAAGAGATTCAAATATGTATTTGGTTATAATTAATCCTTCATCCAATGCACCTAGTTCTCGATTTCTCTATTATAACTCTCTTTTAACCACAAACTCTCTTGGAAAGCTGCCCTCCTAGTTGGATTCTTTGTTTCTAATTTTTTGTTTAAAACTAGTTAGTTAGCAATTAATAAACATACTTGAAGATCATATCGCTTGGTATTTTTTTCAAATATGATACATCTACATGAGATTGGCATTTAACATTTTATTCTAACCTCATTTGCATAAGGCAAACCTTTCTTGTCTTTTGTAATAATCTCTTTAGGGTCATTTCAATTGTGCCCAACAAGATACTAATATTTAGTTGTAACAAAAGGTATTGGAAAAGAACCAAGAATGAATGTTTGAAAAATTAAAAAAGATTGTGTAGAGCTACAATGTTTTCCAACACTAAATAATATTATATACAAAGAATATAAAGTAAACAAAAATATTTATCATTGCACCAAAAACCTTCAACAAATCATGTAAATATTAATATAATAAAATTTAAGATAATAATAAACTCTATACTATATTTTCTTCTTATAACTCAATTTTCTCTATTAATCAATTTATATAAATTGATGTAAACCTTCTAATTTTATTCAATAAAAAAATAAATTCCTTTTACACAAGAGTTCTTTCTATATATTTTGCTTTAATGGAATGCCAACCTTTCGAAAACCAAAACAAAAGCAAAAGACAAAAAGTGTTGGTGAATACAAAGAAAAAAATACAAATTTATGTATCCTTTTCACATTATAATATATAAAAGTTGTATTCTTCCATGTTGTACTTTCATATGAAAAATGTTACTTCTAAGCCTTTATAAACCATTAGGTGAAGGAGCTTGTGATGCAATAGGGTATTGCCAACTATCACAAATTGACAAGACCCTATACTTACTTCATGACACATACATATATGCCTTATAGACCAATCAAAGGATATCAACTCATTGTAGGTTGGGACTAAATCACATGCATTGGGAAGTATGAAAAATCACTCTGTAACACATGGCATAACATCTCTAGCTTGGAATTTTAACAAAAGACCTCAAATGAATTTACCATGATGTGAAGGGCCCTCATGATACAATAAGGAATTGACATGTAGTACTAGTGTCTGGTTGTATCTCCAAATAAGTATTGCAAACATCTTGTAAAAATACAGACAATATTGTACAAGTATTAAACTGCACTTCACTCTCATGCTTACTTCACTATATTTTTCTATCGGCGTAACCCTTGCACCCCCTCCGGTGCAAGTGCTAGTTATAAGTGTTTTCATAAACATATCTATAGAAAGGGTAGACTTGCATTGCGCTAAATTGTAGTTCATAGGTGTTTGTTGGGTTTCTTTGAAAAATTGCATTCATTGCAAACATATTTACACACATATCCAACAACAAAAACAATGAAGGTACAATGGGTTCACATATACATATAAGGAGCAACAACGACAAAATTTACTTATAAAATTGGAGTAGTTTGATATTATAAAAAATGTAGGGTTCGAGAAGTAGTTTCCAACCCTACTAACACCAACATAAATGGTTTCTATAATATAAAGTAAGATAGTACATTTCAACCCAATGCAATAACCATTATTAAGATTTCAAGATAATCAACAAAGAATTTGACTTTATAGCTTTTTTTCATAAATAATCAAAAAATGTATTACCTATTTTGACAAAATGGGTCAATATAATTTACCAATCAAAAGAATTGAATATATAAATTTTAACTTAACTTGGAGAGGTATGAGAACACATATACAACTCCATATAAATATTGTTCTTACAAACATTTTGTTCTACATATAGTACAAAAAAATTACCTAAACACAAAGGAAAATATAAAAAAACTAGGCATATATGTAGGAAAGTACAATTAAAATAGTCATTCAATTCAAGTATAGGCTAATGAAATAAATAAATGATTTTCATGTCTAGGTTCACAATGTATTTGGCAAACAACTAATTACTTATTACCCATTCAGATTGTGAAATCAATATAAAATCAAATGGACCATTGCCTTAATGAGGCATAATTATTTGAACTTCCATTTACAACCAAATAGAGGAGTAAAAGGAAGAAATGTATGTCTCAAACACTAAACAAAAAGTAAATAGTTGTCAAAACAATACATAATAGAACAAAAACAAGGTACCATGACACATAGAAGGCTATGTCAACCTTGAAAGTTAAGGTGCCTCACTATTATGCTCCTTAAACCCTAAACCCCCAAATAAACACCGAGATAAACAACACACAATAGAAAAGGAATTTGCACATAATTCTAAGTGGGTCATTTCCTTAATCACACCAAATAAATGTTTATTTATTGACCTCTTCCATGTGCATATTGAGTCATATACCCCTTGAAACAATTTTTTGATCTTCCCCCTCATTGCACATGTAGGTGAAAGAATACCACTATAACCTGTACAAATACATATCAATCCCCCAAAATATCAAGACATCTCTTCTACTTTGAAATTTTAAATTAGCAATTGCACCTTAGTGTGCAATGGGTATGCTGAAGAGGTGTGGAAGGTTAATTACGGAAAAATTTGGTCTATTTTTTGCATACATTTGTGTAATACATGAGACCTAATAGTAGATCATTTAGCAATTATGCATTCACTTACAAGGATTGAAACACAATTGAAACAAAACCTTTGAATTAGGGAGATAATTAGGTTCCATTATCAAAAGGCTAATGATTTGGATTATCATTAGAAGCAATCTGACAGTTAGGCTCAAATTTAGCTTCTAACTACTATAATTTACCTTTTTGGAACTGATTTTAGATAAAGACAGACTTGAACATTCCAATATAATTTGTGCAGAGATATTGTAGTTTTGTATATGTGAAAACTGTCAAATGTAATAAAAATCATGTAATGAGAAAATAAAAGTAAAAGATATTCCACTTTGACAATTTATTTAGTAAACGCCATATTACAATGGGTATTGCATCTGACAGTTGCATTTGAGTAAAGAGAAATACAGCCTCATTGGCTTGTCCATTTTTAGCATGTCTAGCAAGCTTTGCATTCCATGCCATCACATGCTTTCTTGACATTTTCTCATACAGATGGTTTGAATATCTACATCACCACATTTGGCGATATAGTTTTGACTCAAAAAAATCTCGGAATCTAATAGATTCATATTTATCTGACCGTGAATCAAATTTGCCTTTTTCTGTGCACCTAAAAGAACACAATATGATGGAACACATCCCATGGTTTGATAAAATGTCTGATAGAGATTGTTGCTTCCTGTACTGGAATTATTATTGATTATGCCCGGACTGATCATGCTAAAGAGCCCTTCTAAGTCTTTCATTAAATGCAACGTCTGGAGATCTGAGTTCATTTAGTAAACACCATATTACAATGGGTATTGCATCTGACAGTTGCATTTGAGTAAAGAGAAATACAGCTTCAACGGCTTGTCCATTTTTAGCATGTCCAGTAAGCATTGCATTCTATGCCATCACATGCTTTCTTGACATTTTCTCGTACAGATGGCTTAAATATCTACATCACCACATTTGGCAATGTAGTTTTGACTCATAAAAATCTCAGAATCTAATAGATTTATATTTATTTGATCGTGAATCAACTTGCCTTTCTCTAGAGTAGCTAAAAGAACACAATATGATGCGAATGAGATGTTAAGACTACTTTCAGTACTTCAATGAGATGTTACATCTATAAGAAGATAAAATGTTTAATGAAAGACTTAGAAATAACATCTGATTTGTCATTTTGATTGTGTAGGAAAAAAGGGTACAACTTGTAGTAAAGGACACCTAGATCCTTTTACTCAAATATAAAATTGGCTTTGCACAAAAGAGTGGGATCTTGATATTCGCAACACTCCCATAATCTATCTTGAATCCACTAAGGAGGGTACTATCAATAATGTTAGCCTCTTGTTATTCAAGAACTTGATTGGTCTTTTCCTTGGCCAGAATATCACATTAAGCCCATGGCAGATGAAATCTGCAGAGCTTCAGGGCAGAAAAAGGAAAAATAGTAGTAATTTTAAGCTGCGAAATTTCCCTAGCATTAGCAAAATGGAGAAGATTGCAGTCACTGTTCAAAATTATTACAAAGGCAAAACGAATTGAAAATCAAAATACGGTGAATGAAAGCAGAAAAAATCCAACAGTGCAGACGATTTTCATCGTCATGTTGCTGAGATGGTTGGGGATGGCAAGAGTGTGGAGCCATAGGGGGTGGGGAGTGTTTTGTCTAAGGTCTGGCCACTGCAGATGTTCATCATTGCTCACTGCGCCAGCCCTTAAATCAAAGTCCCCACCACTCTGGAAAATAGGGGAGTGGCAAATATCAACATTTTCAACCTTTAACCTTACTTTGGCCCTCTGTGGATCCAAGATGGATTTCTCACATCATCCATCAAATCATAATGGGTGACCACCTACTCCAACATTTTTTAGAACAGAAGCACTAAAAATTGCAGCCTTTTTAATGTTGGTGACCTCTGCATCATCCTTAGTTGCAAATTTGCATTCACTTACAATTGTTAATGTTATTTTTTAAATTTCAATTTTTCATATAACTCTTCTATCCATATTTTTACCTTATTAGTTAGTGCAATCAACACTTTGAACATGAATTGCATAGTGTTTAAAGTCCCTACTAATATAATTAGATGGTCAATGGTAGAAGACATAGTGGCAGAGAGAGGCACATTGATTGATTAGAAATGCACCATATGAAGAAAGAAGGATTGTTCTCTAATGTCTGATTGCTTGGAGAGATGGTAGAATCGAGGCACTTCTCAATTTCCTTGTTGCTTTCATGAGGGGTATTGTTATCCTTAATTTGATTGATGCTCCAGGGTAAATGAAGAATGTTAATTATTTATGTGACATATTGAATGGATGTGATAGAGATGAGCATCAAAAATGGGATTGAAGTAATTATTGCAAAATGCGTCCAATTATGTAAGGAAAATGCTTATGGAGAACCAGCTGACTATTCTTTGGGATGCTGATTGTTTCAAACATAAGTTGGGAGTCTATGGAAAACGGATTGTGTTGAAGTTGTTTTGGTCAGAGAAATAAAAACATTTGCTGATACATAAACAACCATGTTAAGGTCCCGAACTTGAAAAAATTCATCTAACACAATGAGCTTGTATATCCAAGAGTCACTCGATTTTACACCACATATAAAACCTCAAAGTCATTAATAAAAGAAAAGGATGATCTCAAAAGAAAGTTTTTCATTCAGACGTGGATTTGTGTGGATTATCCAAAGAAGGGGGTTGGCATTGATATCCTGTATTTGGTTTTTAATGAATCCTATAGGTATTTGGCTTAAGAAAAATGAAATTGTAAAGACAAGTAAATAATAGATTTCAATTATTACGCTTATGCCATCTGCATTGTTTAGTTTTTTACTTTCGGATTTTAATTCTCCCGAGTCTTCATTTCAAGAATTTAGCAGTGGCTCTTCAGTTCAAAAATCGCCCAGTGAGATACATCTATGATGCTATGGATATGGGCCAGGGGCAATGAGTACATAGCCAAATTTTGCATCAGGGTACAGAGAAACTACCTTCCCATATTGAATATCATCGACCAAAGTTGGCAATTGTGTTACACAATATTGGGTACTTCTTGAACTCAAGATTCTACTTTGATGTGAACTTTAAGGTGGATGTAGAGGTAACGGCAGACCTCTAAAAGTGTCCTGAGAAGATAGTGCCCGATCAAGATCTAGAGACAAATTCAAAGAGATTATAGTATATGAGGGTTGAAGGCAACCTCTTTGCTAAGGACATGGTAATCATTGGAAGCAAGATAGCATAACAGGGTAAATATTTTTATGTTTTAATCTAATCTCCAGCTCATCAGTTGTCTTTCATTGACTTTTATATTACTTCCTTTCATTTAATTTTAATTTTCTACTTGTCGATATTAGCAGTATTGGGATGAGCATAATTGGAGTTGGTTTGAGTAAATATACAAGAAGCACAACAAAATGGCTGCTATAAAGTTGAAGGTTTGAGTATTACTTCAATAGGGGGCAATTTGGATCCCATCAATTAAAGGAGATTGATCCACACTTAGAATAAATCAATGAGACAACGTAGCCCCTATCAACAAATGAGGGCATGCAGAACAATGTTAGACCTCTCTAAAGTTGGTGCATCATAATGATGACAATCGTCTGAAGCAAGAGTCTAGAGAGAACATCAACATGATTGGTATACCTAAAGAAAAAATGATAAAAGCAAAAAAAAACATTAAATCTCAACACAAGAATGGAGAAAGAAAAACTCATCGAAGCAAGAGTGGATGTTGAGAAGACCATGATTGCAGAACAAAAGCAATACCATATCAGTAAACTTGAATCTAACAAAACAATTTAAAGACAAATCTTGCAAATTACAGTGCTGATAAATGCAACAAATTTGTTGCAAATCATCCCAAAACTCAATATCACAACCACTACAATATGTGTATCCAAAAATGGCCCCAACATTTAACAATCAACAACACACCTTAGGACAAACATTGGATAAACTGAGAAGCAAAAGATTGAACCTATCCTCGAGCCGCTATTGTCAAGAAACCAAGTGACCTACCCAGTGCTCCCGACAATGAAACTATCCTAGAAGCTAACCGGGTTGCACATAGCAATGCTTGTGAGAAATTTGAGTGGTTGGTGGCTCTAGTGTGAATGCTCTTCCAAAGGATACTTAGATAAGTCCTAGGCAACCACTATTTGTCCTACAACCTTTTGATTGGTGGGAATTGACCACTACACCCAAAAGTTGTTGAGAGTGTTAATGGCTCAAAGAGTATTTACTGGAACCCAAGCCTTCCTAGGGAATTTTGTAGTCGTCTCATTTTGCAGCAAAATCGACAATACATTGTTCATTCGTATAGCTAGTTATTAACAGCCAAAGGTAATCACAATTGCAAGAAAAATCTACTCTCCAATCAAAAGTAGGACCGGAAATATGCAATATGTATAAAGAATCAAAAAGTAAGCAGGGAACTAGTTTATCTAATTCCTTAGATTGCAATAGCATTGAAATTATGGAGATAGAAGAAAATATTCGCAAAGAGATGACCAAAAGCAGAAGTTGAGAATGCTGATACCTAGATTACCAACGCCAAAATCGACTTACCCTCCTAAGTTTACACGGTACAAAATCAAGGGGCGTAGCTTAACAATAAGTTGGTCCACTAGTTTGGAGTGTAGCTAACATAAAATTCAGAGTACTGATTACTATGAGAATGAACATAGGTTTTGAAGCAAAAATTAGCATGGAATTCAAAGTATGAACTCATAAAAATCCAGCAATGGTTCTAGAATGCTTCTCGAGCCTCTTTCACAATCCATCCCACACCACAACTGGAACCTCCGACCTATACCAAATTAAAAATAATTAATAATTATTTTTTTAAAAATAAACTTAATTGGATAGTTAGCTGATCTTGTAACTGAAAAACAAATAAGATATACTGATTTTATATAAGCTAATTTTAAAGAAAAACATAGTTTCTAATTTCTGAAGCTCTTTCGGATAACCAAAGTAGAATTTTTTAACCATATTATTCAGAAGAGTTTAGGCAAACTACTTACTGCCAGAGAAAAATCTGCAGTTGAATATAGAAAACTCATTTTACAAATTTGCACAGCAAGCACAACCTATGAACTGGATTCCAATTTTACTCAAAATGAAAAAATCAAAATAATAAAAATTAAACTACAAACTAAATTCTGGCGTTCCTGGCCTTCACATGTAACACAACATCGATACCCAGAGAGCTTTTGGTGGGTTTTTTAAACACTTCAAGCAAAGTAGCCTTTTTCTGGCTGCATAGAAAGTGTATCTGGTTGACCATGACAACATTACTGTCTCGGGAAACTTGCACCCTAAAAACCATATATTTCAATGCTGACAACTTCAAATAATGCAAATCTTTAGATGACAGAGGAGCGGAAATTGTTATCGCCTCGCAGGTGACCCAAAAGCTCTGCCTATGCTCTTTCCAGTAGCCGTACAAAATTTGCAATCTTTTAGTGAAGTTTCCTATGTTTATTGTAGCAGCTGCCAGAAGATTTTGAGGGTTTTGAGCCCCCATTTGCAACTTCTGCCATTTCTACACAGCTTCAAACTCTGATGCACAATACTAGATGAATCTAGGGTTTGCAAATTTAAAAGAAAGTATTTAGAAAATCATATAAACCTAGGGTTTGCGGAGTTTAATATGAATAAAAATAAAAATAAAAACAAAGAACACAGAAAATATGATTTAATGGAAGAACTTACCGATTAGCGGTGAGCTAATTCCAGTCCTGTAAGGGTTTTCTTTAAGGGATTACAGTTTATCTTTTTTTCAGATTCTTCGGACTCCAATTTACACAAACCTAAATTTCGTTCAGAGATCACAATGTCGACGCTTGCAGAATAAAAACCCGAAAATATATCACCATTAACGAGGACAAAGAGACAAAGAAGCAGCTACTCCAAATGCTATTATGCTCCAAATCAGTTGCAGTACTATTTGTAGTCTCTGAAGCAACAACAATGTTTGCAACCACCATTTTCTTGGTGCCGGAACCTGAATCCTTCTCAGATACATTCATTGCTGCTTAGGTCTCTGTCTCCCACAGTCCATTGCGCAGCTAATTGACTGCCAGTGAGATTGGGTATTCAAAAGAAGAATAGAACACATCATGTAAGTTGTACAGATGAATAATATGATCGATTCCCGAGTTCTTGGCTTTTACACCCTCAAGCTCGTCTTTGTGATTTCCCTTCATGTTGATCACCATCCAATGAAAATTTCAAAGAATCTTTGAATAATTTGTTGGATAAACGACCAATAAAGATTCATAACTTTCTGTGAACATTCCCTCTGTGCGCCATTTAAAGCAATTGAAACCGCAAAATAGACAGGAAAAACAACTTCCAAGGCCACTAAAATCTGTCTGGGAAAGCCAAGGAACTAAAACAGAGCAAATGGCATGACTAATAAAATCTTTCAATATGTTAAAATTTACATTTTCGAAAATCGTGGCTACCGTTATAGGAAAGAAATTTAACTTTTAATCTTAGCGTGGCGTCCTGAAATATATAGATGTGTGCCCGTCCTCGGGCTTCTCCATTTTTGTCAAGCATCAACGAAGCCCAAAATTTTGGCATGTATACGCGAGTGCGCGGGAATCACAAACCCCACTTGCCGTCAGATGCTTGTTTTCACTCATCCAATCCTTCCCTCCCTGCAAAACACACTTGTTATTCATTAACGAAGACAAAGAGGCAGAAGGCACAACTTTTCACCAGGGCTCTGAACAATACAGTGGAATGGGCCTCTTCACCTGCCATGACATTGTATGATATACTGTCTGTATCTCAAAGCGTGGAATTGGATGAATTGAACAAAACGGATAGAGAGAAAGTGAGAGTTTACCACCCAGATGTTTGCCCACCTGTTCAATGAGAAGAACCCTGCAAGATGTTCCTTAGCAAGCCTACGAGACTCTGTCTGGTCCCATTGTCGGTGATTTCAACTTGCATTTTAATCGCCAAATAATGTCGTTGAACAAGAGAAATGGGATGGTGCGAAGCGGCGCATATGACGTACCCACTTGCAGGATTGATAGGTGCCGCGCCACCGAAAGAAGAGTAAAACTATTAATTCGTCGTTTGTCGTACAGACTTTTCAATCATAGTCCTACAATCTCATGTACTCAAGAAGATATTACCGTATTACAAGATTGAATGAATGAGTGTTCTTAATTATGTCTATGAGACCAGTCAATTTATGGGATCAGTGATGACGAAAAAATAAAGTCAGGATCACTGTGATCTTCTGCCTGTCTTCTAGAAAAGAGTGAACTGTGAAATGTGATCCTATGCCAGTCTTCTAGAAAAGAGTGAACTGTTGATTTCAAATATTAGCTTGTTTTTCTTCACATTGAATATGTCTTCAATCTAGAAAAATAGAAAAAATTGCAACACTTGACTTGACTGGATTAATAGACATCATTTACCCAACTAGAAAATGCACATTTGACTGTATTTATTAATTAATTGAAAATAAAAAAACTTCGATTAATTAATAAATACGGTCAAATGTGGATTCTACTCGATTAATAGGCCCAGCCCCTCGTTATTCAGGTCGTACCATGTTCTTTTGACGTTTACTATACGACAGGACTCGCATCATAAGAAAACAAAATGAAATACGTAACTCAGTTTTAGTGTTTTGACGAGGAATTCACTGCGCAGGAGACTTTGACTAAAAAGATTTCACACCTTTATGTTATTCAACCTCCTTCGAATAAAAACATAATAAAAATGCAATTTATGCTGTTAAGCCTTGTGAACATAAAAACATTATAGAAAGACATCATCTTCTCCCTCGGTTTCTTCCGATTGCAAAGAAAAATGGCAGGGCATGCAGTAGTTGTTCCGTATCCAGGGCGAGGCCACATCAATCCCATGATGCAGCTCGCCACAAAGCTCGCTTCTCATGGAATCTCTGTTACATTCGTCCTGACTGAGACGTGGCACAAAATCATCTCACAGGCCGAGGACGATTCTTTCTCCCATGCTCGAAAGCTTGGCCTGGACATTCGGCCAGGCCTCATTCCAGACTGCGTGGTGGGGGAGTCAGAAAGGGGGGCTAACTTGGCGGCCTTTTTTCTCTCGCTCTCAAACATGGAAGTTCATGTGAGCGACCTGATATCAAACCTCAATCGCTCAGGAGCTACACCGTCCTGCATAGTGGCTGACACTTTGCTCGGTTGGGCGGTGCCTCTTTCTAAACGACATGCTCTCCTCTCCATTTCCCTGTGGACAACGTCTGTCACAAATTTTTCCACCTTTCATCACTTGGGTAAAGAAGAAAACCAAGAACCATTAGCAGTTAAATCATTTGTGGCTTGGTAATAGAAAGCAAAACTAATTCTTTATAATTTGTCGTTGCAGTTGGGTTGCAAGACACCATGGAGGATATTCCTGGTGTGTCTTCGTTAATACGGACGGAATTTCCGGACAGAGTTCCTTCTTCCTTCCCTGCGAGCAATGCGCTTGCGCAGTGTTTGATAAATGTGAGAGAAGCAGACTGCGTTGTTGGGAATTCTTTCTACGCCTTGGATTGCAAGGCAGTGGAGGCCCTGCGGCACAAAATCTCTGTGCAGTGTGTGGGCCCCTTGAACATGCCCTTTACCCACTGGGGAGATGGGAAGAGCGCTTCACAGTGCAGCCAATGGTTGGATTCAAAACCGGCCCGATCGGTCATCTACGTTTCCTTCGGTAGCTTTATGAATGTGGCGAGAGCTCAGGTGGGGGAAATTGCCGCGGGTCTTAAGCAGAGTGGTCGCTGTTTTGTATGGGCGCTTCGTCCGGATTCAGAGGCGTCACATGTCTGGGAAATGTTGCCGCCTGGATTTTTGGAGGAATGTAAAGAGCAGGGGTTGGTTGAGTTCTGGTTTAGGCAGGAGGAGATTCTTTCACATCCTTCGGTAGGAGGGTTCTTCAGCCACTGTGGATGGAACGCCGTTATGGAGAGCATTTCGGCGGGTGTTCCAATTTTGGGATTTCCTGTTGGGATGGATCAGTTTGTCAATTGCAAGCTGGTTGCGGACGAATGGAAGTTCGCGGTGAAGGGGAGGAGTAGAGAGGATGAAAATAGGGTAATAGCAGCACAAGAGATTGCCGAAAAGGTTAAAACGTTGATGGAAGGCGAGGAGAGCGAGAGATTAAGAGGAGCGGTCGAGAGGTTTAGAGAGATTGCCAAAGAGGAAGTCGCCAATGGACTGTCTGCCAGTAATTCGAAACTACTTGCCGATAGGTTGAAAGCAGTCAAAACACCCGTGAAAGAAATCACAGAACGTGAAGCAATTTGAGATGGGTAATTGCTTTCCGCCTATCTCTCATTTGTTAGTCTCTGTTGAGGCGGCCACTACTGAAATAATATTTAATCAGACTGACAATAAAAATTCAATGTCAAATAGCCCAGGTTTGAACAAAACCCGGCCAAAAGGCTGAATCATCGTTGTTGAAGTTAGTCAAACTTTCAGTACTAATGCACTACGTAGGCCCACAGGATGGCTTTCAAATTGGGCGTTTCTTCTTTTTACAGATTAAATTCTTACAACTTGCGTAGTTGATGTTGTAGGTTTCAAGGCTTAAAAGTAACTCTCACTTGGTCGTTAGTTCTTATCTTCTGTTTTGAAGTGTGTGCGGTGGAAAGAGTGACAGATATGAATACATTTGTGTGATTATTAGTTTATGTGTCAGGTTGAATATAAATATATATATTATGCGGCTAAAAGAATTAATAAGGTGTTAAGAATTAAAAAAGTTTGATCAATATTTTTTTTCAAATTTATTTTAAAATATCAAAATTAATTTATCTATCAAGTGAATAGTATTGTTAGGCAAGTTATAAAATCTTTTTTCATTTTGACTATAAAATCATTAATAAAACAAATTTATTTTTGTCACTTTCTTTTTTTTTATTGTCTTAACATTATTTTTATTCAAAAAGTTGTGTATCAATCAATACAATATTTTTTATCTAATACTAATATTAATGCATTAGATGCATTCAATTTTTTTATTAATTAGCCAATAAACATATAAAATTAATAAATTTGAGCAACAATTCTATAGTCTACATTTAATTTTCTATTTTAAATAATTGTAAACATGTCATTTATCTTTCTTTTTATTGGTTCATGTTGAGAATAGTTAGCATAAAAATTACTATTTTTTGTACGTAAGTACATGTCTAATCTGATGCATTTAATTGATTAAATCAAACTTCAAGTCTATTTATGCCTTGAATGACATAAGCACTATTATATACATTATAATAATCATTTTCTATACAACAGGACAAATTAATATGAAAATAAAATTTCACCTCAATAAAATTAGCTATATAATTATTTTGTCTCCTTAAATGATATTTTCAATGTCATTCAATTTATTAGACATGATAAACTTCATTGTGATCACTACAACATTGGCAAGAACTTGATATAATGCACCTCTTGTTGAAGCATGGTTGTAAAAAACAAAAATGGGTGATCTTAATGGAAGGATGATTTCACTTTGAAAGAATGAACAACCTTTTTTCAAATTACAAACTATTGTCAAATAACTTTACATATAGTCAACATTACCAATGTTCCTCTTTTGTATAGAATAAAAGCTTCTATATAACTTTGACATATAATATATTAGTCGTGTTTAAAAACATTTTAAAATTTTATAAACTAAAAATTAAACAATTGTTGAAATTAAAATCCAAGAAGAAAATGTCCACAAGCTTGAAAATGATAAATGAAAGCAATACAACTCTCTTGAAGCATAATATTGGATCTAGAAATGTAAGAGTAAGATAAGACTTTATGGTGGAGATTACACCCACACAAAGGAAATTAAGTAAGGACAACATGCAATCTATTTAATGGAAAATGGGTCTTTGACATCTCTTATTCTATGTACAACATTAGATCTTTCTCCTTTAGAGATGAGGCTTTTGATTGCAAATACTATGGTAATAGACGGTGATTGTAATTACAAAGGAAATGGTCAAACGTGATTGAGTTATATGAAATGGAGATGACAACCTAAAAGACTACAATATTCTAAAGTTAAAATGGAGATCATTCGCCTATTTTTATTATTACTTACAAAGCTACTGTTAGATCACCAACTTTTAGAATAAACTTCCCAGTAGATTGTTATAAACCTTATTTTCAAAAATAATTATTTTTTTAGTTTTCTAAAATATCACAGAGTATGAAAGGAAGCCAGGTGAGCGGAAACAACTTCCTACACTAATCTAATCAAGAGAGAGTTACAAAATAAAAAATATATTCTTAACACCTTTAACAGTTACAACTAGAGAAGCACATAAAGAATAATGGAAATAGAATAGCAATAATGCACAAAAACAGTGACATCAAATATACCATGGGGAAAACCCTTTTGGGTAAAAAATACCACCCTCCAAAAGTACAGTACTTCTCTATTATACCAAATAGTGATTACAATGTTTCTCCAAGTACAAAGCTTCTGCATAAGTGCTTCAACATAAACTCCTATTCTAGAGTGATGTCGGCAACACTTTGTTACCTACAAACAAACTAGGCATTCTACAACTCAAGACACTCAATAAATAGAGTGATGGGTAAGTGCAAAAAGATGGGACGAGGGGGGTGGGGGAAGGGCTTTAAGTGGCCACTTTTTTTCTGAAATCAAGAAATATTGACCTTGAACGTGAAATTGAGGATAGTTACACTCAAAATTTTGAGATGCAACAAAAACAAGGATCGTAGTGCTTCGAGTCTACTTTCTAAACTACTAATTTATTTTGAAAATGGTTGAGATTAAGGGGTTCAAAAGAGGGACCCACAAAAATTGGTGTTGTTTATGTTAGAAAAACATAACATAGCAACTTTTGTGGGAGCATAGCACAGTGAACTTTTTTTTAGTATTTTTAAAATTGCTTCGGTGAAAAATTAGCTAACAGTATGTAGTTGATGCATGGTTTTTCTAATAATTTTTTAATGAATATTTGATTTTTTACTAATTTTCAAAGTGGAGACTTCTTGAAAAACAAAATTTTGGTCGTGCTACCCCTACAAATTTTGGAAACTAATTGATTTTTTTTTAAAAATAAAAATTGCAGAATGGAGACTAGTTTCTAAAAATATAATTTATTTGAAATTTCGATGAACAGTTAATTTATAACAAAAAAAAACACCAAACACTGTTTTTTTCCAAAAAAAGACACACAAACAAAAGAAATTATAGATCAAAGGCTTAACATTGTCAAAAAGTGAAAAAAATTACATCGTTGGATAGCTAAGAGAGAGCCTAACATTACCTAGGTGTTTGATTTGTTCAACATTGAAACACGTGCAATCCTGACGACGAGCATGAACCTAATTATGTGAAATATTGTAGAATTTGCAAAAACACGTCTCGGGTCGTTGGGAAGGCCCTCCAAGTCTTTGGGTTGGTATTCCAAAGAAAATAACAAGCCTAAGGCTTGGGGATTCCCAAAGCAAGATATAACACGAGCACGCTATAACGCACTAGCGTTATATCCTAGTTTTGACATGGTTTTTTGTGTTTTTCCGGGACATGTCTAGCAAGACATAACGCAATCATGTTATAAAGTGCATGCATTATGTCTTGCTTTATGTTAAATACTACTCTATTAAATATATGTTTATATATTTGTATGTTTGTATGTACATGTATGCTTGTATGTCATGTATGTATGTATGCATGTATGTATGTATGTATGTATGTATGTATCAATGCATGTATGTATGTATGCCTATATGTATGTATGTATTTAAGATTGTATGTACATATGTACATGTATGCTTGTATGTATGTAGGATTGTATGTACATATGTATTATGCTTGTTTGTATGTAAGTATGTATGTATTTTATGTATGTCTTTAGAGGGAGGGAGAAGTTTAAGAGAGAGATGGAGTTGTCTTGATAGGGTGGAAGGGAGAGAGGGAGCGAGAGACTTGAGAGAGAGAGAGTCTTGAGAGAGGGAGAGGGGGTGGAAGGGATAGACTAACAAAGAGGGAGTGGGAGAGAAGGGATTGGAGTGAGAGGGTCTTAGCTAGGTAGGGTGGGAGGGATAGAGGGAGAGAGAGGGGCGGTGGGAGAGATGGAATTGAGAGAGAGAGAGGGGGGAGAGGGAGAGGGAGAGGGAGAGAAAGAGAGATTTATGTAGGTAGGGTGCTAGAGGGAGAGACTTGAGAGTGTGAGGGGGTGAGAGGGAGAGACTTGAGAGATAGGCAGTGAGAGGAGTGTGAGAGAGGGAGGAGAGAGAGGAGTGAGGATAGAGGGAGGTGAGAGTGAGAGACCTGAGAGAGGGAGAGAGTGTGGGAGGGAGTGACCTGAGAGAGAGGGAGAGAGAGAGGGGGCAGAGTGAGAGGGACTTATCTAGGTAGGGTGGGAGTGATAGATAGAGAGAAGGGGGAGAGAGAGAGTTGCCTAGGTAGGGTGCTAGAGGGAGAGACCTAAGAGAGAGAGAATGTGGGAGGAAGAGACCTAAGAGATAGGGAGAGAGAGGGAGTGATGGAGAGAAAATGGGAGGGAGAGAGAGGGAGCAAGAGAGAGTGGTAGGGATTGATTGAGTGAGTGGTATGTAGAAAGAGGGAGAGGGTAGATAGAGACAACTAGAGAGGGTAGGAGAGAGGGAGGGAGAGAGAGGTGAGATGTATAGATAAAGAGAAAGGGATAGGGGTTGAAGGTATAGGGTTGAGGGATTAGGGTGGAGCACCTATAGGGTTGATGGTTTAATGTATTGGGTTGAGGGATTAGGGTCAAGGGTAAAGAGTAGAAGGTTGAAGGGTTTAGGGTTGAGGGTTAAGGGTAGAGGGTAGAGGGTTTAGGGTATAGGTTTGAGGGTATATGGTTGAAGGATTAGGTTGAAGGTCCAATGTATAGGGTAGAGGGTATAGGGGTTTAGGATTTATGGTTTAAGGGTTGAGGGTTGAGGGATTAAGGGTTGAGGGTTGAGAATTAAGGGTTGAGTGTTTAATGTATATGGTAGAGGGTAGAGGGTAGAGGGTTTAAGGGTTGATGTTTTAAGGTTTAAGGTAGAGGATTTATGGTATAGGGTTAATGGATTAGGGTTGAGGGTCTAATGTATAGGGTAGAGAGTATAGGGGTTGATGTATTAGGGTTTAAGGGTTGAGAGTTTAATAGTTGAGGAATTAAGGGTTGAGGGTTGAGGGATTAGGGTATAGAGTTTACTTGGGATTAAGGGTTTAAGGGTTGAGGGATTAGGGTTGAGGGTAGAGGGTAGAGGGTTCAAGGGTTTAGGGTTGAGGGTTTAGGGTTTAGTGTTTAAGGGTTTAAGGGATGAGGATATAGGGTTGAGGGATTAAGGTAGAGAGGGAGGCAGGGATGGAGGGAGAGATGGAGGGAGAAGTGAGATAGAGAGAAGGAGAGAAGAGGAGGGAGGGACTAATATATATGAGGGTTTAGGATCCAATGTATAGGGTAGAGGGTTGAGAATTGAGGGTATAGGGATGAGGACCTATAGGGTTGATGGTTTATGGTATTGGGTTGAGGGTATAGGGTCAAGGGATTAGGTTTGATGGTAGAGGGTAGAAGGTTTAAGAGTTTAGGGTTGAAGGTTAAGGGTTGAGGGTATAGGTTTGAGGGCATATGGCTGGGTGATTAGGGTTGAGGTCCAAATGGGAGGGGTTGAGGGTTTAGGTTGAGGTTTAGGAGTTAAGGGTTGAGGTTTTATGGATTAAGGGTTGAGGTTGAGAACTGAGGGTTGAGGGTTTGTAGCATATGGTAGAGGCAGAGGGTTTAAGGGGTTGAGGGCTGAGGCTCAAGGTTGAGGGCAGAGGGTTGACAGGTGGTTGAGGCCTGGCCGAGGCTTAATGCATAGTGCAGGAGGTTATAGGGGTTGAGGGATTAGGGTCTAAGGGTTGACAATTGAGGGTAGAGGGTTTAAGGTTTGAGGGATTAAGGGTTGAGGGTTGATGAATTAGGGTAGAGAGTTTACTTGGATTTAAGGGTTTAAGGATTGAGGGATTAGGGTCGAGGGTAGAGGGTATTGGGTTAAGGGTAGAGGGCAAAGGGTTTAAGGGTTAAAGGTATAGGGTTGAGGGATTAGGGTAGAAAGGGATGGATGTATGGAGGGAGATATGGAGGAAGAAGTGAGATAGAGAGAAGGAGAGAAGAGGAGGAAGGGACATAGATAAATGAGGGTTGAGGATTCAATGTATAGGGTTGAGAATTGAGGGTACAGGGTTGAGGACCTATAGGGTTGATGGTTTAGGATATTGGGTTGAGGGTATAGGGTCGAGATATTAGGATTGAGGGTAGAGGGTAGAAGGTTTAAGGGTTTAGGGTTGAGGGTTAAGGACTAAGGGTAGAGGGTTTAGGGTATAGGTTTGAGGGTATATGGTTGAAGGATTAGGGTTGAGGGTCCAATGTAGAGGGTAGAGGGTATAGGGGTTGTTGGTTGAGGGTTGAGAATTGAGGGTTGAGGGTTTAATGTAGAGGGTAGAGGGGTTTAGGGTTTAAGGGTTGAGGGTATATGGTTGAGGGATTAGGGTTGAGGATTCAATGTATAGGGTAGAGGGTATAGGGGTTTAGGGATTAGGGTTTAAGGGTTGAGGGTTGAGGGTTGAGGGTTTAAGGTTTGAGGGATTAGGGTTGAGGGTAGAGGGTATTGAGTTGAGGGTAGAGGGAATAGGGTTTAAGGGTTGAGGGTTGATGGTTTAGGGTTGAGTTTTTAAGGGTTTAAGGGTTGATGGTATAAGGTAGAGAGGGAGGGATTGAGGGAGGGAGAGATGGAGGGAGAAGTGAGATAGAGAGGATAGAAGAGGAGGGGGGGAAATATATATGAGGGTTAAGGATCCAATGTATAGGGTAGAGGGATGAGAATTGAGGGAATAGGGTCGAGGACCTGAAGGATGGTTTAGGGCTGGTTGAGGGGTATAGTTGAGGACAGGACTGAGGTGAGAGTGTGAAGGTTTAAGGTTTAGGTTAAAGAAAGTTTAGGTTGGAAAAGGTTAAGGGTTGAGGGTAGAGGGTTTAGGTATATGTTTGAGGGTATATGGTTGAAGGATTAGTTGAGGGTCCAGCCGTGAGGCAGAGGACAGGGGCTGAGGCTTAGGGTTTAAGGCTGAGGTTTTAATGTAGGGTGAGGCAGAGGTGATGGTTTAAAGGTTTAGGGTTTAAGGTCAGAGGTGATAGAGGGTTGGGGGGTATATGGGTTATGGGATTAGGGGCTGAGGGTCCAATGCAGAGGGTGGATGGTTTAGAGGAGGGATTAGGGCTTAAGGGCTGAGGTGGGGGGTTGAGGCTTGCGGCTTAAGGGTTGAGGGATTAAGGGTTTGAGGGAGGGATTAGCAGAGAGTTTACTTGGGTTTAATGGTTTAAGGGTTGAGGGATTAGGGTCGAGGGTAGAGGATAGAGGGTATTGCATTGAGGGTAGAGGGTAGAGGGTAGAGGGATTAAGGGTTGAGGGTTGAGGGTTTAGGGTTGAGTGTTTAAGGGTTTAAGGATTGAGGGTATAAGGTTGAGATATTAGGGTAGAGAGGGGGGGATGGATGAAGGAGAGATGGAGGGAGAAGTGAGATAGAGAGAAGGAGAGAAGAGGAGGGAGGGAAAGAGATACATGAGGGTTGAGGATCCAATGTACAGGGTAGAGGGTTGAGAATTGAGGGATTAAGGTTTAAGGGTAGAGGGTAGAGGGTAGAGGGTAGAGGGTTGAGGGATTAGTGTGGAGAGTTTACTTGGGTTTAAGGGTTTAAGGGTTGATGGATTAGGGTTGAGGGTAGAGGGTATTGGATTGAGGGTAGAGAGCAAAGGGTTTAAGGGTTGAGGATTGATGGTTTAGGGTTGAGTGTTTAAGGGTTTAAGGGTTGAGGGTATAGGGTTGATGGATTAGGGTAGAGAGGGATGGATGTATGGAGGGAGAGATGGAGGGAGAAGTGAGATAGAGAGAAGGAGAGAAGAGAAGGGAGGGAAAGAGATATATGAGGGTTGAGGATCCAATGTATAGTGTAGATGGTTGAGAATTGAGGGTATAGGGGTTGAGGACCCATAGGATTGATGGTTTAGGTATTGGGTTGAGGGTATAGGGTCGAGGATTAGGTTGAGGGTAGAGGGTAGAAGGTTTAAGTTGGAGGGGGATGAGGGTAGAGGGTTTAGGGTATAGGTTTGAGGTATATGGTTGAAGGATTATGGTTGAGGGCTGAATGTGAGGGTAGAGGGTGGGGGAGGGTTTAGGGTTTAAGGTTTGAGGGTTGAGATTTTAATGTATAGGGTAAAGGGTAGAGGGTTTAAGGGTTGAGGGTTGAGGGTTTAAGGTTAAGGGTAGAAGGTTGAGGGTATATGGTTGAGGGATTAGGGTTGAGGGTCCAATGTATAGGGTAGAGGGTTGGTATGTACATGTATGCTTGTATGTCATGTATGTATGTATGTATGCATGCATGCTTGTATGTATGTATGTATGCATGTATGTATCAGTGCATGTATGTATGTATGTATGCCTATATGTATGTATGTATTTAAGATTGTATGTACATATATACATGTATGTTTGTATGTATGTATGATTGTATGTACATATGTATTATGCTTGTATGTATGCATTTATGTATGTCTTTAAAGGGAGGGAGAAGTTTAAGAGAGAGAGATAGAGTTGTCTAGGTAGGGTGGCAGGGAGAGAGGGAGGGAGAGACCTGAGAGAGAGAGAGAGAGAGAGTTATGTAGGTAGGGTGCTAGAGGGAGAGACTTGAGAGTGTGAGAGGGGTGAGAGGGAGAGACTTGAGAGATAGGTAGTGAGAGGGAGTGCAAGAGAGAGGGAGTGGGAGAGAGAGGGAGTGTAAGAGTGATACATCACAGTGACACCCTATTTCTATGAGGAATTTTCTCACACTACCCCTACCTTGTCAACCCTACTAAATTGGAAAGCTAGTGAGCTCACTAGCTTGCCAATGCTACCACATTTTGCATGCATGTTTATGAAAAAATTATTCTCAAACAATTCACATTCCTTGTCCATTCTTCCAATTTGAGCCTATATTGCAATTATGGCATGCCACATGACCACATTTCTTTAAGGCATTCCATCCAAAAAATTCATGTGACCTTTGTCTATGCTAGAAATAATCTTCTACAGGATGATTGTAAGTATATTGTATGAAGCCTTGAATGACATATATTTCATTTATTTGTATGGATTCATTTTTTAGGAACTAATATTTATCTCATTACCATGCTATAGGTAAAATTATCCACCATATCTAGGAAACGAAGAAGGAATAAACCAAAATAGATGAAGAGTATGAAAATAATAAAGCAAAAAATAGAGAATGGGTGAGGGGATATCATCAAAAGAAGAAATTGGATATGATTGAATAAAAAAATCCAATTGAAGAGGAACTTCAACCATCAAAAAGAGAAAAGGAATTGGCGGCACAAAGGGAACAAATGTGAAAGCAGCGTGCTAAGACAAAATTAGATACCATAGTTGGAGATAAACCCTCTACCACAAGTGAATACAAAGGGACACCATTAAGCACAAGTGAATATGGAGGGACACCATCTACCGCAAGTGAATATGGAGGGAGACCATCTACCGCAAGCCCTCCCATCTATCATAAGTGAATATGGAAGGACATCATCTGCCACAAGTGAATATGAAGGGACACCATCCACTACATCTCAAGTTGAGGGTACATCACTTGGATTTGATGAAGAAGGTATGTCATCATCCCCATGTCAACCTCAAAGTATGTCATCTATTCCACCCTCGATCGAAGGTACATGATCTAGCCCACCTTACTTAAATATTGGTGAAATACCTAATGTTGAGATGTATGTACCTAGGAGAAAACCACCTAGAATTTTGCATAGAAAGCCAAAGTATTTGATTAATATTGATGAGGATATTTTGTAGCACATGGAAGGTAAGATTCCAGCATGCACTTGTAGAAGATATGTTGTTAAGATTTGGAAATTATTTTTTGAAAGGCTAAATGAGATTGCAAGATGTCAACTATTTGTTGAAATGATGCGAGGTCTAAAGTATAGAAACATCATGGAGATTCTTGGGTTGAGAACATGAAATGCTTCAAGTGAAAACACTATTGTGAAGAATCTAATGGATTCTTATGAGAGTGTGGGTAAGGACTCATGCTCAAAGGATAGTAATGTCACTTGACGTGTCATTACATCAACTTTGGTAAGTAGTCAAACAAGGAGATCTCATCTCATTAGAAATACACGTGAACAATTGAGAATTAATAGAAATTTTTTATCAAGAGTCATTCAAAGATGGAAAAGAATTGAGGGCACCAATTCAAATAAATTATGGGCATTCTCGGGGAGACTCCCATGAAAAGATAAACCAATTGTTGAAGCATTGAGAGCACTAATTAAAGAGTATTGGAAGAATAACACAAGGCCATATCCAAATCAAAGGAATGTGGTAAGAATGAGAATCAGTAGTCAAAATTGTGAGCCACATCCAAATAATTTTTTGGATAAGATTCAAACCCATTTTTTTTTGTAAATTTCAACAGGATTATCCTCAAATTCAAACTTGTCAAAGATATTTTGAAATGACTAAACTTTTTTTATGTCAAGATAAATCACACATGCATTAATTTTTGTTGTAGATTATAGATTGAATTCTCTAACCATTATGATGTTTATCATTCTATATGTTCATATTTGCATACTAACAATGTTTTACATTATTGTGGCATACAAGCCCACCAACATCTTCAAGAGAGTTCTTATCAAAAAATTTATGTGAAATAGAGGATGGCCAAATATTTTATAGGAAACTATACTTGGATGGTTCATGTCAGTGTTGCAGTGGTTTGCAGTGTATGCTAGTATGTCAACATATGGAAAGCACACATGAGGTGGGACAAAGACTAGTAGAGTTCAGGAAGTATAAAATAGTGGCCTACATTACAAAAGATGGTAATCAATCAAAAAGGTGTGATTTGGTTATTCAAAAGATTCTAGTGTATCAGTTTATGTCTATGTTTCATGACAATATAGTGTATGAGTATGCACGGCATACCCATAGAGCTCGATGGATGGACACATAATTCAAGTTATGCAAGGAAACCTTTCTAGTTGGAATCATAGTTTTAGTGGTTGACTTTGCAGAGAACTACACTCTACAACCACAATGTGAGGTGCAATCACAATATTACAACTCCACACAGGTTTTGATATTTTTGCACATAGCATTCATTCATGTGGATGATAGTATAGAGGACTAAAGGAAGGTATTTAGGGAGTATCACTTTTATATTAGTGACAATCACACATTCTTCAAATTTTGTGCAAGGTTGCTTCCAAATGTTCTACAGTGATTTGGCTTAGAGGGGCATAACATATGGTTGACATATAATATGGTTGGATAACTATGCAACATAGTTCAAGAGCTCACACATATTCTACTAGTTGAGCATGTTGCATGTCATTATAGGTTTTTAGCATATGTGGAACTTTTGTGAGGTTGGGCATGGAAAAGGAGAGCATGATGGTGTAGAAGCATGTGTGAAAAGAGTATTAGCATGAGAAGAGTTAAAGTATAAAGACAATGAAAAGTTGACATATGCAATATCAATTGTCGAGTGGTGTAATGCTTCGATGGGTCCAGGTAATGAAGGTATGTCTTTAGTTCATAGATTTTTTTGGTTGATGGATCATACTAACATTGCACCATATGAGGATTGTTGTACGCTGGCAAGATCAAGTGAGCTACACTCTTTCCTTAGCTTAAATGTAGGTTCATAGAGTATCAATACACAGAAGATGGCATGATTTTGTTCTTCATGTACAATGCAAGCCTAGGATGATTGTGAGTCAAAGGAGTGGGTTGAGAAATGGTCGTTAAGTTATCTTAGCCCACTTCACACATATCGCCCTCTGACAATATTGGAACTAACACAGATGGATTCATCTGTTGAATTTGACCACATATTAGATCTAGTTCAACCTGGTAATATATCTACTTGCATAGTTTTTGAAATTTCTATTGTTATCTTACTTTCTAGAGTATTTGTAATGTTCACTAATTTCATCTAATGTGTTGTATTTATCAATATAGGGCATGTTTATGCAGTTATTGCAGATGAAGACAATGAAGAGGGAACACACTATTACTTGCATTGTTGTGTTGAGGCCGAAAATAAATTGGAGGCCCCAATTTTAGATGGAGAAAACATCAAATACCCTACAGGATTAGTTGTTTTTACTGGAACGTGGATTAGAAGGTACCCACATAAAAGTGTTAAATATTGGTTGTTTTAGGACTTTGACACGTATCGAAAGATTCTTCATTACTCAAACCTTGTTGTGGCATCCGATGTTTATTTGACCAAATATGGGGGTAGACCTTTGAACAAGATGTTGTGGAAGGTCTATGAGTTTGACCATGAGGCAATAATTGACAAAATAAAGAGTAGAGTAGACTCAGATGGTTCGTTGGATTAATTTGTAAGTATGTACATTGGTTCTTGTCAATTTATACTTGTATGCACATTAATTTGTATGATGCCAATGTTGTCATCTAATGTTTATATCATGTATGTAGGTGATTGATGAAGTTATCAGACTTGCAAATGTAGCACACTTTATGTTGAGAACTGTGGCAAAGGATACAAAGTTCAATGGTAATTTATTTTTTCTCAAAAATATGCAAAAAAAATGTAGGATATTCTCAACAGATTAGTAAACTAAGTGGAAGATTAAATTATATATATTTTTTAATAGGTTACAAGTTTCCAAAAGGTTGGAAAGTAGTAGTTTGGTTATGTTCTATTCATGTTCTATTCATGAGAGGCTATTTTGTGCAATAGGTATCTTGGAACTCCCAATGAAGATGTATGGCTAGGAATGACTAAGTTGAGAGACTGGTATGCCTATCCTCAATGGAAGCATCAAGATTTAAGCCTTGTTGTTTCTGACTTGGAACCAAATGGTGTGGATTTTTTGTCTGTAAGTTCCTTCCATCTATTTTTCATTTCATTTCCATTTTGGATGCTCTTTCTTTTTATTCTTTTACTTTTCCTATTTGTAAGTAAACTACTAAAAATTGATTAGTGTCTCCTTGAAAAAAATGTTGATTTATGAGTCATCCAAGAGAATCTCAGCCAAAAAAGCAATGCAAAATCCTTATTTTGATGATCTTGAAAAATCTCAATTATGGTTTTAAGACATTATAAAAGTGTGTGTGAAGCTTAGGGAGGGAATTTCAAGTTATTCATTTGAATTTAACCTCATCATGAGCACCTATGATGTAGACATTATAAGAGCATCTCAAATTTCAATTTATTCTATTCATGAGAGGTTGTGTGTGCAATAGGTATCTTGGAACTCCCAATGAAGATGTATGGCCAAGAGTGACTAAGTTGAGAGACTCGCATGCCTATCCTCAATGGAAGCATCAAGATTTAAGCCTTGTTGTTCCTGACTTGGAACCAAAGGGTGTGGATTTTCTATCTGTAAGTGTCTTTCATCTATTTTCATTTTATTTCCATTTTGGATGCTCTTTCTTTTTCTTCTTTTTCTTTTCTATTCGTAAGTAAACTACTAAAAATTGATTGGTGTTTCCTTGCATAAAATGTTGATTTATGAGCCATCCAAGAGAATCTCAGCCAAAAAAACAATACAACATCCAAGAGAAGCTTAGCAAGGGAATTTCAAGTTATTCATTTGAATTTAACCTCATCATAAGAATCTATGATGTAGAAATTATAAGAGAATCTCAAATTTATGAGTGACATTATAAAAGATCTGTGAGAATGAAGTACCAAAGTAATCCTTGAATTGTACTTTCGGTTATTATGAGAGAATCTTATAAGCTGAGTTTGTGTGCACGAAAATGGGGCACATTGATTCAATATTTGATTTAAGTGGTGTGTTGGAATTCATATAGTTTAATTTTTTTTCTCATAATTGGGTTTTAGAATGGTGTATGAAACATATTAGACAATTGTAACACAAACAAAAGAATTAGGAATGCCAAATAAATTTAATTTTATTGTAAAAATCATATTATTAATATAGTGAGTGTAATAACCATTGATGGTTACCAATCACTATTTTTCTTCTTTTATTCTCTCCCTATTATAACTAGCACCAATTGACTAACTTATTATAAAAACTTCATTTATTAAAACAAATCAACCTAATGATATATATCAATATCAATATAGTATACCATCTATTCACATAAACATTTGTAATGATATTTACTCAAATTTTGAAACTTATTGCTTTCCTCAAACATTTGTAATTCATGCAACATAATCCCTTAACAGTCCAAATTGTAAAAGGGCAATATTATTTGATGGCCTATTACTCAGATACCATGTTAGTTATGGGCATTCCATCTAGGGAATTGGGATCACATAAGGAACCTCTATAATAACCTCTCTCAATTTTTGTAATCTCAGAGTCATTTTTTTGTGGTGTCCAATTTTGACTTGATGGAAAAAATGTCAATTGCAAGCAGTGTAAAGTTGCAAAGTGGTGCAACTTTCATTCTGCAACTCATGTGACCAAATAAACTATTCCATCATGTTTGAATGGGTACTTTTATACTATGAATAGTCCTCTTTTTCACCCAAACACGCCGAATTGCTCCAAGCTATGTTCAATCAATTCAATCCCTTAAGGGTTTAAAGTGAAAAGGGTAGTGATCTTTGATGGGCTACTACTCAGAAACCATGACACTTAAGAACTCTCTGTTTGAGCCTATAGGATCACATTGTGCCCATCTACAATAACATCTCTCAATTTTTGTTATCTCAGAGTAGTTTTCCTGTGGTGTTTAGTTTTCACTTGATGAAAAAAGTGTCAAATGCAAGTAGTGTAAAGTTGCAAAGTGGTGCAACTTTTTTTCTACAACTCATGTGGCCAAAAAAACTATTCCAACACATCTAGATGGGTATGTTTATGCTAGGAATGGCCCTTTTTCTCACCCAAACACGCTAAATAACTCTAAGTTGCATTCAACCAACTCGATCCCTTAAGGGTCTAAAGTGCAAAAGGGAAGTAATCTTTTAGGGGCTATTACTCGAAAATCGTGATGCTTACAAACTCTCCATATGAGCCTACCTGATTGTGTTAGGCCCCTATACAATAACCTCTCTCTATTTTTGTTATCTTAGTGTCATTTTCCCATGGTGTCCAATTTTCACTTGATGGAAAAAGTGTCAAAAGCAAGCAGTGTAAAGTTGCAAAGTGGTGTAACTTTTATTCTGCAACTTGTGTGACCAAACAAACTATTCCAACACATTCAGATGGGTACGTTTACACTAGGCATGGTCATCTTTTGCACCCAAACACACCGAATGACTCTGAGCTATGTTCAACCAACTCAATCTCATAAGGGTCCAAAGTAAAAAGGGGCAACAATCTTTGATGGGCTACTACTTAAAAACTGTGATGCTTACAAACTCTCTATCTGAGCCTACGAGATCGTGTTGGGTCCCTCTAAAATAACCTCTCTTGGTTTTTTTTATCTTAGATTCATTTTCCCGTGGTGTCAATTTTTCACTTGATTGAAAGAGTGTCAAATGCAAGCAGTGTAAAGTTGCAAAGTAGTGCAACTTTCGTTTTGCAACTCATGTGACCAAACAAACTATTCCAACATGTTTGAATGGGTACATTTATGCTAGGAATGGTTCTTTTTTGCACCCAAACACACTGAATCACTTCGAGCTACATTCAACCGACTCGATCCCTTAAGGGTCCAAAGTGCAAAAGGGAAACAATTTTCGATAGGATACAACTCAAAAATCGTGATGCTTGCAAACTCTTTGTTTGAGCCTACATGATCGTAATGGGCCCCTCTACAATAACCTCTCTCAATTTTTGTTATCTTAGAGTTGTTTTCCCATGGTGTCCAGTTTTCACTTGATGGAAAAAGTGTCAATGCAAGTAGCGTAAAGTTGCAAAGTGGTGCAACTTTTGTTCTGCAACTCATGTGACCAAGTGAACTATGCCAATGCATTCAGATGGGTATGTTTACGCTAGGCATAGTCCTCTTTCACACCCAAATATGTTGAATCACTTTGAGCTACGTTTAGCTGACTCAAACATGTTGAATTACTCTGAGCTACATTCACCTACCTCGATCCCTTAAGGGTCCAAAGTGCAAAATGACTACAATATTTGATGAGATTTTACTCAAAAATTGTGATGCATATGAATTCTTCGTCTGAGCCTATGCGATTGTGTTGGGATCCTCTACAATAATCTCTCTCAGTTTTTGTTATCTCAAAGTCTTTTTCTTGTGGTGTCTAATTTTCACTTGATGGAAAAAGTGTTAAATGTAAGCAGTGCAAAGTTGCAAAGTGGTGCAACTTTCATTCTACAATTTGTGTGACCAAACGAACTATTCCAATGTGTCCTGATAGGTACATTTATGCTAGGAATGGTCCTCTTTTACACCCAAACATGCTGAACACTCTGAGCTACATTCAATTGGCTTGATCCCTTATGATAACATGCAAAACAACTGAAAATAGAAACATTCACATGATAGTTGAGAAGTCTGAGTTTTCCACACCAAAAGCATATGATCATCCTCAAGTCTAGCAAGTGCGAGATGTTTTTTAAGTATCCTCCTTGCCCTTACAACAATATACAACCAATTGTAAATGCGTACAATGGTGGAACTTGGAAACATTTTATTTTTCCTCGATTATCAACTTAGGTTGTGAAGCATTTTGTCATTTTCATTTGAAATGATTTGCTATGTTTGAAAATTGGAGTCTAAGAGAAACAACTGATGCTCTCACGTACATTTATTATTTGGTGTGATAAATAAAGTTTTCACCCAAGTCCATTTCTTATTTGTATTATAAATTATAAAGCTTTCTCCCAAGTCCATTTCCTATACAAGAAATAATATTGCAAAAAGTTGACACATACATCTTTCAATGTGTTTATATGGTGATGGATCAAGAACATAACAATTCATTTTGTACTAAGAGGATTATGTTGTGAAAATGTTTAAAGACTATTCAAGATAAATGTTTGTATGATAATGTGTCAAGAAGTTAACTACTCATCATCTACTATGAATATTGTGTTTTGCAAGTGTTGTGAAGATTATGTATCATTTGCTTAATTGAGTTGTTCCAATCCAAAGATTAAATATACTGGAATATTTTTATGAAACATCTCATGGAATACCAATTGGAAGCACATTTTTTGCTTTTAGATAAAGAATTTGATGGAACTCTTTGAATTAAGTTGAATTGAGATATGTAAGAATAAGGAAGCATTAGGAAATACATTGCTCAAGGATCTTAAATAAGCCTTCTTACCAAATTTGAAAAAGCATGATAAGCCCGTGGTTGAAAATTTTGTAGTGATCAAAGTGGGTACTGTATACACTCAAATTTTGTTTGGAGGATTAATTAAATACAAGTTATTTAATTAATGATATTTAGTTCTTCTACTTATAAATAAATTGAAAATTTTATTTAAATAGTTCATTTTCTCCAATTCTTCCTATCTTAAATCATTTTATTCTTATCTTAATTAAATGAACAAAATTAATTAGTTTTTTAATTTAATTAACCACCTCTTATGAAATTTGAATTTTAAATTCGAATTTAAGCACATTTCTACTAACTTCTTCCCACCTTCCACCTCATCATGTGTCTCAAGAAATTAAATATTCTAATATTTGATTTTACATTTATCCTCAACAAATTCTAACAAATTTGGGACACTTGGCCTTCATCTCCATTTGATCCTCTTCACACTTGGCAGTTTGTTCTTCTAAAGGGAACACACTCCCCTTTTCTCTCTAACATCTTCATCTTCAACTATCCATTCTCCAGATCAAATCTAGACCGTTGATTTTTGCCACCTAGGCTCATTTCTTGGAAAATCTATAAATAGGCCATCATTTACAACAAAAAGAGAGAGAGCTAAGCATAATTACACTGCAAAATTTTCATTCGCATTAGCTCAAAAAAAAAGTTGGAGAAAATAAATTAAAACCCATAACATCATGGAAAAAGGAGAAGAAAATCCTTTTCACAAATTTCACCAACCTAAAACAGATGAGTACATTCAACAAGCTCAACAAGACCCTAAATTTTACAAGTTCATGGAAAAGATTCTAGAAAAGGATGTAGAGAAATAATTTTTGATGCTGGAAAATCAAGGTGTAAAACTACCCAATGATTTTGATGTTAACCAATTGAAAGGAGCTCCCAAAAAAACAAAAAATGACTCATGAATCATAGATCCAATGAATGCTTTAACTCAATAGATGCAAAATCTTCAACAACAAATCCAAGACATGTAAAGAGGAACAACCAAGAGATATTTGTTGCAAGACATATGTCCTTATCCTTTTGACAAAAATATGAACATGATACCTTTTCCACCAAATTGTGATCTTCCAAAATATGACAAATACAACAGAAAAACTAATCCTCAAGATCATGTAAGAGAATTCTACACTATGAGTTTTTAATTTTCACATGAAGAGACCTATCTAATGATATTATTTCCAAGAAGTTTGGGTGGTCAATGCAAGGAATGGTTTTCAAAACTCCCACTAGGTATTAGATCATTTGAGGAGTTGGTAAATAAATTTATCTCCCAATATTCATACAACATTTGACATTAAATAACCATGAAAGATCTCTATAACACAAAACAGAAAAATGGTGAATCATTTCTTACATTCCTACAAAGATGGAGATGATTATTTGCTAGATATGCTCATCCTATACCTGAGAAAGAAAAGGTGGAGATATTTATTGACAATATTAATAGTGAGATGAGTTATAGACTCCAATTGCAATGTACACCCAACTTTGAAAAGATGATTGAAAATGGGCTTAAGATTGAGGAAGCCTTGGTTAAAAGAGGAGTATTAAAAATATATAACGAAGGAACAAGCTCAACTAACTCTTCCAATCATCAGAGCAATAATGAAAAATAAAAATTTTGGACAAGAAACAAGAATGTTGGTAATGATGGTGCAATTGATACACATAACACAAAACCGGTCTTCAATTTATCAGATATTACACCAAAAAAAATCAAAACAACAATGAATCTAAACCAGCTCCACCACCACAATGCAAAAAATTTACACCTTTGGGACAATCATTAGAATCAACATTAAAAGAAATTCTTGCACACAAAATCATAACATTGCCAGAGGCATGAGATTTTGAACCAAGATTCAAACCATCATGGTGGAATGATGCATACTACTATGATTTTCATAGAAATAAAGGTCATAAAACAAACGATTGTACGCAATTCAAACATTTGGTGTAAGACTTGATAGATAGACGTGAAATGTCGATAGAAGGACCTAAAACAAATGTTGATCATGGAGCATTTAAAGACCCTCTTCTCAACTATGAAAAAGGATAATCCTCTTCAAAAAACAAAGGGAAGAATGTGAATTATGTTTATGATACTACAATCCTTCACATGGTTGTAGCTGATAACCAAATCAATGACACCAAAATAAAGGATAAACAAGACCATTTACCAGTAAATGTGACCACAAGATCATAGTCCAAGTTTGTATTGAAAGGAAGTACATCTAAAACACTCGTTGCTCCTTTGAATCAATACAACATAGTGGACGAATTTGGAAGTTTGTCAATTCCAAGTCATGGTGGGACATTTGATTGCACCCCATTGTTTATCATTCTTAGAAAATGATGATACATCCCTCACTCATCCACACAATGCTCCACTCCATATTGAGGCTATAATTCATAAACATTAGGCCAAATGCATTTTAATAGATGGAGGAGCTAGTCTAAATATATGCATTTTAAAGCTTATCCATGCATTGGGATTTTCAAAAAATGCAATATATTCTAGAAGAAAGATCACCATAAAAGCCTATGATGATGAAGAAAGATCCTCTTAAGGACTGATTGTATTGCCAATTCAAGTGGGACCAATTCAAAAGGATATAATTTTCCAAGTTTTAGACAAATATTTGACATACAACATGCTCTTGGGTCGACCTTGGATCCATGAAATACAAGCAATACCATTAACATACCATCAATTCTTGAAATTCCCTTATAATGGACAAGAGATCACAATTTCAGTATATTCTAATAGTCCCCAATACTGCAACACTCTCAAGACAGTCTGAGATTTTTTTGTACCACACAACAGAGAAGGTTTCACTTCTATTTCCTCAAGTAATGAAATCCAATTCAATTCTTTATCAAAACAACTTGAGAAAATGATTCAATCAAAGGATAAAGGCATTGGTGATTCTACTTCCTCAAGTAATGAAAGCCAACTAAATTCTTTGTCAAAACAGTTTGAGAAAAATATTTAGTTGAAATATAAAGGCATGGGTGAGTATTCTTTTGAGTAGTCCTTATGTCTCTCATAGCTACTACCTTCTCCAAAATCATATGGACAACCATCAACATCTAGACACCAATCTTCACAACCCATCACAATCTTTGATGGTAAATTTGTAAAAGCAGGTACTCTAGTTGATGAATTTGAGGACAAAGATATTCTAAATTGGCTTTACAAAGATGAAGAACAATCCCAAGCAACAACTTCCAATATACCAATAGAGCAATATGGTAATAGGTTCACAATCTTAGAAAATATGGGATATGAAGGAAAAGGTCCTATTGGAAAATAAAAAGAAGGTATTGTGGAACCAATTCAGCCTATCACAATCAATGCAAAAGATAAGTTAGGATTAGGATACAAAGAAGAGACAAAAGAAGAAACTACTTAGCAAATTTGTGAGTGAATCCTCTAATTACAAGCTAGTTTTGAAACAAACTCAAATGGATATAAATGGGATTCACTATCTGAAGTATCTTTTGAAGACAAAGAAATTGATGTGATAAAGAAATATGCACCCATACATATGGAGGGACAAAGTTCAGCTTCTAGACCAATTGAATTTGGATCACTACATATCAATGACTCTAGTGAGGACGATTCAACATCGACCAAGATAGATGATTCAGAGGAGAATACCATTATAAACCTTAATGTTTCTATCAAAAACCTTGAAAATGTTTCCATCATGACCCTCACCGCCTTTGACCTTGACCAATTTGATGATTCCTTACTGTTGATACATCCCAAACTCATTGACTGGGAACAAACCAAGCTACTTGACATCCCTATCTTTTCAAATGATGATGCCATTGTCAATTTCCTTTGTTCGAAAAATCTAGAAGCAAGTTCCACCAATGAATTTAATAATGAAACTTCAAATCAGGGGAGTGCCAAGTCTCTTACCTACAAAATAAAGAATACAAAAAATTGATCTAATGGTGAAAACCATGCAATGGCAGTATTAGATCATGAAAAAGTAAAAAGAAAGAGTGTATCCAATGGTGAAAACTTCTCTGAGGCACTGAAGGATGAGAAATTTGACACTCTTCTTGGGAATTATCAAGAAAGATATTCAATATTGGTTGAGCCAATGCAATCCATAAACATCGGTACTACAGAAATAGTAAAGACCTTACACCTACAGCATCAATGGTAGGGCAAGAAAAGCCAAATTTCACCAAATTCTTTTAAGAAAGACAAATCACTTTTGCTTGGTCCTATGCTGACATGCTAGGAATAGATCTAGATCTAATAATGCATCATTTATCCATAGCACTTGGAGTGAAGCTAGTAAAGAAAAAATTAAGAAAAATGCAACCACACATCGCCCTACTAGTGAAAGCCGAATTAAAAAAATTACTAGATGCAAGGTTCATTTGACCAATTGACTATGCTGAATGAATTTCAAACATTGTACCAGTCTCTAAACCAGACAACAACATCAGAATATGCATAGATTTTAGGGATCTTAACAAGGCTTGTTTGAAGGATGACTTTCCTTTGCCCAATATAGACATCATTGTGGATTTAACAAGAAATGCTATGCTATCACTAATGGATGGTTTTTCAGGATATAATCAAATCAAAATTACACTAGAAGATCAAGACAAAACAACTTTCACATGCCCATGGGGTAAATTTTGTTGGAATGTCATGCCTTTTGGATTAAAGAATATAGGAGCCACTTATCAATGTGCAATGACAACAATATTTCATGGCATGATGCACATGAATTGGAGGACTATGTGGATGACCTACTAGCAAAATCATTCACCAGGGAAGGAAATTTGGAAATCTTGGATAAAATCTTTACTCGATTGGAAAAGTTTAATGTGTGATTAAATCCAAAGAAGTGTGTATTTGGAGTAACATTAGAAAAACTCTAAGGATACATAGTCTCAACTAAAGGAATTGAAGTAAATCCAACAAAATTCAAAGAAATCATGGAAATTCCACCTCCTAAGAATATTAGCCAACTAATATCTCTACAAGGAAGATTGCAATCCATCAGAAGATTCTTCGTGCAACTGGCGAACAAAAGTCATCCTTTTACTCATTTGTTACACAATTTTTTTTCTTTTAGATGGGATGAAAGATGTGAAGCTACATTTAATCAATTGAAACAATATCTGATGAATCTACCTATATTGGTACCACCAATAGAGGGGAAGCCACTTCTACTCTACATAGCAACTACCAAGGTATCTTTGGGAGCTCTGCTAGCACAAGAAGACTCTACAGGAAAAGGAAGGGTCATCTAGTACTACATCAACAAAACACTGAATGGATATGAGCTTAACTATACATTCATTGAAAAATCTTGTTTGGCAGTGGTGTTTGCTATTCAACAATTATGACATTATATGTTAACACATACTGTCAAACTAATAGCCAAGATAGATCCATTAAAATATCTACTTAGCAAAGTAGAGAAAACTTTAAGAAACCCCCCCTCGGCGAAGGTGCAAAATCCTGGCAAATCTTGTATACTTCCCTATAAAAATATTAATTTTAGTGGCAACTTTTTTTGTTTTTTAGGAAAAAGAAAAATTCAATTGGCGAATCTTTTCTAATTGGTAGAAGTGTGATTTTTTTTTTTCAAATTGATAAAATATTTTCCATTGGTGATTAAAATATATTTTCAAACCTAGAAAAAATTTCCATTGGAAAATTAAACCTATTTTCAAAACAAAACAAAAAACAATTTTGTTGGCGATTAATTTTTTTTTCAAACCAAAAAAATATATCCATTGGAAAATTAAACTTATTTTCAAATGCATAAGAAAAAACATTGGTGAATCAATATAACCATGACCATTCAATGAATTTTTGATGGATGGTTGTAGTTGCATTTTGAAAGTAAATCTCTGAAGCACTTGGTTTTCAAATTGAAACCTCCGAAATAACACTAGAACCATTAGATTTTCAAAAATCAATGGTTGAGATTTTATTAATTATTTAGGTCTGTCGGTCATCGTGCTCTTTTTTATTAATTAATATTTCCTAAGTTAGACCAAAATATTTTATGACAAATCCTTGAATCTTAAGTCTTTAATCCTAAGGGTCGAGTCTTGTCAACCTAGCGATGTCCCCATTTTAAATTATGCACGTGCATAAATTTTGTTTTAAAAGGACCGTTCGATGAATTTTTGATGAACGACTATAATTGCATTTCAGAAGTAAATCCTTGAAGCACTAGACTTACGAATTGAAACCTCTGGAATAACACTAGAACCGTTAGATTTTTTTAAATCAATGGTTGAGATTTTATTAATTATTTAGTTTTGTCGATCATCGTGCTCTTGTTTACCATTTAATATTGCCTAAGTCAGACCAAAATATTTTATGACAAAGCCTTAAATCTTAAGTCTTTAATCCTGAGGGTCGAGTCTCGTCAACCTAGCAATGTCCCCATTTTAAATTATGCATGTGCATAAAGTTTGTTTGAAAAAAGGGATCGTTCAATGAATTTTCAATGGACGACTATAGTTTTATTCTAGAAGTAAATCCTTGAAGCACTAGATTTGTGAATTGAAACCTCTAGAATAACACTAGAACCATTAGATTTTTAGAAATCAATGGTTGAGATTTTATTAATTATTTAGGTTTGTCGGTCATTGTGCTCTTGTTTACCATTTAATATTGCCTAAGTCAGAAAAAATTATTTTATGACAAAGCCTTAAATCTTAAGTCTTTAATCCTGAGGGTCGAGTCTCATCAACCTAGCAATGTCCCCATTTTAAAAATAACTTTATTTGCATGTGCACTATGCAGCCGTCTTATCATTTGTCATGGGCATACCTTTTAAGAACTTTTTTTTAAGGATTCAAGTGTTGAAATATAATGCTAATTGTCACATCAATGATAGTGGTGAATTTAAAAATGATAGGTGTGATGTCATACTCATTGTGTTTGTGCTAACTTCTATATATACTTCACCATCTTGATGTTCTTCATATCATTTATAATATATTTGGCTTTGATTTATTTCTTTTTTATTCTCAATTTAACTAAGATATTGTGGAGTCTTCACGGTGTGTCATGCTACCCAAATTTTTTTGGGAGAAAAGAAGGGACGATGCATACAGTAGATGAAAGTTGGGTATGGTTTTTACAATTCCTTGTGTGCAGGTTGAGGATGCTATAAGAATAATTGTGGGTAGGGAATGGCTTCAAAACAACCCTCGTGCTCTATATTCTGAGGTAGCTTTGGCTTTCTTGTCCAATTGCATGGACATTTTGCTTGATAAAGATTTGGTGAAGATTTTGGCAATATGTTATTTGTAGCCTTTCATTTACTCTATTTCTTCATTGGAGTTGGCACTGGAGCATTACAATTTTGAAAATGGGTTAGCGCCTGTTGGTGGAATCTTCAAGAAAGTGGAATTACATGCTTCTACAACACAGGATCTTGCCCTGGTTAATATGAGATGGGGTCTACTATGTGATATGAAAACTGAATCATTAAAGAGTCTAGATTTTTGGAGGAAGGCTTTGGATGATTAAATTTTCTTCTCTACTATTAGTTTGTTAAATTCGATTCACGTTCTACTCAAACACTTGATTGAAAGCCTCAGCTAATGTTATAAAAAAACTTAGTAGAATTGTGTGATGTGTCATGTGTCTATATTTTATTATACAATGTAACAGTTCTTGTAATATGTACTTACTATTTTATGACTGATTTTTTTCCTTTTGGCCATGCTGGTTATGTACTAACTACTATGTACTTAAATATTTAGCAATAGCTACTTAAATTAAAATACTTTTCATGGCTCCATTCTTGTAAATCCTTTTTTCTTTGGTCAATATAAAAATGTTAAATTTGGCTTTTAAAACTAATAGTAATTATCAACATATAGTTTTGATCATAAGTGAGCAAAATTTATTGTGACTTATTAGTGGACATTGATAAATTGATAATGATTAAGGTAAAATGAGACATTTAATTCTCTCTTTTCAATGTGTTGAATTACTCTACCTTTCATTTATTCTATTGAAATTCTCAAATTGGTCGCGGTACTGCAGATTAATGCCACATGAATAGCTAGAGTGATTGATTGGATAGTTTTATATTGAAAACTACACGATGTATTGTAGAATTGTAGATGATGATGTCAATAATCTAATGATTTAGTGAAACAAGATTTGTAATGATTTCATATCATTTGTGTGGCATTGGAAATTTTGACAATTGACAACTTGTCAACTTGAGGTACATTTTGCACATAGCCAAGTTGGCAGAGTCTAGACATTAGTCAAATTAAACATTTAAATTGTAAATGTTAGGCTTAAGTTACACGAACCGATTAAGTTGGATTTTTGGTTTGTGTGAATCATAATTATGACTATAACCAACCTCACACGTGACACATGTGAGGTGTACACAGGGACCAAGCTGGTAGTGGAACTATTAATGACACTTTTGGCCCATAAATAAGGATAGTGAGTACAACTGCAATCATTCGTTGAATTGTCATAAGGGTTTTCATTTTGTAGGGTTAATAACTTAATAAGGATTTAGGAAGAAGATGATGTCGTATTATTGGGGATACTCTAAATTCTCCTACCTCCAATTATGTAGTTATATAGAGTGAAATACCTATTTCCTTCAAGTTTAAAATGGGTGGAATTGGAAAGAAGTTGATTTCATTCACTTGACTTCTCAGACGGGTTTTGAACCAGGATGAGGAGCTTTGATGGAGATAAGTGCTATCCCAGTGCATGGAAGCTGTAAGTGGAAGAAGTGAGTAGTTTTACTACCCCTCATCATCTGCATGATTTTGATTCTCAAAGGGGATAAGTACATTTTGTATCTTCACAACTCCCATTTCCCCAGCATGGTTGGCCAGGCAAGTTCCATGCATTTATTTTTACACAACATGGCCCACCAGGCAAGCCCCATGCATTTATTTTTAGTGCTCATCTTTTTCATGGGAGCAATTTTACAACCCCCCATCTTCTGCATGAGTCTGGTTTTGAAGGGGCTAAGTATATTTTGTATCTTCACAGCTCCCATTTCCCCAATTTGATTGAGCCCCCTTTCTCCATGCATTTATTTTCAGAGCCCATGGCTGACCCAACAAGTCCCATGTGTTTATTTTCAGGGCTCATGGTTGACCTAGAAAGTCCCATTTATTTTTAGACACACATGTATCACATTTACATTTTCACTAGTGGTCCAGCAGAAGCTTGGCGCCTACACTTACATTTGTATTTGTACTATGTAATAATGTGACATTGTAATTCAGTTGTAATAAAATAAATGGTTGTGCTATTAATGTGACATTGTAATTGATTTTATTAAGTCTTTTGCAAGTTAAGTGCTATTAATGGTTGTGCTATTAATGTGACATTGTAATTCATTTTATTAAGGCCTTTGCAACATTAAGTTTCCAGGCCCTTGGCCTTGATGTCAATCCTAGCGTATTAAAGTTTAAAGCAACTTTAAAACAATTTTTATTATTTATATCATAAATTTCTCAACCATTCGATGAAAATTTGATGTATGGTTGTAGTTGCATTCCAGAATGAAATGCACAGAGTGCTAGGCTTGCAAACTTAAACCTCTGGAATCACCCTATAACCATTAGATTAGCAAAGATCAATGGTTTAGAATTTACTGTCAATGCAGGAGTAAATCATAAATGGCTTGTTTTAAATGCTGTCAGTGTTAGCCATGTACTAATTGTGTACTATGTAGTCTAGAAGTAACGTGTAGAAATTTCGGTTTCATTCACTTTAATATTAAAAAAACAACACTTTCTATTGCTAAGTGATTTTATTTTGAAGTTAGAGGGTCAGCACACAGGGAGATTTTAGTCTTCAATTTGCTCATTGCAGTGCACCACCCTATTCTAGGTTCCATAGATCCACTTCCAACAAAGCCATTCCAGGAACCCATTTTCAACTTCAAGAATCAAAATTCAAAATCTGGGTAAGTTAAAGAATTCTTGTGGCTACGTTTCATCATTTGATGTTTCTTAAAATCTTATTTTGTCAAACTTTGAAGTTTAAGTTTAGGGTTAAGAGGCTTAAGAATTAAGAAAAAATAAGGACTAATAAGGAATTCACAAATTTCAAATTGTTGATTGTATCAGCATGTCTACCACCAATACCTCTAGAGCATGTCGGATAAAAAAGTACAATATGCAAAATTGCTTAAAACCCTAGGTTTCACTGATGAATACCATGATATTTATGATCCTGAAACCTATGGTAGGCGTAACTCAAAACTTAGATTTTCATCTCAGAATAATTATTCAAATAAAATGCAAGTTAATAGTATCATTGCACCGTGGGTAAGTGGATTAGGGTGCATGATGTTACATGAGGTTTTCCCTTGCCCAAAATTTATCATTGTTTGTGCCCTAAATTATGATGATAACAAAAGAACAATTGTTAATAAATATAGCAAAGAAGAATTGTTATCCATTAATGCAGAAGAACTTGGAGAAGTGTTGGCCTTGCCAGGGTTTACAACTAAAGAATTTGGAAATTTCCACATTGACCTAGAAAAGCTTGCTAGTGATTATGAAGAAGTGGATGAAAAGGAGAAAAATTATTTCTTAAACAGAATAGTTCAAGATAGAAATAAATTGAAAGGTGATCATAAGCCTCCTTATGATTTGGAGATTTCTAAACCATGGGCTTAGGATACTATTTCCATGCTATCATTTTACCTTGGACTAGATAGCAATTTGGAAGTGAGTGCAAGCCTCCTTGAAATGGTATATAATATCCATTATCTTGTTCCACAAGTCAAATATAATTTTATTGGGCACATTGTAGAATCTATGCATAATTTTTTTTTAATGATTAAAGGAGGTTCCAACAAGACATTTAGGTTTACAACCTACTTTTGCTATCATTTTCTATTCAAATTTAAAGGAATGTTTCAAACCAACAAGCTTCAAATTCAGCCCTATAGTAGTGTTGAGGAAAAGAAAATGGCTCCAATATATGAATGGACCATTGTGATAAGGATGCATGGTTCTCGAAAGAACTATAGCCATTTTGTAGACTACTTTTTGGCTCCATTGCATCAAGTAATTACAAATACTCCAGTGCCTAGATTGCCTATGTCATGTAGAAATTACATTCAACTAGGAAAAAAAATACAATTGGTTGATTGGTACTTAATGGAAGAATATATTGTGCTAAGATTTTATGCATCGGATGTATAGCCATGCAAACTTCCAATACATGTGACATAAAGGGTTTTTTCTTTGGAATATGTAAGACATGCAGAGTACTGATGAAATACACTTTACCAGTTAGGGGAAGAAGACCTTATTTCCTTATTTACCTTTTTCATGTGGAGGTATCACATTTGAGAGAAAATAATTTAGTGTGGCACATGATCTTTTGAAACTTTTTGATTTTGATGCTATCTATCACTGGAAGTATGATCCATGTGACACCATTAAATCAATGATTGTGTTTAATAAGAATGTTGGAAGTAGAATTCAACATCAAAGTAAACCCTTGCTTGAAAACTTGAGAAACAAATATTCTTGAGACGAGGTCAAAGTAGCAATGGAGAAAAGTCTGCTAAGAATGGTATTTCTTTTGAACAATTGTTAGCAAAAATTATGGCATTGCATTGAAATACAATTAGGAGGCACAACATTTTTTATGGAAAAAGTCATAAACCATCTAGTAGAGTAAAAATGACAAATTTTATAGAGAAGGAAGTTATAGAAAAAAATTGGTCACGATAAAAAATTACTACCTTTTGCTCTATGAGGAAGGAGCTAGGTGATCCAAGAGCTCTTGCAGAGTATGGAGATAATGAAGAAGATCACAAGTTTAGCAAATTGTGGAACATAGAGCATCTAGATGAATGAGAAGATAAAGAAAGTGATGATGAATCTAATGATGATAGGGAAGAAGAAATCCATGTCAATTTCAAACTTGGTTTAAGTGAGGCCATACAAGAAGCATATACTATAGGAGTAGCCATAGCTAAAAAAAAGGGTTATGAAGGTGGTCCTTTGGGATCCCAAAGACAAGGCCCTTGGATGGTAATAGATGTAGAGCATAGAAAACCAGTTGATAAATTTGGCCTTGGGGTTGGAGGTGAAAAAGTAGACCTAGGGCATACAAGTCAATTTGTTAGAGCTTCAAATCCTCATCCTCATGGTTAGACACAATCACAACTAGGACATTCGCATGGTGGAGAGCTTAGTGCAACTAGAATTTCCTCTAGTGGTGATGTATGGGTAGTAGTACTAGTAGTGGTCAACATGTGCTACAACAACAAATTACACACAAGAGGACAATGACACAATATGCCATAGAAACACTAGGTGACCAAGGCATACAAAAGAGGCAACGGATTTTGATAGGTCCAAGTCACACTACTAGTGGATCCACCACAAAGGAGTTATTTCTAGCACTCCCCCAATTCTATTTATTCTGGCTGTGACATCATTAGCAACTGCAAGTACTCCTAGTCCTGCACCATTCAAGCATTCCATTGTTCCTGCATCCCCAGGTTTTGATTACATTGAAGAGTTTAAAAAGAAATCATAATTGAATAAAAAAGAAAAGAAGCAAATAATGGAGAGTGCATCTGCTGTAACTTCAAATCCTACAACCATAGTATTACCCACATTTGACACAAGTACATAAATCATGGATTACACAATTCTTGTTCCCATAGTTCAAAACAAACCAACAAATTAGATGGCTCCATCTGAATTCTAGGTGAACAATATTCAATTGGATTTTCTTGGACTCAAAAATACTAACAAAATTAATGTATCAAAGAAGAACAATGAATTGGTGTACACATCATTTCTAAAGTAAGATAGAGAGAAAAAGAGGTTGTAGACTCAAATTGAAAAGTTATAGGAAGACCTAGAAAATGAGAAAGAAAAGAGGAAAGCAATAGATAACAAGAGCAATGAATTAGAAAAAAGAATAAAAAAATCTTACTCTACATCAACAAGCAAAGAGGATAAGCAGAATGAGACTATAGTGAATGAACTGAAGCAAAGGCTAGATGAGAGCAACAAGAAATATGATGAGGAAAAATCCACTTCAGAAAAATTAAGACTAAGCATTGTGAATGGAAATGCACAGTGGGAACAAAAAATAGAGAAGGAGAGAAAAAGAAATGAAAGATTGGAGGTAGAGCTGATGGAAGCAAAAAATGAAATTAAGTCTTGTCAAAATAATTTATTTGCATTTTGTATAGAAACAACGAGGCATATGAAATAAAAGCGTTGGGATGAAATAGTGCAGGGGACTGATCATTTGTGTGACATGTTTCAATTGATTGATGCTACTAGACAACATCATAATAAGCTCAAAAAATATTTAATGGACAACAAAAATGTGCTGGCATTAGAGAAATCAACAAATTAAATTCAACAAACAATCTACAAAGCCAATGATAATGTTTTGAAATCAAAAGGGATTACTAATCGACTTGCTACATCAATGACGTTGTCATCTATCATTGAAAAGTGTTTGAGAATGTGTGAAACAAAGGAATATTTGCATTTGGATACAAACAAGATGAAGAAGGTGGATGAAAAGGTAAGGAACTTCATAGAGCTTGGTTTGCTAGAGCCTTTTGACACAAATGAGCGATTCGTTGGAAAGACTGATTTCAGAAAGAAGATGGAGGATGCAAGGAAGATTGATTTTGACCAATTTCCTCAAAACCCAGATGTGGTGAACTATTTCGATTCCATCAAACCATTTCTAACCCTAAATGCAAAATTGACTGAAGAATCCAAGACAGGTACATGTTTGAATCACAAATTGTTAACAAATCTTCAAGTCAAACAACATTAGTTAGAACAAATGACAATTCCACCACATGAATAGTGGAAGTTGCTAGAAAAGGTGATGCAATGATTTTAATTTTTCCAATGCCTTTATGTATTCCTTCATGTGATAATCAATTTAAAATCTCAAATTCAAACTTCAGTAATGTGTTGATGTTCAATTATTTGTATTATTTATTATATCATTTGAAGAAAAATTCTGGTAGTGGTTTCAACTTCTAGATGCACTTTAAATGATTGTTGATGTTCATTTTTGTATATGCTACTAATACTATTGTTAATATGTTATTAAGTTGATAAGCATTGAGTTGAGTGATGAATCACTGAGTACATGTTCAAGTTTTACTTTTAACACAATTAAAATATGAACTATAAGGTGATTTTAATTCCAAACATCCATAATATTAGTGAAATTGCATTACAATTCACACATAAATACTCAATCTCCATGACTACTTAGCAAATCCACTAACAATTTATATGGATTCATGCTTTAATCAAGGTACTTTAACTGGTTCATTAAACTAGAGCTAGAATTAAAACATACATCAATGCATAATGACAAAGAAGATTAATGAAAGATAATTGATCATATTTCATTAATAATTCATGTAAAATGTTACAGATGGAGAGACGATAGACTCAAAATAAGGGAGCAAACAAAGCTTAGTCGCTAGTCCTTTGAGTTTTATAACCTTCACATATTTCTAAATTTTCATAACTTCTCGATTCCCTGACTTGGTTCACTTTGTTGAGAAATTGAGTTGTAAGTCTTTTAGACATAACCTTTGAGTTATGGTGTAGTGGATTTATTTTCCTTTTGCTGAGTAGTTTGTTGGTGGATTATCTATTATTGGAATTGGTATGACGGATTTTTGGTTAGTTTCATTGTTGTGGTTACTATCACTCAAAGTCATGGTTTTGAGTGCTTTTCCTAACCTTAGTCACTAGTCCTCATAGTTTTATAACCTTGTCACGGAGTTCTAAATTTTCATAACTTCCTGATTCCCTGACTTGGTTGATGGTTCACTTTGTTGAGTTGCAAGTCTTTCTTGGTCATCTTTCTAGTCGGTGGGTTGGAGGTTTCAAAAACTTTGAAACTTCAGACTTTGGTTCTAAGGTTCCAAGTTTCAATGACCACGTGACATTATGGACTTATCTTGCCTTTCAAAATGCGTCATCATTTGACACCTCATTGAATCCTATGTATGGACTAACCTTGAGTTGTCTTTTTAGGAATTTTGAAAAGCATGCAGGTTTAAAGGCTATCTTTTCAAGGAATGAAATTGATTGCCACATTTAATGCATGTCCTATAAAAAATGATGAAATAAGTGGGTGCTGAAGTTTTACTCAGAAATTTAACCTGCTTTCTCATTCTTTACCAAGGCCAGTACTTCTCAAAGTGAAAACATTCTATCTCTATGAATTAGCGCTCACATAGTGGAATTGAAAATGATTGGTCTAGAATTAAACACATGTCTTGTTGATCACATAAGTTGAGGTGGTGAAACTTTTGTTAAGTTTTTCAGCTGCATTTCCTTCTTCTACAATCTAATCTTCTAGGTGTTTGTGTGTTTCTTTATGTGTTGGGAGTTCATGTAGTCCACAATTGGAAATCGTTGGGTCGGCATAAGGGATACAAAGCTCAGACCTTTTAAGTTAGAAGAGTTTTGGATGTGCCTAGAGAGTGACAAGAAGTCTGAGCTGGATATAAAACTATTAGAAAGTAGGATAGCTCATTCTGGAGGGTTTCCAAAAGCTGTGTTGAGTGTGGACTTGATAAGTGCATGTGCAAGAAGGTACATTTCGGAGACACGGGAAATTAAAGCCATAGACGGGACTGTAATTACAAAAATTTCTCTTGAAGTTGTTTCCTATGCGTTGAGGATTCTAGAAAGGGAACCTGTAGAAGACATGTATGTCGCAGTGGCTGGTGAATTTTTCAAAGTGAATAAAGACTAGTGTGAAAAATCCATGGCCAAAACCTGGTTGAAGACTGAAAGGAAAGGTAAGTCACAATTGCCGATTAAACTCAAAAGAGTGCATTTTAAGGAAGAAATTGCAAATGCTATTGCTTTATTGCACCACGTTGTTGGGAATGCACAAGTCGAGTTATTTGAGGATTGGATGTGCCGGTTTATCTTGATAATCTATGATGAGAACATTTTCATTGACTGGGATGCAGTTATTTGCTTCCATTTGAATGAGAAATTAATTGATTTCCATAAGACTACTACTTTTTGTATGTGTTCTTGCCTGACGTACATTGTAGCTAGTCAAAGGTCCTTTTGGCCTGGGTTGGAGCCGCAAGGAACCCTAGCTTTTGATATTCTTGTGTATAAATGCTTTCCTTATTTCACTAAACAATTTGGAATGGGTGATTTTTGTTGTGTTAATGATGCAATTTTTAATGGAGGTCATGAAGAATCTAGATGGAAAGCTAGAAATGTGCCTTTCCCCTGAATTGATCTCTTCTATTAAATTTTGGGAGTTTTAATATCCAATTTGATAGGTTTTCCTATCTGAGAATAGGGGGTTTTGAGAAAGCCCCATTGAAATTACCTCGGTATCCTAAAGATTTATTAACATTTCTAGAAGTTTGTTGATAGATGGCCATGGTTAATATTAAGTATATGGGCATGGGGGAATGAGGGTATGTCTTCCAATTGATGACCCCTTATTTTATGTGCAAAATAAACCAGGTGGCTAGGGGAGCCGAAGGAGTTCTTAAGGAATATACCCTCCAATATCTGTCTATGAGAGCTAATTTTGACAGTAAGGGTTTTGTGAAGCAAAATCTCTATGGAGGGAGCTTATATCAACATCACCCATCTATTAAAGATTTTTAGGAATATTGTGTCGATGAGAACAAAGTTTTGAGAAGAGATTATATGAGGCTAACACTAAACTAGATATAGGATTTTGGTTTGCCATTTTGGATTCCTAAAAATGTAGTTGAGGATTCAACAATCATAGATCTTGGATATGATAAATTTCTTGATAAATCCCACCCTAGGGTTGATTGGAGCCAAAGTGAAATTTTAGATATGAGGGTGTGTGCTGCCCCAGTGCTTAAAAGAACCTAGGATTAGTTGGATGGGAAATGGTAGCAAGTTGCTAGTCTTGTTCAGGAGCCTAAGTCATCATATATGAATGAATAGGGGTCTACGCAAGCATCTGGTGCAAGTGTATCATCAGGGAAACCCTCTATTAGGTCCTTTAGTGAAAATTCTCAGTTAGGAGGTGATGATGATAGGCCAGAAGAAATAGTCAAGTTGAAGAACTTCTATGAACAGGATAGTGTGCTTTCTCCTACCCCTAAGAAGAAGAGTAATCAAGAAAAACTTGTGCCCGCAGATTTTGAAGCCATCTTTAAACAAATCATTGAAGATAATATCTTTCCTCCTCTATTTGAATTTCTCTCTTCTCCACCTCTGGTTGATAATTCAACTATCACTCCTAACACTCCTAAAGAAACTATTAGTGGAAATGAAGATTCTGGTTTGGTAGTAGCCTCCCTAGGATGGCTGAAAAAAGTAATGAAGCAGAGAAAGTATATTCCTACAATGATAGTTGGAGTGGATACAGTTGCAAAGTTACTTCAAAGCTCTTCAAAACCTAAGAAAGCTAGGAGGATGTCAAGGATGGTGACTAATGCTACTTCTGGAAATCAAATGTTAGAAATTGATGAGCCTATGAAGGATATAAATGAAGATGAAATAGCTAAGGTAGACTACAAAGTCACACATGTTGATATGGGGCCGCCAACACTAGAAGGTAATGTGTACCATGCCAATTGTTCAGTCAATGTCTTGATTAAAAGAGTGAAAGAATAGAGGAAAGAAAATATAAAACTGCAATCTCAAGTCCTCGCGTTGGGTAACTTTATTTTTTCCATGGCCACTCCTCCTGAATTTGATGAAGCCTCAAGTTATCAAGTAGAGCCAAAGGGCATCAATGTACTCACCATACAACAAATTAAAAATAATTTGAGCTACTCTAGAGCTAATTATGAGTGTATCGATAAAATATCTCAAGAGGCTCTCTTCTTTTTGAATAAATCTGTGCTCTTTTACACTCGAGTCATTAACAAGAGGAAGGAGTTAGTAACAAAACTTCAGCAGGTTAGAAAAGATCAAACTAGTCTCTATGTGCTCTCTTAGGAAACGAAAGAATTGATATCTATGGATGAGAAGATATTAATTGGTGAGAAAATTTTGAATAATCCTAAGGAGCTAGACCCTTCCTAGTTCGATTCATTAGAATGGAAATTGAATATATATGGTAATTTGGTGAAGGAAATTAATTAAACACTTGATCAATATTTTGAAATGTTGGGGGAAATTAAAGAAGATTGTCATATTGTGGGAGTAGAAATTACTAATGAGTTTGATGGAATGATTCTAGATATAAAAGAGATATTTCTAAACTTTAGAGAGATATTCAATAAAGAAATAGTTGATCTTGCTACAATGACATGGGAGTCCTTCTCGAAACTTAGTGCAATGTAGATCCACCTAAAGTCTTATAAATCTAGAGAAGAGAAAAAATCTGAGATGTTGGTTGAGTCTGAAATTGCTTTGGGAAAATGGAGAACTAGGTTATAGATTACTACAACACTAGGGAGCAAGGACATATTTGCAATTGTCACCAGATATCGAGATTACAGGTCTAGGATGAGGGCATATGAAAAGGCACTAGGACATGAAGAGGTGAAGTTCTGGAAGATGAATCTAAAGATGAAGCAAAAAAGTGATGCATAGTTTTTTTTAGCATTTCATGATACTTTCCTTAATTTTAGTTCTTTTAAGTTGAAGACTATTTTAATTTTTGGGTGCAGTTGTCTTCAAGAAACCGTTACCATAGACAATTGGTTTATGCTTTAAATATGGGTTTGGCTAATGCAGTTAGGATCTTTTGGGAAAAAAAATGATTTTCCTCATTAGATCAAAAACTCTTGTATGCTTTCAAGTTTGTTTTACAGTTATCTTTCAATCTAGAAACTCATATGGTGAAGTTCATGTAGACATAATCTTTGTGTTGTGGTGTATGGATTTATTTTGAATATCTTTTTGATGGTTATCTATGTTGGTGTTCTGGATGTTTAATAGATTGCACTACTATCAGATGTTTATCTTTGAATGAATGCTTATGGCAATGGTTGAGTTTAGTTAAAGAAATTTATTAGTTCTGAAGTGATTCAGGTCTTTGTGCTTTAGTTTATAGTTTGATATTGGCATTCCTTTCAAAGCTTTCTAGTGAAAAGCTACACCTTTCTTTGCTTTCTTGTTAAAAGCAACCTAAATTTCTATTCATTGCATATCATAAAAGGTAGCTACCACCTTGTAAAATAAGAAGAGAATTAGTATGAAATTTAGGTGATTTTGTAGTTTAAGCTTTTATTGTTTAAGTTGTGTGGATGCCTTTATAAGATATTTATGTTGAACTGCTAGATTTTGTTCAAAGAATAGATTAATAATATTCCTTTTAGTTATTTGTCAAAGATTGTGTGAATAGAAATGCAATAGGAATTTATAAGTAGTGTGATAAGTGTTCTTTAAAAATGATGCAAAATCACATATCAAATTCAATACCATGGAATACAATATAAAATATAAAATATAAAATATCACAATTTCATGGAATAGAACATAAAATATCATCAACTATAGTTTGGAATATGATTCATGAAGTGTAATATACAATAAAATATCATGAAGTGCAATGATTCACAATTTCATTGAATACAATATAAAATATCATCAACTACAATATGGAACAATAGAAATTGATCCATGGAGTGTAGTATAAATACCTAAAAGCTACTAATTCTCTTCCATTTCCCAAATGGAGTCAAGGTCCTCAAACTGAAATTCATCATCAGATAAAGTAAAAGAGTCATCTTGAATTTGATTTCAAGTCCGCTCTTCATTTTCTTCAGCCTATGTCTCAAATTCAACATTTATTGTGTGATTTTTGTCAATGTCATTTGTCCCAGTCACACTACCACTACCACTGCCACCAGTACCAGTGTTTGGAATTGGAGTGTTGCACAACCTAGTCCTTCTTCTTTCACATGTGGACCTACAGATTGTGAGTGCCCTTTCAAAAAGAAAATTAAAGACATTATATGCAGTTCCTTTCAACCTCAAGCAATTTTCCAAATTCTTTTCTAGTTTGTTTCTTAACTTTGATTTCAAAAACCCCAATGTACTAAAAAATCTCTCATCCTCCATCGACCCCAATACCATTATTTGACATAAATAAAAAAGTTTGAAATATTTTGATATCAAACCACACAATATTTCACTCTAACCTAAGTTTGTCCAAACCTTTTTTATTGATACTGGTTTAATGACCTTCTCCTTTCCATGGGTTTATACTAGTCGCTCAGAGTTGTTGCAAAAACTCCTATATTTTTTTCTAAGCTTAGCTTCATTTAAAATTCCTTCTATTTTTTTCTCATCGTATGTTACACTTATAAAAAATTGTTCGATCAAGATTTTTACTTGATCATGAAAATATTTTGGGTTCTCTCAGTTTTCCCAAAATTGAGGATACATAATACCCATGGCTTCAAGTATTTCATGTTGAGGGAATATTTCACGTATCTCTGAGGTAAGATATTTTGCAACTTCCTTCAAATTATCACCAATAGATTTAAAAATGTCTTTAAAATATTCCTCCTTAACAACTACTTCTCTGCTAGAGTGCCTGGCTATCTTACAATGGTACATTGGTATCTCATATCCACGTATGGAGATACATAAGTGCCTGCTTGCATTAAACTGTAAATAATTATCAGGATTATTCAAATTAGTAATTTTCTACCACATGAAATAATTTGAGCCATCTTGTGTTAGATCTAGATATAGATGATCGAGGGCCAAGCATGTGTGTTTATGTAGATTAGAATATTCATTAATATACATAGTTTTGTCTTGGGATTTCTTCACAAGATTGTTCATCTCATCTATCATGGGGAGAAGATTAGCTAAATTCAAGAGTCTCTATATCACTTAACCCATGTAAGAGGTTAGAAGCTTTTTCTACTATGTTACAATGCTCGTACATCACTCCAATCAAGGATTGATATTCTGAAAGAACTCGTTGCACTGGTCCATGCAGGGAGATCCATATGGTATAGAAATCCTTGAGAAGCTTGTTTCCTAGTGTTATTCCCTTAGCAAAATTTTAAAATTCTATGAAATTTTTGGGACATCAGCAAAAGTATGCATGGATCTCGCGGACTAGATTTTCAACTTTTGATACTATAGGAAACTTGCTTACAATTTTGAATGCTAAATTCATTCTATGGGCCATGTAGTGAATTCCAAGCATGTATGGAGCACAAGTAGTTTGTAACTTTGTGAAAACACCGGTTCTTTGACCTTGCATCACTATAGCTCCATCAACTCCTACACACACCAACTTTTTGGCAATTGTCAACTCATTCGTACCTGCAATTTCATTCAAAGATTTCTTGACTAGTTCAAATATATTTTGCAATGTTGAAATGTCCTTCATTTTATGAACACAAAGAAGATGAGCTTGGAAAACATGTCATTCTATAGTATACAAGTGCATACAAACCAAAGAAGTATTGTCTATCACAGTGACTTCATCTAAAGATAATGCAATTAAATTTGACTCTTTCACTTTCTTCGTTAAATCTTCCTTTTCAACTGCAGCAAGACAGTTCTCCCATTTCCATCCAATGCTTACTGACCAATGTGAGAAGGGATAGTGAGGAACATTCAAAAGAGATAATAAACTAGAATATTCTGGGTAGTATGTCATAGGACACCCTTTGGAAAAAATATGAAAAAAAAAACTCATCTGAACAATTTTTGACATATTTGCTACTTCCATTGCTTTTCCAAATTGAGCCTCAAGTGTACCTTTACGTGTAAAAGTTTTCACCATTCTTTTTTCATGCTCTTCATAATCTATGGCATACCTAACATGAAGACATTCTTCCTTTGATTTCTATTGTATGACTGATTGTTTCTTTCCGTCTATGATTTGTTTTTCATAAACTTTACCGATATGCTTTTCTATAGTGTCAATCTTTAGTTGCAACATCTTGGCTCTTCCACATTTCCAACTACAAATCATACATTTGGCCAATATTTCCTTTTCAATATCATTTTCATTGTCAATCCCTACTGGTACGGTGAATGGGTACTTCAACAATCAACCAAGTTGAAAATTCCTTGTCATTTCCTACTCGCTCCCCATTTTTGATTTGCTTCTTTTCTTTCTACCAACATCATCATCCTCATCCAAGTCAATTATCTCATTTTTGCTAACCGGGCCTAGGGTATCCCTTGGAACATCTTCTATGGTATTTCCATCCTCATTTGATACATTTTTATTTAAATCAATGATAATCTCAACTTGACCTTCCGGTGGTGATGGGGTATTGTGAATGCTACCAATATTTGGTGGAAGAGTTGATGGTGTAGCTCCATCTTGACCTAATGGATCAAAATATTTGACAATTCCAAAGTAAGATTGTATAGTATGTCTATGTTTTTGGAATTTTGATGGCCTCCTAGTCTCTTCACCACCCTGAGGAGTGGTAGGAGTCTCTTCACCACCCTGAGAAGCTTGAGGAGTGGCATGAGTCTCTTCACCACCTTGAGGAGTGGCAGGAGTCTCTTCACTACCCTGAGGAGTGGTAGGAGCCTTACCCTTGCTACTTGAGTCACTCGACATATTGATCTCCCACCTCGAATAAAAACTAGAAAAAAATGACTTCTTGTTTAAGGACATAGAATATAGATCCCATTCCCTACTCAATATCATCTTTAAGACCAAAGCAAGAATGGAAAAGAGATAAAGAAAAATTGTTATTATAACACTATGAAGAAATGATCACTCACCTTTAATTCTACATTTTTGGCTTTTGCTGACTTATGAATCGAGAAGTAGAACCTTAGAACTGAAAAAAATGTGTAAGAATTAATGACACTTTTGATTGCATTTATATCAATCCATATTTGGTGAATTTTGTGGGATTTTTAAATGGTATATTAAAAAATTGGCAAATCCCGCTTGCTTATACAATGATACATTGTATTTTTCAAGGTGAAATGTGTCCTCAAATGTAATTATTTTTTAATGATATTGGAGAAATAGGTCCTCATAAGAAACTATTTATAAATTTTAATCTGTGAAATGCGCCTTCACAAGCAACATTTTGTAAATTTTAATTGGTGAAATGGGTCCTGATACAATGTCATTTTAATAGTATTGGAAAATATGTAGGTGTTTTATTACATGCGTCTAGGATTCCAGGCGAAAATATTAGTAGGTCCATTTGAAACACGTAGTTTCTTATGGAGAATTTATTTCTTAAATATGCCTCATAAAAAAAATTGTTGGTGAATGGAAATGCATTGGACCGATAGTTCATAAATTCCGGGTGATTTGGACACCTTGTTGGGTGCAAATAATTTAGTAATTTTGACTTGGCTGATTCTTAGAATTCACCAATTGGTGAAGATTCGCAACTAAATTTTTCCCTATAGAAAAGCCACTCTAATAGGAAGATTAGCAAAGTGAGTGATGATATTGAGTGAATTTGACATTCAATATGTGGATAGAAGAGCAATCAAGGGCCAAGTAATAGCAGATCAGTTAGCTGAAGCACTGTTGCAAGATGGCCACCCTATGCACATTGAATTCTCAGATGCATATGTCCTCACAATGACAACACAACATTGGATACTATAATTTGATGGGTCTTACACTCAACATGGATCAGGTGCTAGAATCTTATTTGTTACTCCTCAAGGACACACTATCCAAAAATATTACAGGTTGATGTTCCCTTGCAAAAAAAACATGGTTGAATATGAAGCACTAATCATTGGTATCAAGGTAGTAGTGGAATGGAAAATCATAGAATTACAACTTCACGAAGATTCTCAATTAGTCATCAATCAGGTTAATGATGAATATCAAACAATAGATGACAAGTCAATTCCCTACATTCCCTACAAGAGAATGGTAGATGACTTCAATAAATACTTTGTTGAGGTCACGTTTGAACAAATTCCAAGAGTAGACAACAAAGTTGTAGATGCCATGGAAACCATTGCTTCTCTTCTACAAATACCAGAAAAATGAAGTCATTATGATTTCATGGTGGAACAATTGTTTAATCTCACATATGACAATCTTGAATCCCAAGTTGTGTGCCATCTAGTTGATGTTGATTCTTCAATCTATGGGAAGATTTATACCTATTTGAGAGACAATACCCATCCACTTGGTCTATATCAAAACCAAAAACACAACTTTATTTGTCAAGCAACCTGACACACTTTGATAACTAATACACTTTATCGATGAGGTCTTGATGGTACTCTCCTCTGATGTCTTGAACATGACGAATCTGAAACTAATTTATGAGAAGGTCATGAAGGTATTTGTGGTACTCATTCAAGTGGTCTTACTCTAGCTAAGAAACTCCTACGCTTGGGATATTATTGGCCGAACATGGAAAAATAATCTTTTCAATTTGTTAAGAAGTGCAAGAAGTGTCAAGTCCATGGAAATCTCATACATGCACCGACATAGGAGCTACAACCATTCGCATCAACCTGGCCTTTCTGTCAATGGGGACTTGATCTTTTGGGTAAGATTCATCCATCTTCCTCTAATGGACATAAATTCATAATCACAACCACCGAGTATTTCACAAAGTGGATTGAAGTTGTCCCTTCAACCATGATCACTGGTAAACAAATTGCCTCTTTCATCCTGAACTACATTGTCTATTGGTACGACATCCCTAACTCCATTGTCATTGACAATGGTAGACCCTTCAAAAACTAAGATGTGCAAGAAATTTTTGAAAAATTTCATATCCAACACCAATTTTCCACACCCTATTACCCTCAAGGGAATGGCCAAGTAGAAGCCTCAAATAAGACCATTTTCAAAATCCTAAAGAAAAATGTCAATGATGCTAGACGTGATTGGTATGTTCAACTAAACCCTACCTTGTGGGCATACCATAATAGCATCTACACCCCTACAGGAGCCACACCATATGCCCTTGTGTATGGATCAGAAGCCATCTTACCCATTGAGGTTTAGTTACCTTCACTTCAGGTATCATTGAAAGGAATCATCTCAAAGGAAGACTATCGAGTATCCAAACTACAGGAGTTGGAATTGTTAGATGAACGCCATCAACATGTTGTTGATCATCAAAGATTATCAACAAAGAATGTCAAGGAGCTATAATCACAAGGTAAGACCAAGAACATTCTAGGTTGGTGACTTGGTACTCAGACAATCCTTGCAATCAACAAGATCAGAAAAAGAAGGGAAAATTTGAACCCAATCGACTAGGATTTTTTGTCATTGTATCAGTATATGGATTTGGAGCATATTAGTTATCTACACCTAAAGGGTACTTGTTTGAAGAACCCATCAATAACATTCATGTCAAGAAGTTTTATACATAACTCATCTAGTGCATAGTTCAAAAAGCAAAAAAATAAAAAAATAAAAAAAAGCAGAAAAATCCAAAAAAATCAAAAAGCTAAAAAATCCAAAAAAAAGTAAAAAGTATAAAAAATACAAAAAAAGTGAAAAATCAAAAACATGAAAAAAATCATAAAATAAAAAAAAGTGCAATAAAAAGAAGTAGTGAAAAACTAGCAACAAGCGTTATTTGTGATATATTAGTTTTTCCATTGATTGGATCATGTGTTGGTCGTCTGCTTTGCACCATCATCATGCCTGTCCATCATAAAAACCTCATGTACATATCTGGGCATTGCAGTCATGTCTCACCATGGCTTGGTGCTCATTGGGCAATAAACGGTTGGTTTCTCATTGGGGGAAAAATCCTGAACTCACTAGGGGCAATCTACTTTAAGCTTAAACAATAGACAAGCAACAATACGACAATATAACAAACATAACAATCACAATAGAACTCAACATTGAACATCAATACAAAATGTTTAGAAAACCAACCATCCAAATCAACAACAAGATCGGTAAACAAATCTCACTGGATGATATTCTTCTGAATCATGGTTTAATCACTTTAGCATGAATGTTCAACTGTTGTATCCTGATTTTTGTTATCATTTCTTTGGATCAACTCAAGGATGTCATAGATAAGAGAAGCTAAGATGGAGTATGATATTTTTCTTTGTCTATTGTCTGTGAATTAATCATTACTACTATGTAAATTTTTTGTGGGATGTGCTCTACAAAGTATCATTAATGACATTCCATATTTACATAGGAAAAGGATTAACTCTTGTCTATTTTACGCAAGCAATACTCAGGTCATCTCGGTTCAATTATGCCTAGATGCTTGTATTACCTTGCAATATCAAAAATCTATGGAAGTTGTACTTAGGTCATCATGGTTTAATTATACCATCCGTGTTTGTACTAACTTTCAACATATTAAAAGCTCAATGATGATACCAAGAGCAACAAATCGGCTAACACGATGACAACATTGCATATTTAGATTTTCATGGTTAAGATAGATTGCATCCATATTAGTTTTTGCATGTGCATTTTAGGTTTTCCAAGGCTGAAAAATTTCAAAATGATTTTATCTCTCTTATTAAAGGATTGAGTACATTTTACATTAAAAAAAAGATCATTCACATTTAGTTGCATAATCATTATCATATCATATATACATTAGGAAGCATTATCATTGTTCATCCATCCATGCATTGGATCATATATTTGCATTAGAAAAATACAAAAATAAAGTGCATCACATCTTAGTTGCATGATCACATCCATTTCATTTATCATAAAGCATCATCCACAAAGCTATATAGAATCATAATCCATGCATCATCATTTCATTATTACATCCATACACAACCATGGAATAATCATATAAATGTCACATAGCATATAGAGTGAAATCAAATGCATTCATCATAAAAAGCATGTAGACAACATATAGTTCAATAGTCTCTGCTTCATCTCATATAATCTCAAGATAATAAATGTCAAGTGTACAATGATATCACAAAATGTGAAGAGATGCATCAACAAAATGACACGAAATCCTCAAGTCCTTGATTGAATAAGTGAAATACATCAAGTCTCAGTACATCAAATATGAGTACAAAAGCTATGTGATACTCCCACCAGATGTTGTAGGAACTGCTGCACCACTAGATGGACCTACACCTAGATCTCTGCCTGATGGATCTCTCAGAGGTGGCCCACTCACACCCCTTCTTGTAGTCCATGACAGGCTTTGACCTGACCTAGCACTAACAAATTGTGCATAACTAGGGGAATTCTGCTCTGCAGGAACTGCTTGCTCATATAGTAATTTGTAGTACTCTATCTCTCAGGCTGCATGTTGAACCTCTCTGAGCATATCCCCAATAGTAATACCTGTTACAATAAATATTGAAACAGCTCCCTCCAGGTTCTTTTGAAATATGTGCGCCGGCCTGTATGTCGCCAAAGTCTGGTCGACTTTCCTTCGAGTTTTGACCTCCCGCTGTTCACATCCTCTCTTCGCAATTTCGGGTAGAGGCTTCCCTTTCGGCTCCAAAGAGGTTGCGCGGGGCCTCCACGTGTCGCGCTTACGGAGGATTTCATTTGTTTTCCCTTGAGGTCTCTTCGGGTTACGAAGGCCTTCCACTGGGGCAATCACTCCTAAGATGGTCAGAGGGGCCCACACTTTGGTACGTAGCGGCATATCGCAAACTTTTTATGCAGGGATGAAATAAGCAGCTGCGGCCTGCAAAATGCTTCCGCAGGCCTTCTTTTATTTTGTGGCGGGCCCTATCTTTAGCCACATGTCAACCACTCGTAGCCTTTTCAAAGCAGTAAGGAGGTGAACGCCGAGGGCTACGAATCGCTGCCACACGTCTTTTGTACCCGGTTCACGTGGCTTTCTCTCCACTTCGGGAGCGACCTCAGCCCCTTTAGCATGTGTTGCTTCTTCGCAATCTCTCGGCAGCAGCAGGAGAAATTCTCATTCGGGCAGCGACAGGCTGCCACGTGCCTTACACTGATCCTCGAAGCGGTGAATGGGCTGGTTGGGTAATACTATGCTATCGGGTGCTTCTCATCATGTTTCTCTGAAGCGGTGGGTGACATTGGTCACCACGGATTCGGCTAGGACTATGCCATCATTACAAAGGGCACGCCTGCAATCGATCGAGCGGATGCTGTGTTCTAACTGGTTGTTGTTGTAATGGCATTGCGAATATTCTGATTTGGGCATCATTACGGGAGATTGTGCGATCTTTTCTACGGCTCTCCAAAGCGGTGGGATTTTGCTCTCCGGCTATATATACTCTCTCGGCCGGGGAGAGAGAGGTCCAAGATTTTTGAAAGAATACTGGTTTTAGCAAGAGACACCAGGCCTCTTTTGCATGTTAATTTGCAAGAAACTTTCAGACTGTGCCTATTGTTCGGCCTTTCTATTTTTCATGTTTTGATTAGACTGTAAACTGTGCTTTTTATTGTCTTAAGCATTTCATTTGAGGAGACTTCTATCTATTGAATACAAGCCTGCTTATATAAATCATGTCCAAATGACTCTTCTTAGTAGTAGGGATGTATGCAATACTATTTTATGTCGATAAATGAATTGTTTATGCTATAACTTTAAGTTTCTGATGTTTTGGAACATAACAACAACATTCAGGCCCTTAAATTTATGATTTATCGTGCCCCTCAGCAAATTTTGGTGCATCGCCTTAGAATAGAATTTTCTTCATTATATCCGCTTCCTTTTCCCTTTCCAAAAACCCATTATAGAAGAAGCCGACTTCTTTAAAACCCGGAGGTCACTCAGTTCGGCGCAAAAGGGTCCCCCTTGAACTGAGTTTCCCATAAGGCACTGTTACCTCGTCAAATTTTGGCGTCAACAGTTTGTACATTTTTCTGGCACGCCCGGTGGGACCCAAACTAATGAAATTGTCTTATAGAGGGGTGTATGAGCCACCGGCCTGTAACTAGATCCTAGACTGCAAATAACCCAGGTTTATTAGTACCTCCATTAAGGACAGTCCAGGCCACAAATCAGTTAGTAACCATTCCATTCCCACCACCCTTTCCTCTCACGATGTTGCCGGCCGTGAACAGAAACTATGTAGCATGGGATGCTGGAAGTCCCCTAGTAGCTCCGGTAGCGCCTGCTGTTTGGGGCGCTATCTCGGTTTCGGCCCTAAAAGCTCTTCCTAAATTTGCCGGGGACAACACAAAAACGCCAGCAGAACATTTGCAGGATGTAGCAGATGTATGTTTGGTACACGGTATCACAGCGCAGAATGTAGCCCTGAGACTCCTCACCGCGTCTTTCAAAGGCAAGGCCCTGGATTGGTACCGAACGCTGACTCCTAATACCATTCGCACTTGGGATGACCTCAGAGATCCATTCTATGAAAGGTTCTCAAATGACGGAGATCGTTCTTCATTATATTATCAGCTGTCGGTCATAAGGTGAGCACCCCAGGAGGCTCTGATGGACTTCAATGCCTGATTTCACTCAAGTTGGCGGAGGATTCCTGTAACTATCCGCCCGACTCCAGAACTTGCGTTCATGTTTTATTTGAAGTCCATTAACCCCGACATTTCTATGATGATCAAGTCTTTGGGAGGAGCCACTTTACCAGACGCTTATGCCACCACTATCAAAGCGGAGAATCACTTGATAGATTGCGGGAAATTGCCTCCTCGACCTGTTGTGTCGATATTTCTTGAGATATCAAACGCAGCACAAGAAGTTGCGTCGACCAGTGCGCCAACAACTCCCCAATCAGCGTACTCATATGCAGCCGCTCCCGAAAACTTGGCTTCCACATCGGGTTCTCCCAGGAATGAAATGGGCGACCTCAAGGAGATGTTGCGAACTATGGAAAATGACATAACAACTCTCAAACGGAACCAAGCAATGCCTCCGCGGCCTGCATATCAGAACTATCAAGGTGGGTGGCCTACCTATCAGCAAAATTAATATCAGAATGCGCCTCGCACTAATTCACCAGCGGCGGCTACAAACCAAATGGTTCTGGTGCCTACGCCGCTGACAGGTGCATTGCCAAGCTCAAGTAGAGAACTAACCGCGGGACAAAACAATCTTATTGATGACATCAATCCATGGTGCTTCCCTTGCAATGATGCACATATGCCCCGAAATTGTCCGCGTGACAACTTACAACAGAAGGTGGCGGAACAACGCAATCAAGGTACCGCAACAGAAAATGGAGAATACATATATGCCTCGGCAATGGAGAATGCAGTTCTTACTGTGCAAATGCAAGGGATGTCCTTAGAACAGGAGTCTGATATTGTGCCTGATCATGCGCTCTTCTCATGGATGGAAGATGAGGAAATGGTGTTTGCAAATGACACGTCCACAGCCGAAACACCATAGGTACAGTCCGACTATAACACACGCTCAAAGAGGAGATTCACCGGTGAGCCCGTTGTTTCACTTTCGGACAGCCCGCAACGCAAAGGCATATCCGATCAGATTCCTGGCGTTTCGACTATCTCTTCGTCTTTTCAACCACAGAGGGAGATTGTTATAACAATAGCAAAGGAGCAGAAATCTCTGAGCTCCTCGCCTTTTAATGTGGTGGAACAATTAAAGAAATCATCTGCTAATGTGTCTTTATGGGACATTCTAGCTATCCCGAAATAGAAAACTATGCTACAAAAAGTGCTTCAACAAGATATCAGCTCAGTACCAACTGAGCCTTCGGCCAGTACCGAGGCGGTTTATCAAATGTCACCGGCTAAGGTTCTTACAGACAAAGCTAAGAGATCCCATGCGAAAGGCGGATGTAGGCCAAAACCTCAACCTTTCTTCTTGACTCTCATTATAGGGAAGAAGCTATTACACAATGCTATGATTGATTCTGGCGCTAGTACAACGGTTATGCCAAAACTGATAGCCGAAGCCTTGGGGCTCAGCTACGAACCTATGAAGAAAGGGGTGATGCAGCTAGATGGAAATAAGGTTGATACTGTGGGCGTCATCAAATCGCTTCCGCTAACTCTATTTGCCTGCCCAAGTATCACGGTCCCACAAGATACAGTGATCATAGATGTTCCACCAATGTTTGGTCTTTGTCTTTCTCGAGAATTTACTTCGAAGGTGGGCGGATATTTGTCCTTAGATTGGTCACATCTAATACTTAGGACCAAACATGGTGCGAAAATGAAGATTGAATCGGAGGCTCTACATTCCGAACATGTGGCGGATGAGGCCCTGATCAATTTTGAAGCCACACATACCTCCATCACCAAACAGGACATGTACAATGTCGAACTGCTAGAGGAGGAGAAGGTGAGCAGAGACTGAAGTGATGAAGAAGATGCTCTATTGAGTGAACATATAAACAATGATCATTTCGGGAATTATCATGCTACCGGATTGGGCACATATGTGATTTACGATGAAGACCAAGTTCTTCCGAAGGTCGTCAAAGAATCCGATGATGACCAAGTAAATGAGTTGTGGACATTATATTTTGATGGAGCAAGGAGCAAAGTTGGAGCTGGAGCAGGGATATGTCTAATATCCCTGCAGAATGAAAAGTTGTTGAGGTCTTTCTGATTCCAATTCACCTGTTCAAACAATGAGGCTGAATATGAAGGGTTAGTCCAAGGCCTAAGCCTAGCAGAACGAATGGGTATCAAAAAATTGATTGTGTTCGGAGATTCTGAACTGGTAGTTAATCAGGTCCGAGGAATTTCTGCAGCAAAAAATGTCCGCATGAGATCCTATCGGCATCGAATTTGGGACCTGATTGAAGGTTTTGTAGCCTTCAACATCCTGACCGTTCCCCGAATGCAGAATAGCGATGCAGACCGCATGGCGGTGATCGGTGCCCAGTTTGATCCTGTTTCCGACTTGCTTCGGAACAAATATTCAGTGCGAGTGCTTGTTCGACCAGCAATCCCCGACAATGACCAGAGTTGGCAAGTCTTTGAGAGCAATGAGCACATCGCCTCATTTATTCAGCACTCAGGAGAATTCACTGATCAACTGCAACCAAAGATCACCGAGGCCTATGAAGGACAAATTATGCAGCTCAGGACAAATAAACTTCCAAAGGGGTTAGTTACTCTTGAGAATTTTTTCGATTGTAATGACTCGCGAAATGATAAGCGGAAATTCGTGGCAGACAAAAGTGATTATGAAAACCTTTGGGTCTCCGATGACAAGAATCTTCGGGTCGGAAAGGATGTCTCACAGCGGGATAGAGAAAGGCTTATCAGTTTCTGTGAAAAATATAGAGTAGTGGCCTGGTCCTACAATGATCTGGAGGGTTATGATCCTGGCATCATTCAACATACTATTGAGCTAACAGAAGGTGCGAAACCAGTCCGACAGAAACAGCGGCCGGTCAACCCTAAAGTTGAAGCCTTGATGGCTCAAGAGCTGACCAAACTCATCGAGTCATGTATTGTCTTCCCAATCAAACATAGTACTTGGGTGTCAAATCTGGTACCAGTCCGAAAGAAGAATGGTGATATCTGCTTATGCGTGGACTTACGAGACTTGAACAGAGCATCTCTGAAAGATCACTATCCATTGCCTTCTATGGAGTCGATCCTCCAAACTGTCGCAGGATCAAAAATGTTCTCTCTGTTGGATGGCTTCTCTGGCTATAACCAGATTCGAGTTAAAGAAGAAGATCAGCACAAAACTATGTTCACTACGAAGTGGGGAACATTTGCATATGCTAAAATGCCTTTTGGTTTATCCAATGCAGGGGCAACTTTCCAGCGAACTATGGACGTCGCATTTAGCGAACTGATCAATAAGTTTATCCTAATCTATTTGGATGACCTTAGTGTGTTCTCTAAATCTAAAGATGATCATTTCGATCATTTGGAATTAGTTTTTCAAAAGTGCCAAGAGTTCGGGATTTCCTTAAATCCAAAGAAATGTGTGTTCGGAGTACCCCAGGGTAAGCTGTTAGGGCATGTTGTGTCTAAGGAAGGTATTTCAATTGACCCCGAAAGAGTGAGGGCTATCAAGGAGCTTCCCCTTCCGGTAAATAAGAAAGGTGTCCAGTCTTTCCTCGGCAAGGTAAATTTCGTCAGTAAATTTATTTCTGATTTTGCGGGAATAATTAGGCCGATCACCCTAATGCTGAAAAAGGATCAAATTTTCAAGTGGACAATGGACGCTCGGGAGGCATTTGAGAAGGTCAAAGAAGCGATCTCCACAGCCTCGGTGTTAATTAATCCCAATCAGTACAAAGATTTTATAATGTATGCCTTCAGTAGCAAGTCCAGTATCGCTACTGTTCTGACTCAAAAGGATAGTGAAGGAAAGGGAGAACATCTAGTGGCGTTCTATTCCCGAACGCTAAAGGAATATGAGGTGAATTATAACTTCATCGAAAGATAGGCCTTTGCAATAGTAAAAGGACTTAAAAAGTTCCGCCATCTAATCTCCTGCAGCAAAGTTCTGGTATATGTCGCACATTCTAGTGTGCGAGAATACATCATGGAGGGAGAGATCACAGAAAAAAGGGTTAATTGGATCACCAAGATCCTGGAGTATGACATCGAGGTCAGGCCTACCAAGACTATTAAAGGCAGAGGACTGTGTGAGTATATGGCACAGGACGAGGAGTTGCCTGCCAAAGAGGAACAACCAGAGCTCGTCCTGATAAATGGATCGGGATCGGAAGATGATTGGCTGACAGATAGAATGAACTTCATGTGAACCAGAAGGTATCCGCCAGGCCTCTCATCCCAAAGAAGAAGGTATTACCGGCTTCAGAATTGCGGATACACGCTGATAGAAGGAGTTCTTTTCAAAAAAAAATTTAATGGTGTGCTCCTATGATGCGTTACTTCAGGGGAGGCGCAGAGGATCCTCGACGCATTTCACAATAGCGACGAAGGTGGACATTTCTCCGCTAAAACTACAGCCATCAAGGTCCTGTGGGCTGGATATTACTGGCCTACACTTTTCAATGATTCCTACTCCCTGGTAAAGACTTGTAAAAAATGTCAGTTCTTCTCCGACAGAAGGAAGAATTCAACGATGCCCCTCAAACCTATTGTGGCGGATGAACCATTTGCGCAATGGGGCCTGGACTTCATCAAAATGATCAACCCGATTTCTAGTGCCGGACATAAATGGATTTTAACAGCTACAGACTACTTCACAAGGTGGGCAGAAGTCGTTCCCCTTAAAGAAGCAACGGAAACAAAGATTGTAGACTTCCTTGAAGCCCTGGTGACAAGGTTCGGCCCTCCGAAGACAATCATCTCGGACAACGCCAGAGCATTTGTAGGTACAAAGGTATTATGTCACTTTGCATTAAAAAATGGCATATTCCTTAAAACATCATCAAACTATTATCCACAAGGAAATGGCCTAGCCGAGTCGACAAATAAAAGTTTGGTTCGACTCCTTAAAAAGGTCGGCTTAGAACACCAGAGGGTATGGCATAAAAATCTTCGAAAGGCGCTCTGGGCCAACCGCATAACTCCTAAGCAAGTCCTCAATACTTCGCCCTATGAGCTGGTATATGGGAATGAGACACTGTTACCTATCTCTATGGAGATTTCGGCGATACAGTTGTTGAAATCTCTTGAGATAGAACAAAATGATGCCATGGAGGTTCGGCTTGCCGAACTACTGGAAGTATAAGAAAAAAGGGAGAATTCCCTAAAAGCAATGACAGGTCGTCAGCAGGTGGTCAAACGATGGTTTGACAAGAAGGCTTCCGACCAAGGTCTGAAAAGCGGAGACTTAGTGCTAAAATATGACAGCAGGGCTACAGAGCCGGGTCAACACGGTAAGTTTGACAGCCTATGGGAGGGACCTTTCAAAATCATTCGGTGCATACAACACAACGCTTTTGAGCTAGAAAATATGGAACAGGAGCCGTTAGGAATCCCCGTCAATGGGATTCATCTTAAGTTATTCCATTAGGCAAAATGCTCTACCTTGTACAGTTGTAAATAATGCTTTTATTTCCTTTCCTGTTTTTGGCCTATTCTTTTGCTAAATCAGTTGTCTTGCTACGCATTTGTTCATCATCATTAGCGGATAAAACACCAGAGTTTCTTAACGCAAAGTATACTCATAAATGGAGAAAAGACATACAAAATTTGCAAACCCAGAAAAAGTTCAAACACAGAAACAAAAAGGAGCATAGATTTTCCTTAAAAAGAGAAGTATATATTTATATATATATGTTCCTGAGTTACAAAATGGCTGAGATGCCGATTTTCAAAATGTACAAGTATTAGAGTATATTATATATACATGGCCTTTGTTTAGGCTTATCTGGAGCAGGTGAGTTACATCATCAGAGAGAAAGGCAAGGGAGTTATCTAGTTAAAGGAATGGCTGGCAGCAACCGACGCATCCACTGCAACGTCCGCTTCTTCCTCGTCTACGGGCTCCTCGGCAGCACTGACAGCATCATTCAATGCAGCCGTCGTTGGTGGTGGATACACCAGGTCCCTGAAGTCAGTATACCATTCTACGTTGTATAAAGGTATCACGTTGTAGCTTCGGAACAGGAAGTGCAGGGCTTGAGTAACCCTTTACTGGTGCTGGCCACAGGTCTGCAGGCGGAATCCGCTGAGAAATGGCAGCCAAACAACGACAGCTTCTTCTTCAATAAAGTGACGCAGGTCACTGGCTGTTGGCAGGCCTATCCCATACGCAGCGTGTGTAACAACCTCGCCGAGCCCATTCAAGTACTTCTTCGGGAAGATTTCTTTGACCAGCTTCAAGATAAGTGGCCGGGGAACGCAAATTTCCAACATGGACGCTACAAAGTGCGAGCACAAGTCGGTGTTCACCCTATGCTTATCTTCATATTCTACGCAATCTTTGCCTAGGACCCACTTAATAGCTACCAGAACCAGCGAGTGCTTGTTCTTCGTCATCCTTTTCAGCCTTCTAGTGGAGATCTCACCTACAAACGCCGTCTGTGATTTGAACGAGGTAAGGCGAATTGGGGTATCCATTCTCCTGACACTATCCCTAAGTCTGCTAAAATAATGCCGAACCTGCTCACCACCTAACCTATGAAAAGACTTGCTGAACAATCTGCTACTGACCTATCACTTCTTAAATGCTAAGTGTGTTTGTTTGCTATCTACTGGCCTATTTATAAAAAAATGACAAGACATGCCAATCCGCCTGTAAGAAACGTGATGTATACTGGCTGCAATCTTGAAGGTCGAGTCTGTGTTTGCTCACATTTTGGGCCGGTACATGCATGATAGCACGGTTCAAGGCGTGCTTAATTAAATGAAGTTAATTAATTAAGCTTTAAAAAGGTGGCGCTTGTTGGTGAAGGGACGTATGGCCGTATGTTATGGTGTCATATCTCAAGCGCATCCCAGAGCCCAAGGCGATACTCGTATCTTTTCAGGCCGTGATCGTTTGCTTGGCGTAATCATTCCGGCCAGGATATTAATTGCCGGTGCATGCTAACACAAGGTGAGAAGGCTAGTTACAAGCTCAATTTCCAAGGAGATTAGGGCATATCACACGATCTTTTAAAAAACAATGATGAAAGCTGGCCGCCTCGAAATAGCAATCAATTCATCTTGCACGAGTTGTAGAATTAACGGTACATGCCGAATTAAATGCAAAAGGCTTGCTTTCGCCTACCACCTTGGAAAAAGTTGCTATTATTGCATGAAAGGGCTTAATATTTCAAAGTCTTTTTACAAATGCAAGGAAGTGCAAAGTGTTTTATGTCTATCTATTCAGCACAAGCGTATTCGCAGGCCAGGAAGCTTACAAGTTCTGCAGCGAAAAGAAAAATGTCAGAATCTTCAGCTCAGCCGATGCAGGAAGAGATTAGCCAGGATCTGTATACGGCCATTCATTCTTCGGCCGAGGTATACGTGTACGAAGATGTAGCATATGCCACTCCTGGCATACCCGCAAAGACAAGAAGAGCCAACACAGAGGAGATGGAAAGACCCAAGGAATGTAGTAACCTGAAAAGGGTTAAGAAAAAGTGGGTTAATATCCACGACCCAAAGCTTGCAAAGAACCCTAAATCTCTCAGAGAGGCAGCTTGTGCAAGGTTATCGGCAGCAAAGGCGGACCAATCCACGGCAGAAAGAGTCTGGTTTAGCGGCCTCCCACAATACATGGTCCCATTGGTGCACTATTGCCCAGAGGTGATCGACGCGGCTGTTCAGCGCTATAATCTAGATACTCACTGCATTGAAGGTCGCCATTTGAGGGTTCATATCAGCCGAGAAGCTATCTGGCACATGTTATGTATCCCTGACCCAAGCAAAAGAAAGGAAACTATCGAGCATTTCCGCCCAAGCAAGGGGGAGAAAATATGGAAGAGGATGAAAACTGGTTTCGATTTCTTGTTAGAAGAGACTAATAAGAAATGTATCGCGTCCGCTAAGGCACCGAGTATCCCATTATCACGTGATTCATTCCGCGATGATCTCCGGGACCCCATGTCCATGCTGACATTTGTTTGTGGCCGAGATTCTGATGAGAAGATCGAGGCTTTTCAGCTGGGACTTGCGATACAGTTTCGTAAGCAACACGACCTCTTCTGGTATGATTTTCTGAGTTCATGGTCGAAGAAATGATACAGCAAATAGAGAATTATCAGGCGGAGAAGAAATTTAGATTTCTTTCCTATCTGGTCCACATGTTCCTGCATCAGAATCCGGATTTCTTCGCCCGATTTTTTCCGCTATCAATTTTTGATGAGCAAAACAAAAGAAAGCCGGTGTCTGCATGGACACCTTTCCTTTCTGCAACATATGACTATTATGCCTTTGCAGACTATTTCATAGCCCCGGTCCTGAATGATTTGATCGGAGAGGGCGATATCGTCTGGCTCAACACGGAGCAGACTGGATTTTTGCAAAGCTACACTCCCGCTTGTGACTGGTTTTTAGGCAAGGATTTCACAATCCTTCGAATGCGGGGTTTTATTGGTAAACCTTTCCTACTCCCGGCTTGCGTCACCGATAGAGTGCTCGCGCTGGAGGTTTTTCGACAGGTGTGTATCATTGATTTCATGTTCTGTAGCTGTGAAAGTGTCAAGAAGAAGGGATTCTTCACTTGCCCGAAGAGTTTCAAGTCGGTAACCCTGGTTAAAAAACAATCGCACAAGCTGCTAGAGGAGAAGCTGGCACATCTAGGGTTAGTACTGGTAAATGATAAGTGGGATTACAACCCTTTCAACAACCTGCCAGAGCCCCACATGAAAGTTACACATGTTCCCCGACCATACTGGGAGAAGCGGCGTAATAAGCGAACTGATAAAGATGAGGATTTTGTTGAATTAGCACAAATCCCTACACCGGATACCAGAGGTCCATAGCACAAGTTCTACTTTCCAGTGGCTGTGGCCCGGGACAACCTTCCGATAAAGCGCGGTATGTTTAACAAGTTGAAAGTAGGCGAGGAATGGAGTGATGAAAAAATAAAAGCTTTCTGGAAATATCGCCAGGAAACAACACAGTTGAACGCTCCTTATAATCAGTTGAAGGACGACCAGGAATTTAAAAAATGGTGGGATGAGGGCCATCCCAGCCCAATCTCTAGTGCTAACAGAAGCGAAGCAGAGGGATCCGAGGAACAGGAAGAAGAAACGGCGGTATCATCCTCTTCAGCGCAAGGAGGCAATGTCTCCAAGCATGCCGCCTATGTGGGCACTAATGTGTGCTTTAATATATCAAGAGGCTCGCTTACACGCACATGGGCCGCTAAACCGGTCAAGCCAACGCCTCAGCAGAGGGATCCGACGGCTGATGTTAGTGAGTGTCCACCTGCGAAAAGGCAGCGCACGGAAAGTATTATCGGAACAGTTTCACATGAACCCGTCGGAGGAGAAGTGCCCGCTGCTAGTCAAATGCCAGAGTTAACGGGCGAGTCACGAACAATCCTGGAGCCACTACCGACGAGTCAGCAGGTACATTTCACTCATTCCTCTCTTACATCGCATTCTTTCATATCCGCCCCTGCTCAGTCAGCAGCTCCTGCCATAAGTCTGAGCCCTCCACCTTCTGCTTCTGGTCTAGCTTATTCGGTTGGATTTGCCCAGTATTCGCAGGCCTCACCATTTATAATTACTCCTCCGAGTATGCTCACGCCTGCTACTGCCGCTCAGACTTTTCTCACCTCTCTTTCAGAAAATGTTCCTCCTGTCGGCCCCCACTATTTTTTCGCTATGCTTACCGATCCTTTTCCATTGCAACAAGCCAATACCCAGGCAACAACTCTTCTTCCCCGGCCAATGGGCCTTACGACTGAACCTTCGGCTCAGCCGCTACAAATATCTAGCCTTGCTGATAGTCCTCAGGCCAAGCTGTGGAACGTACCACACTTTTCTCCGCAAACGGTCACTCTTCAGAAGAAGCAAATGTGTGCGCCTATGAAAATTACCTATCCCTATGCCCTGCCTTCTGGTGTTCCTTTCGCAGGTGGGCTGGTTTCATCACCAGCCGAGTTCATAGCACAGGAAGATTGCGGAAAGGAAGCGCGCGCAAATAGGATAAGGCGGTGCAAGGCAAAGGAAGATAATGCTCCCGCCGAGTCAAGAGTACAAGCTTCGTATGATGAGGCCCGGCAGGAATTAAAATTCGCAACCATGTACCCAAGAATAAACAAGCCACAGGGAGAAATGCAACCTAAAGATTATGAGATTTATGTTGTCGGACTTGACATGAAGGTAGCCCGGCTGCAAGATAAGGTCGAAATCATGGAGGAGACACAGCGGGTGGTCACTTCAGACTTCCTCAAAACTGGACGCCAGTTGAAAAAGAAAGATGAGCAACTCAAGGCAACCAAGGAAAGGGTGAGATTTCTAGAGACAAAGGAGAAATCCTTAGAGGCAGATATCGCCCGAATGACAGAAAGAGCACTAACAGCAGAGAATGAGAGAAACACTAACAGCAGAGAATGAGAGAAACAGGCTTCAGGGCGAAATTGCGAAGACCCAGGTTCCTAACCCCGGCCTAGTAAAAGAGTTGCAGAGTCAAAACCAAGCAGCGCAACAGAGCCTACGGTCGATGGAAGAGGAGCTTGAATGCCTCCGCCTTGAATACAGTTAGAGAATGGCAGAGAAGGGTGAGGAGTTGGAGCGCCTACAAGAGAAACATCAGCAAAAAGTACAGGAGAGGGAGGCTGAATTCAAAAGCCTGAAAGTTAAGCTAGAAGAGGAGCTCCGAGAGACAAAGGCTTCTCTGGAAGAGCAATCGGCTAACCACTCCAGAGCTGAACAAAATTGGAATAAAGAAATGAACAGCTATGCGGAGCAGTTAGCGTTCGAGAAAAAGAAGGTAGAATTAGCCTAGGCCCTCATTTTAAGAGACGCGGAGATTTCTTCGCTTAAAGCCTCTCCGCTACCTGCCCCTGCCCTACCTGATGTCATCCCGATCGTCAGGCAATTGTACGTTTCTCACTGGGAGAAGGTCAAGACCTTCTGCCTAACTCTGCAGCCTACTCTCCGATTCATTGACAAGGCATCAAGACTCAATCAGGAAACCCATGACACAATGGAGCAGTTCCTGCATTTAATCCTGGAAAAGGTTCCTGAGGCAAGGGACTTGCTAAACAAGCTATACTCTATCTCGGACGAAATTCTTGCTGAGGCGGGTATTGAAGATCGGGACATTGTTGCTCAAATTTCTAATAAATTCATCCATTGTCACTTCACTTTCCAGCGCACTAAGGCAGCGGCAGCTTTTCTAAGCAAGACACTTGATGGCATATGGGGGAGTTTCTTTGAGTTGGGTAAGCTGGGTTTTCCATCCCCATTTATCGAGGATGGCTCCATTGCCACAACTACTCAGATTGTGGAGGTTATTGAACAGAAAGAGAATGACCCGGAAGCATTCAGGGAATTCAACAACCCCCCAATGGCAGCCGACATTGAGGCAATCATTCATCCACTCTCCCAGTTGCTTTTCCATATCCAAGCAGACACTGGCCTACTTGAGGTGTTGTCTCACAAGGAAGCTATTGATTTCTGCGGGGCACAAGAGAATTTTCCTAGCATGGCAAAGCCGTCCGAAGGTGAATGGTCGCCTTTGCAGGCTGCACTTTCCAAGCTCTAACTCCATTCGCCCTATGGATGAAGACTCTGGTCTTCAGAACCAGAGAGTTTTTTGGGTTCTTCGTTCCTTATCTGAAACGCCCCTGTTAGTCACCAAAAGCTGTTAAAATAAATATTGAAACAGCTCCCTCCAGGTTCTTTTGAAATATGTGCGCCGGCCTGTATGTCGCCAAAGTCTGGTCGATTTTCCTTCGAGTTTTGACCTGCCGCTGTTCACATCCTCTCTTCGCAACTTCAGGTAGAGGCTTCCCTTTCGACTCCAAAGAGGTTGCGCGGGGCCTCCACGTGTCGCGCTTACGAAGGATTTCATTTGTTTTCCCTTGAGGTCTCTTCGGGTTACGAAGGCCTTCCACTGGGGCAATCACTCCTAAGATGGTCAGAGGGGCCCACACTTTGGTACGTGGCGGCATATCGCAAACTTTTTATGCAGGGATGAAATAAGCAGCTACGGCCTGCGAAATGCTTCCGCAGGCCTTCTTTTATTTTGTGGCGGGCCCTATCTTCAGCCACGTGTCAACCACTCGCAGCCTTTTCAAAGCAGTAAGGAGGTGAACGCCGCGGGCTGCGAATCACTGCCACGCGTCTTTCGTACCCGGTTCACGCGGCTTTCTCTCCACTTCGGGAGCGACCTCAGCCCCTTTAGCACGTGTCGCTTCTTCGCAATCTCTCGACAGCAGCAGGAGAAATTATCATTCAGGCAGCGACGGGCTGCCACGTGACTTACACTGATCCTCGAAGTGGTGAATGGGCTGGTTGGGTAATACTATGCTATTGGGTGCTGCTCATCATGTTTCTCTGAAGTGGTGGGTGACATTGGTCGCCATGGATGCGACTAGGACTATGCCATCATTATAAAGGGCACGCCTGCAACCGATCGAGTGGATGTTGTGTTCTAACTGGTTGCTGTTGTAACGGCATTGGGAATATTCTGATTCGGGCATCATTACGGGAGATTGTGCGATCTTTTCTACGACTCTCTAAAGCGGTGGGATTTTTCTCTCCGGCTATATATACTCTCTCGGCCGGGGAGAGAGAGGTCCAAGATTTTTGAAAGAATACTGGTTTTAGCAAGAGACACCAGGCCTCTTTTGCATGTTAATTTGAAAGAAATTTTCAGACTGTGCCTATTGTTCGGCCTTTCTATTTTTCATGTTTTGATTAGACTGTAAACTGTGCTTTTTATTATCTTAAGCATTTCATTTGAGGAGACTTCTATATATTGAATACAAGCCTGCTTATATAAATCATGTCCAAATGACCCTTCTTAGTAGTAGGGATGTATGCAATACTATTTTATGTCGATAAATGAATTGTTTATGCTATAACTTTAAGTTTCTGATGTTTTGGAACATAACAACAACATTCAGGCCTTTAAATTTATGATTTATCGTGCCCCTCAGCAAATTTTGGCGCATCGCCTTAGAATAGAATTTGCTTCATTATATCCGCTTCCTTTTCCCTTTCCAAAAACCCATTATAGAAGAAGCCGGCTTCTTTAAAACCCGAAGGTCACTCAGTTCGGCGCAAAAGGGTCCCCCTTGAACTGAGTTTCCCATAAGGAACTGTTACCTCGTCAAATTTTGGCGTCAACAGTACCCTCGAACACTCTTTGCAATCTCTAAGCTAGGGCCTCTGCATGCTCACATCTCTATCTCGCAACATCTCTCTCTACTATCAAAGAGGTAATCTATGCCTGTGCCTGTGCCTATGCCTGTGCTAGCTATCCTTGTAGGCCCTCCACTTGTAATTGTGCGACATCTATCTATGCATGTTACTGATGGGAAGGCAAGCAAATCTGAACTTGGGATGGTCCTATCTACTGTTGTCTCGAGAGAACCATAGATCTCCTCCTCCAGGGTACTTTGAAATCCAATAACTAGCTTCCACCTGCATCTCCATCATCCCCTCCATCCCCACCATCTTTGGGTGATCCCACAATATTGGTTTACAATTTTTGGCCAAATTGGACACTGAACTAATTTTTTCTAACTAAATCTTGACTTTTGGGCACCTATAGTGGCTAAATCATGAGTAATTTGAAGATGATGCAAACTAATGATTTGTGAAATTTTTTTTGTATATTCTAAATACATTTTTTTCAAATTTTTTGAAATTAGATTGCACTTCTTTTTCCATCTCCTTTGAAAACTAGTTTTTTTTAGTAAACACCATTTTTAAGGAGTGACGCTCATCGTATAACACAACTTTTTTTCCATGGAGGATATATATATATATATATTGAATTTATATTTTTAACTACGATATCTAGTGCTTCCAATTGGTTTCACAGTGTTTTATTAAATATTTTTTCCTTAATGAAGTTTCAAAGTCAAATCAATCACAATTTAGACATAGGCAGACCATATAAGACAACTTTTTTTGTATGTATCAAAATTCTTTTTTTTTTTGTTGGATCAAGGACTTCAATATCTGGTGCACTCATATTTTTCATTTTTTTTTGATAATCTTCAATTTTTCCACATGTGCAGAACAAAGAGCTTGACTTTTGGTGAAAAACTTACATTCACAAGAAATATAAAATAAATATAATAATAAAATTAAATTTATTTAAAATTATACTTTTTGGGAAGCTTATAATAAAGAATAAATAATTACAAAAATAAATTTTAAATGAATTCATTTGATCCCCCAAAAGGTAAATCAAAAGTGGTTTTTTATCAACATATCGATAGGTGTAAAGGAGACTCCATTATAGGTATGGTTTAAAACTAGAGGGGTTTCATCCAAGGGGGTTTGATCTAAGGTAGTTTGATCAAACCTTATTCAATTGGAATGCTTTAAATGGAACTTTTTAAGGCTTAAATCATTATATTTTCTAAAAATATGTGATTTTAGCAAAAATCAGAATCTACCATAAATTGTAAACTAGCTTTGTGGGATCACCCGTCCTTCCTCATCATCTCCATCTCCCTCATCCCTCCTCCATATCGGTGGGTGTTGTGGTTCTCTCTCATCATCATCAAACACTGGTACTGGCTCATCAAGATTGGATATCCTTGGTACGCCATGTGTGAAGAAATGCTCAACATACTCATTAGTCATCACACCAACTAAGATCTTTATACAATAATCCCATACATGTTCCTACAATCCAAAATACTCCTTGCAAGCTATATCATATGATATGGTGGGTCCCCACTTTGGAATATCTTGCATGCTCTGAGCATATAATGTAACTCCCTAGGGCATCCCCTGCACTCAACCATACTGATGAAGCACCCTCATGAGCATGAATCTCTTGATAATGAACTGGGTCCGTCTAATCAAATACCTTGAAATGAAAACATATGGCATCTCAAGATCATCCTCGAGCCACTGATCACAATCTAAGTATGGTCACCATGTGATAGTCTCCAAATCATCAAGCACTCACTGCCAATACTCCCATTTTCCTAGCTTATGCTGGACAATAATACCTAAGTACCTAAAGACATATGGCCTGCCAACTGGATGATCTCTCTCTGCTATAGGACAAGTAACAACTATGTGCTCCCAAGCTCGAATATGAAGCAGTGTCACTCCAAACGATAAACTCATAGCTCCAAGATACACCACCTGATGTAGATCATGATATAAATGATCTAACATATAAGAACTCCATGCATATCTGATCCCCTGAGTGATCATCCTCTCTAGTATCCTACCCCAACCAACAAATAGTCCCTTCGACCTATGGTCGAGACATAAGAAACCTCCAAAAAATCTAGCTAGAATTGATGATAATGGCCCATAAGAATCAACCATATCCTACTATGGGATCTTGTAACCACTAATCCCATCATCAAAAAAGATCCTCCTCAGTGCCTTGGTACCTCCCTGCTCTATATGATCATATATGACTAACTCTCCAACCATGGGAATCCCCAATATATGGTACACATCCTTCAGAGTAACCGTCATCTCATTAGTAGCCAAATAGAACGTGTTGTTGTCACTATGCCATCTCTCAACTAAGGCAGTCAATAGTCCCCTGTTTATCCTATACTGGGGCATATGAAGCAAGGAAGATAAACCACATCCCAAAATAACATCCAAATCCACTTGCACCAGATGTGGAATCATATCCCAAGTCTTTGGGCAGTGCTCTTGAGATTGAAGAACTCTCAAATCCTCCCATCATCATGACATATCACAAATCAACATTTTATCAATCAACCTATCAATCAATCTAATAAGGTATAATGAGATTTTGATCAAATCTCATAGAGTGTCTACCATTGACTCTCATCCATCATGAGATCAATCATCATCTATCCTATCATTGACCCTCACCTATCATGAGGTCAATCATCATCTATCCTATCAAATCATCAAAAAAACAACTAATGCGATCATCAAACATCAAAAGCAAAGGGAAAAATCAACATTTCATCAATTCTGGTGTCAATGCACAAAAATAGTGCATCTATGTGCTAATATCCTAAATGCGCTAAAAAACTCCATCAATGAGCTAAAATTGAGCATGAATGCGCTAAAATCATGAATTTGCTAAAATAGATATCATATGCATGATTTCACAACCTAAATGCGCTAAATTTCTATAAATGCTACAAAATTCCACATATGCTCTATAATAGTTCACATATGCACTAATTCATTAAATGCGCTAATTTTTTTTACCTATGCACTAAATCAGGGTCTAGATGCGCTAAAACACAATGAAAAGATTTTCAAATCATGAAAACATGTGAAAGAACACATTCAAATTTGAAAAAGAGGTTTCTTGGGTACGTACCAAAGGTCCATATGCGACAGGGCGATTGTGTCATCGAACTCGCTTGAATTAGTGGGTGTGGTATTGGATTACCATTTTGCTGCAAAGCCCAATTAGATCAATCACTCTCAATTGCAAATGAATTCAAATGAGCTCCATTTCCATCTTTTAATCTTTTAAAAGGGATAAATGGAGGGTATTTAAGTGGGATCATTTTTATTTTTAAAAAAGGGTATCAATTAATCAATTGGTAGGGTCAATATTCTTTATTAGGAGATAACTCGTCTGAAAATCCTAAAAAAAATAAAAATCTTGAGAAAATCATAAAAATTCAAAAAATCCTCACAATTCAACATTTCCTGATTTATCTCCCAAGGGGGCATACACGCATCATCACTTGAAAATTAGCATCTGAGGCATATGGAATTTTTTATTAGCACTATCAACAAATTTTTCTTTAAAGCAATGTGTTGTAAACACATCACTTCAAACGGGGGAAAAATGTATATACTCAAATTTAGTCTGGAGCATTAATTAAATACAAGTTATTTAATTAATGATCTTTAATTCTTCTACTTATAAATAAATTGAAAAATTTATTTACATAGTTCATTTTCTCTAATTCTTCCTATCCTAAATCATTTTCTTCTTATCTTAATTAAATGAACAAATTTAATTAGTTTGTTTTATTTAATTAACCACCTCTTATTAAATTTGAATTTAAGCACATTTCTACTAACTTCTTCCCACCTTCCACCTCATCATGTGTCTCAAGAAATTAAATATTTCTAATATTTGATTTGGAATTTATCCTCAAAAAATTCTAACAAATTTGGGACACTTGGCCTTCATCTCCATTTGATTCCTCTTTACATTTAGTAGTTTGTTCTTCTAAAGGGAACACACTCCCCTTTTCTCTCTAACCTCTTCATATTCAACCGTTCGTTCTCTAGATCAAATCCAGACTGTCGATTTCTGCCACCTAGGCTCATTTCTTAGAAAATCTATAAATAGGCTCTCATTTACAACAAAAAGAGAGATAGTTGAGCATAATTACACTCTGTAAAATTTTCATTAGCATTATCATCTTAGCATTAGCATTCTAGTACTAGCATTTTAGCATACAATAGTTTAATCATGGTATTTTCATTAGCAACATCTTAATTACAGTAGTTTAATTGCATCATTTTCATTAGCAACATCATAGGTAACATTATTATCTTTGCATATCATCTACAACTAGTTAAGCAATCATGTAATGTAGGAAACATTTCTTGCATTTCCAACATCTCTCATTCTTTAGGTTGTCATTTGGAAAGTCATGTGCACAAACAATCTGAGAGCAAAATGACTTAAAGAATCCTTGGAGATAGAGGACAATGAGATGCCATTGGGAATTGTTTGTTTCAATTTGATTGTTATTATTTGAATTCCTTGATATAATGTTTCATTGGTGTGTTGTATAGGTTTTTACTTGCTTATGCATATTCACATTATTTATACACATAGGTACTAATTCTATATTATTTAAATCATAATTCTTCTTGATCTTTAAGATCTTCTAAGTTTGGTAATGGTTTCACCAAGCTGTGAAGGGTGAACTGTTCTTTATTCAATTATACCTATGTGGGTTCATTTTCCTTATCTCTTGATGCAATTTTGGGTGGATTATTGCTTTCAAAGTATTGGGAATGCTTTTCCTATTTTCTAGTTGGTAGTTGTCATTCTAAAAGACTCTTCTCTTGATTTATATATTATACTCATTCTTAATCAATTATCAAGTTAATAATTAGTGCATTTATTTACAGTTAATCTTTTATTTTCAATTTGTGCAATTTTGTAATTTGTAACTCTACTAGTATTCCTAGAAATATTGATTTTTTTTAGCATCAATTAATAAAGTTGTTTAGCATCAATCAATGAATATTCAAGACAAACCATGAAGGACAACAATGATCAATGCTAGGGATAACCAATTAATGAGTATACACGTGAATAAGTCAAGCATACATGTGAATAAGGGAAGCACAAGTACTCAAATACACATAAGCCTTGAAGTATACACACAAATTAATACAAAGCATATGCATGAATACAAGGTATACACATGAAAACACGTAAGTCACAAAGTATACATTGGAATACACATAAGTCACAAAGTATACACATAATTTGTAAAGTACACACTTGAATACATGTAACTCATATCTATTGAACTGTGGATTTATAATGAAAATATGGACAACATCGATAGAAAAAATTTGTATTAACCGAATAGCCATGTAGGAATATATCAATATATGTCGATATAAGTATAAAATCTATACAAAATAGCCATATAGGCTTACAAGAATGCCACATAGGAATACAATGTAAAAAATATGTAATATAAAAATGTACAAAAATGCCATATAAGCATACAATAAATGGATTTGGAATCAAAAGTCATTGATCTCCATGCTCTCAAAATAAACTCTTTCCCTTTTCTTGTCGATCAGATGGCGATAGGTCCATCACTCATTTATTCTGAGGTCAAGGAGTTCTCCTAGTGCTCCTCCTAGGGTTTATTTCTTGGTCAAGTCGTATCTATTACAATAAAAAGTAAAGACATTAATATATAGAAATTACATTATAAAAAATGATATATTTAACAAAATAATCACTTGTCGCCATCTGATGAGCACTCTCCTCGAGAGAAATATTCAAATGCCCATGCTATGTCATGTTGAATCCTTGTAGAAACCATCCATAGAGAAATTAAACTATGAATCGATAATGGTTTGATTTTTCACTAACTAATAGCTATAAAAATGAATGCAAATTGAAATTTAGTAATCTGCCTCATACCTCCATGAGAGGCATCGAGGAGTCTATAACAGATGAAACACCAAGCTCCATTTCCCTATGAACTTTTGGAGGTGTATATGCTTCCAACATCTGAAAATAGAACAACAAATTATTCAATCACGAAAACTACAATAGTGATGCACATCATGGCTTATAATGTATGAGATAATGAATAAAATTTTGAGTACTTATTAAACTATATATTTTTGACTATCATGCTTACTATTTTCCCTATCCATAGCTTGTTCGAAAGTACTTGTTTTCAGGGTTTTATCCATAGCAACAAGGCAGTGAACTCTTTGATAAAATTCTTTGGTAGACATGTATGATAATTGTTGTAGCATAGAGAAGGTAGTAAACAGTTTGAAAAAATGCCTCAAAGAAATGGGGTTTCATGGGGATGGAATGCCATTACAAACAAATGTGTCATGGAATTCCATCACAATGAGACCACATTTCTTTAGGGAATTTTTTCAAACTACTCACTACCTTGACTATGATATTGCTTACTATTATGCTTTGATAGATTTTTTCCAAGCATCCATAGTTTTTTGGAAAGCACCTATTTTAGGCTTTTAGCCATAGCAGCAAGGAAGTGAGTATTTTGATAAAATTATTTGGTAGACATGTATGCAAAACGTGGTAGCATAGAAAAGGTAGTGAGTTGTTTGAAAAAATGCCTCAAAGAAATGTGGTCTCATGGTGATCGAATGGCATTCCATCACCATGAGACCACATTTCTTCAAGGAATTTTTTCAAACTACTCAATGCCTTGTCTATGCTATTGATTACTATTATGATTTGATAGATTTTTTCCAAGCATCCATAGTTTGTTAGAAAACACCCTTTTTAAGGCATTCCATCACCATGAGACCACATTTCTTTGAGGCATTTTTTCAAACTACTCATTTCCTTGTCTATGCTATTGCTTACTATTATTCTTTGATAGATTTTTTTACAAGAACCCATAGTTTGTTGGAAAGAACCTTCTTTTAGGCTTTTAGCCATAGTAGCAAGCAAGTGAACTGTTTGATAAAATGCTTTGGTAGATATGTATGGAAAATGTTGTAGCATAGAAAATATAGTGAGCTGTTTGAAAAAATACCTCAAATAAATTGGGTCTCATGGTGATGGACATCACCATGAGACCACATTTATTTGAGGCATTTTTTCAAACAACTCATTGCTTTGTATATGCTATTGCTCATTATTATTCTTTCACATATTTGTTCCAAGAATCCATAGCATAGACAAGGTAGTGAACTATTTGAAAAGATGCCTCAATAAAAAGTGGTCTCATGGAATGTCATGACAAGCAAATGCAATTGGTAGCTGCTCCTAGTTATTACTTATGTTATGTAAAGTAATTGTAGAACTACTTATGTTGACTTTCTAAACAACTATATTGTAGTTGAAATTTTGTCATCTATCAACATCTAGTTATTAGTTATGGAATGTGAAGTAATGTTTTGAGTTTGAAAGATGTGCAATGTAATGTAATCAATGATATAAATATAAGCTACACGAATCTATTAAGTACAATTCATTAGTTAACTCTTTATTCTATTACCCGCGTGAAGGTTTGTCTAACTACACTACCATTGGGAGGTGTTCCCATGAAACCTCCAATATTAGCCTATTCAACATCCAAAATCAGATATTAGAATACCATTCATATAACAGTTCTATTAAAATGTAATAAATTTATAATTGTTTACTAGTTACATACCTCAACAGTAGATGCAATGGAGTAATAAGCGGGTGTAGAGATAGTGTATCCAGTATCAACACTGTGACCATAAAATTTTATTAAAATCATAAAACTAAATTAGTTACTCTTGCATTAAAAAATTAAAATTTAATAAATTAAATTCAGTGAACATGCTAACATATACCTGAGTATCGATGCCATACACCTCATTCAAAATGACAGCTACCCTCACCATCTCTATAATTGCAGACATATCCTGTGTAGCAACCTCTTGAGTGTCGATGGGGTCATATGAACAAGTCACCCCACAAGCCTGACATGAATGGGATGAAATCCTACCACTCGAAGACACCTCTGGATGGCACTGTAGTATAGGAATGGCATGCTAGATGACACTTTGGGTCAAAGAGGTGATAGCCTACAAAGTTTCTACCTCGACAATCTCCTTTGTGATGGAAGGGATAACAATGTGCTCATGATCTAGCCTAGTGAGAGCTCATTTCACTTGCCATTTAGGATCCTATCACGCATCGGGTCTATCTTGATCCAACCCCCCACCTCTCCCCTAAAAGTCCCTCATATCAAAATAATTTAGGATTTTGTTCAGGATAAACTCATAGTAGAGTTTCCTCGGGAAATATTGTGGGACTTCGCAATTGTTGCATGGTGGGTAATCAAAACCATGTACCACCTATCCCAAAAATGGGTCCTAATCCCTTGGTGGTGGCACAAATGGATAGGAAACCTCTTCGCATTAAGGTCAAGATTTTGATTTGTTTGTGGGTCGATGAATAATGAGAACAAATGTAAATTTTTAATCTTTTCATATTTTACTTCTTTATATGATAATTTATCTTGGTAAAAATTCCTAGCCACTTGCCTCCTATCTTTCCAACCACTTAATTGTTTTCTGCTTGCATCTACATGTTTTAACTTTTCTTTAAGTGAATTTGCAAGTGTTCTTCTTTCCATGGTTGAACCTACTGGATCATTCAACCTCATGATTAACTCAATTTGTTTTTTATTGTTTCCAATTACCCCCATTAAATTTTGTTTAGTGCCAAGAGGATGTTGAGGGATTGGTGGAGGAGATTGTTGATGTGGTTGAGGATTTTGTTCATGTTCTTTTTACTCTAGTTGTTGAGGATTTTTAGGAGGGTTTTGAAGAGGGTTTTTAGGATCATTATCATTTCCTACAAATTAAACAAATTAATATAAAAAACAACCTAAAACTAAAAAATTCACAACAAAAACAATCAATCATTACTTATTCGACTTCCCTGTCAATGTGGTGGCATCTTGGAAATGAACTTGTAACAAATTGATGCAGAAAATGAAAAAAATCCTCCTAGAATGTGAGTGTGTAAATACAGGGTTTTTGGCCACAGTTTGCAAAAAACATAGTCACATAAAATGATTTCAATTTTTTTTTTTTTTTGGTTTTAATAACAAGTAACACACTCGTGTTATACTGTGAGCACATTATAGGCTCGATCACACCAAGCCATAGGATGAGTGCGTTATAACGTGCTCACGTTATGGCCTATCAAATGTGTTTTAAAATTTTGGCCACAATTTGGCCCCCCATCTTTTTGCACCCACCCTGATACAAGCTTCAAGAAGCATCTATAAGGTGAGGGGCATCCAAATCCAAAGGGCATAATATTCAATTCCTTAGACATGCATTTGGACACATGAACAACATTCCCTTACACCTCATATACTTGTCAGACATGCAAATAGTCTTCTTCCAAGCTTGGGTGCCTAGAATATGCTAAAAATAGGCTATGAAAATTTCCTTACACATCTTACAACTATCATAGAATCTATGATTGTTGAAAAAACTTATCATTGTAAAAGAATTTTTCATAATTGACTAAAAATAGTTGATTCTCTTACATCTTGTCACAACCCAACTTGGGCGCCAACTTTCACCCATGCATTCAAAGATGCCTTATGATGCATCATATAATCTATAATATGTCATAGAATCCAAGGTGGGATGCTTATGTCCACTTGGGATGATGATGTGTCATCTAGTCACCTCTAATGGGGATACCACCTAGCCAGTGGGTCCCAATTAATGACATGACACCATAGGAATTTAAATAATACAAATAAATACATTAAATTACATCAATTAAATCAATGTTAGGAATCTAAGGTTGAGACACCTTAATCACAACATTCTCCCACTTGTTGAAGACCTGCCAAGAGTCATACAAAATCATCTGCTTAGGGCCCCAAGGCCCATGGAATTAGAACACCATCTAAACTTCTCTATGCTCACTGGTTTTGTCAGTGCATCTGCAACATTCACCAAACTATCAACCTTCTCTAGGTTCACCTTTCCATCTTCTACCATATCATGAACAAAATGATATTGTATATCAATGTGCTTGGTTTTGTCATGGAAGGGAGGATTCTTTGCTAGGAAAATCACACTTTGAATGTCACAACAAATAGCAATTTGTCTTGCATCTAAACCAATATCAGAACACATTATCTTAAGCCAAATAGCTTCCTTACAAGCAAGAGTGGCTACCATATACTTTTCCTTTGTTGTGGACAAAGCGACTACAACTTACCGCTTACTCATCCAATTGATAACACCACCAAACATCATTAATACATAACCACTAGTGGATCCTTTGCTGTCAATTTTACTTGCCTAATCAAAATCCATATATCCTCGAATGCTCACAAAATGTTGAAGTCTAGTAGAATAACCATGAAAACACAAGGCATACTTAGAAGTACCCCATAAATATCTGAACACTCTCTTAACAACATCCCAATGCACCCATCCAAGATTAGCCATTAAACGACTAAGGATTCCCACTGCTTGGAAAATGTATGGTCTTGTACACACCATAACATACATCATACTACCAACTGCACTTGCATATGGTACTCTAGTCATTTTTTCCATCTTAGTAGGAGATTTTGGACAATCATTCATAGAAATCTTTGTCCCTAGCATCACAAGAACAACTAAATGTATGCAATCTACCATATTGAATCTCTCTAACACAGAGTTCACATACTTGCTCTGGCTTAACCAAAGCTTTATGTTGGCTCTATCTCTCATGATTTCCATTTCTAGAATGTACCTAGCTACACCTAGGTCTTTCATTTCAAACTATGCTGACAACTAAAACTTTAAATTTGAAATCATACATTTACCGTCCCCAATAAACAACATATCATTTACATATAAGACAATAATGAGAATATGACCATTATGAGTTTTAAAGTATACACAATGGTTAGATTTAGATCTTTGTAATCCCAATGATAACACATAGGTATCAAACTTCTAATACCACATTCTAGGATACTATTTCAAACCATAAAGAGACTTCTTCATTTTGCAAACCAAATTTTTTTTACCTTTTTTAATGAAATGCTCTAGCTATGACATGTAAATCTCTTCCTCCAAATCACCATGAAGGAACACTATCTTCATATCCATCTGTTCCACTTCCAAGTCATATGCTACTACAAGTGACAATAGAAACTAGATAGATGTCAACTTCACTATAGGAGAGAATATATCCCCATAATCAATTCCCCCCACCTAGGAATACCCTTTAGTGACCAGTTGTGCCTTATACTTCTAAGCAATACTGCCATCAGGACCACACTTTTTCTTAAAAACCCATTTACAACCAATAGGTTTATGTCTAGCAGGAAAAGGTACCAAATCCCAAGTCTTGTTTTTCTTTAATGAAGCCATCTCTTCATCCATGGCTTGCATCCAAGAAACTGAATCATTCATACGCAATGCCTCTCTAACCATCCTAGGTTCATCAGTATTAGTAATCAAGGAAAATATACAACTAGAATCCAATAATGAATATTTAAACCTTTTCAGTTGATGCCTAACTCGTAAAGACCTCCTCAAAGGCTAAGGTTGAGATTCTCTTTCTTCTTCAGAACTTTCAAAGCTACTGAAGCTCTCCTCATCATAAGGTCCAACAAGAGTACTTGGTTCTTATTTCTTCGAGGTAGGTGGAATCTAAACCACCTCCTTTTTATGTTTCTCTTCTTTCTTTGGTTGCAACTCAATAGTAGAAGGTTTCATCTCTCTAAAGATCACACTTCTTCTATAGAGGACCTTCTATGCTTCTGGATCCCAAAGCTTGTACCCTTTCACACCAACACCATAGTTGATAAAGATACACTTAATAGCCTTGTTCTCCAACTTACACCTCTTCTCAATCATAACATGAGCGTAAGCTTCACAACCAAATACTCTGAGATGTCTCATCGAATGTATTTTACAAGAGCATGCCTCCATGGGTGTCTTTCCAACAAGTGCTAATGTAGAAGATCTATTGATCAAATAACATGTAGTGGCTACTGCTTCAACCCAAAAAAAATTTCAAGGCTAGTGCCACTCAACATACTCCTAGCCCTCTCCATCAATGTTCTATTCATCCTCTTTGCAACTCCATTTTTTTGTGGAGTGTAGGGAGTTATCTCATGTCTCTCAATCATGTGCTCTTTATAGAACTTGTCAAAGTCTATGGAACAAAACTCACCACCATTATCAGTCCTTAAACACTTAATATTTCTGCTAGTATGATTTTCTACCAAGGCATTAAACTCCTTAAATTGACTAAAGACTTCAACTTTACTTCTAAGGAAATAAACAAATGTCCTTCTACTATAATCATCTATGAAAGAAACAAAATATACACATTTTGATAATGAAGGAACATTTATAGGACCAAAAACATCTTAATGTACATAATCCAAGACCCAAAAAGATATATGAGAACTAGAGTAGAAAGAAACATGTTGTTGTGTTCCATATACAAAATTTTCACAAAAGTCAAAATCGAGATTATAATCATCAAGGCCTTCAACAAGGCTCTTATTTTTTAGGGCTCTAAGAACCTTCTCACCAATGTGACCAAGTCATTGGTGCCATAACATTGTATTCTCTGTAGGAAGCTTCATTTCCATGTTATGAGCACCCTTAGGTACCCAAAATACATGACCATTAGATGTAGTTGCAACATGCTTCTTCTCTACATAATCAGATGGTGAGGATGAAGGATCCAAATGTCTCTTCTTTGGTACATTAGAAGAACTATTGCACTATATAGTGCATGCATACAGCTAAAAAAAAGTCCCAATACAAACCCCCTTAGCTGACACCATAGCTCCTCTATTCATATTGCATCCTCTATCAGAGAAAACAACTTGCACTCCCAAATCATTCAATTTACTTACAGAAAGCAGGTTTTGTGCCAAACCTGAGATATGCAAGACACCATCAATCCCTTTCACTCTTCCATCTAGAAATCTAATTTTGACTCTTCCTCGACCAACAATCTTTAGGTGAGAGTCATCACCTAGGTACACCTCTCCATAAAACTCCTCATACCTCGAGAACCAATCTTTGTGAGAAGTCATGTGAAAGGTTGCACCCGAATTTATCAACCACACATCATCTGATGCATGGGATGCGAAGGCTACAATAAATTATTCTCCATCATCTTGGGATGATTTATTAGATTCAAAATTAGAGAAAGACTTGTTTTTCTTCTCCTTCTTGCAATCTTTCCAAATGTGACCAGTTTCACCACAATTCCAACATTTTTCCTTGGACTTCTTACCAGGATACTTTGAATTAGATTTATTGTCTTTCTTTTTTCTTCTCTTTTGGTTTGCCATTGACTGTAAGGGCCTCCTTGGCTATCTCAAAATACTTCCTTCACATCTCCTTAGATAGTAATGAGGCAACAACCTCATCCATCTTGAAGGTGGAAGTAGTGCTTCCAATAGCCATTACCAGGTGATCCCGATAATCTGACAATGAACACAAAAGGAGCATGCAATAGTCTTGTTCATCTATTTTGTCTCTAATGGAACCCAGTTGTGCAACCAACATGTTAAAAGAGTTTAGGTGATCTACAACGGATCCTCCATCTTCCATTTTCATAAAATACATCTTCTTTCTCAGGAAAATCTTATTTACCAGGGATTTAGCTTGATAGACATCACCAAGCTTCTTCCATAGAGAACCAGAAATTTTCTCTTCATGGACATTTAGGAGAACAAAATGAGCCAAACAGAGTCTAATAAGACCCTTGGATTTCCTATCCATGAGATCTGAATCCTTTTGTTTCATGCCTAAAGGTTTGGTTCCAAAAATTGCAAGGCATAAGTCTCGGTCTACTAACATGTCTTCTATTTTGAGCTTCCACAACTCAAAATTACCACCATTAAATTTTTCCATCTCAATCCTCCTAGATGTGCCTAGCATCTCTTTCCTGCAACAAGGTTATGAAATACACACTTATACAAAACTCCCACTGAAACAAAGATTAGCTCAAAAAACCCTTCTACCCAACAAAGGAACCAAGGCTGGCCAGGCTTTGAAACCAACTAAAAGGAAGCTAGGTGAGTAGAAACAACTTCCTATACTAATCTAATCAAGAGAGAGTTACAAAAAAAATATTTTTAACACCTTTAACAATTGCAACTAGATAAGCATATAAAGATTAATGGAAATAGAATAGCAACAATGCACACAAACAATGACACCAAATATATCGTGGGGAAAACCCTTTTGGGTAAAAAACCCCACCCTCGAAAAGAACAATACTTCTCTATTATATCAAATAGTGATTACAACGTTTCTTCAAGTACAAAGCTTCTACACAAGTGCTTCAACACAAACACTTTATCTGGAGTGATATCAACAACACTTCATTACTTGCAAACAAACTATGTATTCTACAACTCAAGGGACTCAATAAATAGAGTGATACAAGCTAAAAGAAGCATCTAGAAGGTGAGGGGCATCCAAATCCAAAGGGCACAATATTCAACTCCTTAGACATGCATTTGGACACATGTGTAGCATTCTCTTACACCCCATACACTTGTCAAATATGCAAATAGTCTTCTTCCAAGCTTGGGCACCCATAATATGCCAAAAATAGGCTATGAAAGATGCCTTACACATCTTACAACTATCATAGAATATTTCATAGCTAGCAGTACTTATAGTTGTATGAGAATCTATCATAACTAACTAAAAATAGTTGATTCTCTTACATCTTGTCATAACCCAACTTGGGCACCAACTTTCACCCATGCATTCAAAGATGTCTTATTCAATGCATCATAGAATCTATAATATGTCATAGACTCCAAGGTGGGATACCTATGTCCACTTGGGATGATGATGTGTCATCTAGTCACCTCCAATGGGGATGCCACCCAACTAGTGGGTCCCAATTAATGACTTGACACCATAGGCATTTAAGTAATACAAATAAATACATTAAATTACATGATTAAATCAATGTTAGGACTCTAAGGTTGAGACACCTTAATCCCAACAGAGTAGACTTCATAATGAGATGATTGAAAATGTTAGGAAAATATTAAAAAATAACAAAAATAAAATTCAACCTTATGAAAGAAGAAATAATGTATTAAACTTCATTCAATTTTATTGTTGGTGTAACGCCCGTCGTGCAAACCCCAGAGAACACACACATAATGCGAATAATTTTTTTTTTTTTTTTTTTAATATAAAAGAAGTAACATGTAACAACATTAAACCGTAAACACATAGCATAACACATAACATTAATACACTTGGTTCTCTGGGGCACGCGAGGTTACATTGCAACCACAAAACACAATAAAGATAATGAAACTAACATAACCATTTAATTTATGAAAACCATATACAATGATACAACAGATAGCCATGATGCGAGTATGACAACATCGCACAATTACATCCATGATAATTCTTTTAACAAAAATCCAAATCAAACCTAACTATTACATCGTTGATATAATATTACATTACAATATTCTTTGATACAAGAATTACATTGAATTTCCCACCATGGGAATTGATACAAAATAAAGAACATGAAGTACAACTGATCACTGGAACATCTGCATTGCGGAAAGCTGAGATGACAAGACGCTGATGGGGAACCCAACGGGTGCGGAGCACGTTCCACCCAACCATGTGAATTACGAAGTAACTCACCCCCCGTGCTCAGAGGTGACGAGGAAGTGAACCCGACCATGGATGTCAACCGACTCAACAACATGATACAGAACAAGTACAACTCAAATATGCAATGCACAACCATCAACGTACTCAATTCACATAACAAGTTAAACTAAGAACTCAACACGATAACCTGAAGTAATATCACGGAACAATCACGACTCAAATTCACAAGAAATCAAAGATACATCACAAAGAGATAACATCCAGAGGCAACAACACAAACAATAAGGGTGTCAAGTGGAGAGTGTCATCGCATAGCTCTCATGGGATTTCCTGGCCCTTCCTCCAACTGAGGCGCCGACACCCATCTATGGATATCCTGGCCCTTCCTCCTAACTGAGGCGTCGGCACCATAGGGTAGCTAATGCGGAGCCAATAGTCTCTCGTGAAGACGAGACTATGACTATGCCGACCACGGCCTTCTCAGTCTATCACTAGTCTAAGGTAGCCCTAATGCATAGCCGAGGAGTCCAAAGTTTTATTATCTTGTGTTTTTAAAACTACCCAACCCCCTAAATCTATTGTTTAGGTTATCACTTGTTTACTACTCCTTCGAGGGTTATCCTGGCCCTTCCTCATCCGAGGCGCCGGCGCCCACGAAGAGCCACTCTCCCACCTATGACCCCTAACAAATCTCAAAACAGGTAAGGGTTGGACTACCACATATAAGTCATAAAACCAAAATCCAAAACACGAGGCATTAACCATCTCGCAACTGCACATAAGCAACAAACTTGCAAACCCGTCCAACCCTTCCTAACATAACCCCAATAACGCTCAAAAGCATAAACAAGGATAATACACTTAAATCACAAGCTTCTGGAACAGGATTAAAATACGATAGGGTTCCCACATCGACCACAAAACAATAAGGCTAAACATATCACACAATGGAAAACTCACATCACATCTTGCCAAAATGCACATTTAAGTTCGATTCCAATCCCAATTACGTAACTAAAATGATCGTTTCAATAAAAACCTCAATTACAAATAAAAGGCTAATTCTTGTCTAATTATCTATTTCATCAAAATAATACTTAACATTGCCCATATAAACTATATAAAAAAAAACAAATAATTAATTAACTTTATACCAATTTATCCCTTTAAATACAATACAACTATATACTTAAAACCTAATAAAATTTCATTAAAATAAATAACTATAGTTTCATTTGAAATATAGTTTTATTTTATTTTAATTAATTAATTAATCAATTTATTTATTTATTTATTTTTTTAAAATAAACACATCATAATTATTTTATTTTATTTTTTTTAAATGAAATTAAAAAAAAACATGTTAAAAAATATATATATATATTCTATATATATATAAATAAAATAAATAACAATTAAAAATAAAATAAAACAAAACAAAAAAAAAAAAACACACACACTTTTTTAAAGGGGCAGTCTTAGTGACTGCCGCGCACAGCAGTCATTAAGACTGCTGCGCACGGCAGTCTAAGACTGCCGTGGGCGGTACAGTCCGCAGGGGCGAGGCCGAGGGTACGGCTTCGGCCGTCCTTCGTCCTCCCCTCTGCAATTAAAAATTCCTTTATTTAAATTTTGTTTTCCAAACAAAATTTCGGGAAACGAACATGAAATTTTTCGGTTTCATCAATAAAAATTTTTTTATTTAAAAGACCAGCGTACGGCCGACGACCGACGCTTAAAATTTAAAGAAATATAAAAGGTCCATATAAATTAATATATATACATATGAATATATATATATATATATTATGTGTATATATCTGATTTGCATAAGTATAATAATCAGGGTGAAAAATACAGAATACTATATAGATCTTTCATAGATCAATATATTGAGACAATTTCAATTATATTTCCCATCAATAACTAAATTATTCTTTTTCCAATCCTATTTTTTTTTTTTTTAAAAGAATGTTTCAGAAGACCTGAGTTTTTTGTCTTGACAAGAATTTGTACAGAATAATAACTATGATTCATTTTGTTTTCTAGTCTAATAATTTGCCCTAGTTTCAGTTTTCAACAGAAGTTCTCTATGCTCACCAAAAATTATTTTAATAATATCTATTTTTCTTTTCAGAAACAAATAGAGAAATAAAAAAAATACGAGAAGAAAAAAAACTACGAGAGGAACCTGGAGTCCAATGCAAATCTGAAGATGCCCTCGAATCCGATTCCAATCCGTAGTCCAGAACGAAATTCAACAATCCCTGGAGCACTTCAGTTTTCTGTTCTTCTGTGTGTGTGTGAGTTTCTCAAAAATTTCATGATTAAATAAAATATATTCCTCCTCTCTTCAAAGCTCTCCCAAAAATTCCAGATTAAAAGAAAAATCAATCTTTAAAACAAGCTTTCTTTTCAACCCTCAAACCCTATTGGCTCACACTGTCTTTTTAATTCTTTTATTTGTTTTTATTACTTTAATTCCCATTTTTCAACTTTTCTTGCACCACACATTATATATTTAATTTAAATAAAATATTCACATAATTATCCACCACCAAATTTAATTAATTAAAATAATTTAAGCAGATTTGTTATTTAATTATTATTTAATTGAAATGTAAGATTTTCAAACATAATTAAATTATTTAAATATTTAAATACCATTTATACCAACATTAAGATAAATAATTTATTTCAATCATTAAAATAAATCATAATTACCAATGCCCACATAAAATAAGACAAAACACGAACACCACAGACAAAGACGACAATTGCACAAACTCAATAACTATACCAAACAACGAGACGACTTGACATCGTGGAACGGGAGGACTTCATCGTCACCTCTGTATCAACATTTATCCGTTGGGTTATTTGGTGCTCGCCCTGTCCTGCCGAAACAGGTGGAATCGAGACTTATACCTGCAATCCTGCATACAAACGAAGTTGTGTACATGTGCATATAAACATATATATCAAAGCATTAAATCAAGTTACTGCATTGTGAGAAGGAATTGCAACATAACAGGGCACTCGCGAACGAGTGATGCTATATTGTCCTTCGTCACACCTATTCTAACAATTAAAGCATAATCAATGAATTACATTTCTAACTAACAATTCATCTCATTGCATAACAAATTAAAGCACTGCATCATATCATAATTCAGAAAATCAACTGATATAATCAACCATGTCATATAAGCTAATCATGTCTAAAATGAAATAACAGCATCAACTAGCATCTAACTAACCATATCAACAATAACAGTATCATCATAGTATCTGACTAACCACATCAACAATAACAGTATCATCATAGTATCTGAGCATCAAAACAAAACATAACACCACTGAGTCCATCTAGCAACCAGGAGGGTTATTACAGTTGGTCGTTCTGCTACAAATTCCTCTCATAAAACTATTATATTTTACAAATAACAATCTCTTCATATTTAAATAGAACCCCATAAAATTTTCAAGTCTAAAAGTTGATATTTACAATCACCCAAAAGAAGTCATAAATGTAACTAAACAAATTTTAAAATATTTGAGATTATAATGCACAAAGTTTCATTGAATCCAATTCTAATGAAGCATTGATTGTTAGAAATAAATACATGCAAAATTGAAAATTAGCATTAAAGGTGAATCATTCTTGCCTAATTTTCTATTATAGGACTAAAATAATTATTGTTTCACTTATATAAGGTAGAGGCATCAAAGTATGGGTCGAACTTGCTAGATATGTGTAAGTCAAATATTCTTTCCTTCTGTTAGCTCTAAAAAATGCAGGCAGAATGCCTCAAGAGGCTGCCAATCTCTTGGTACGCTTTAGGGTAACAGACAAAGCCAAATGACTTAGGCTTTCTACTCTTTAGGTGCTGCTAAACCTAGGCGGGTGTACCTATCCGAATGAAGTAGACTTAAATTATGATTTCCCTTCTTGTAGTGATTTTTCCACAATGGCAGATGGAAGTGAACAAATGAATTCAAACTTGGTATAAATAGCAGTAGCAATCTTCTGATCTAAATCCTAAAATGTTCAAGTAACAGATGTAAAGAAATTGAATGAATCCAAATGATGAAATGGAGAGACTAGTACCTTATTGGGTATGTGGAGTCAAATGAAATTAAGATGAGCAACACCTCTCTAGAGAAAATTCAAATTATTTGGCATATATTCTATTTACAACTTGTATAAACATGCAAGACTGTGACTATTAAGCTCTACTTTAACAATCCAGATGAATCTTTCTGATTACTGTGATCAACTAAAAGGATTTAATCTTTGCTTGAAAGAATCAATCAATTAACCACACAAATACAACAAATGTGCACTGATGAATTGAATATAAACTTGTTATATCAATTTAAACAAACAAAAAGAGTCAATCTTGGAGACAACTTAGCAATACTTCCATTTAAATTCAACAGACAATTGACACCAGAAATGTGTAGCAACATCAATTGAATTTCATAAATACCTCCATTTTAATTCATGCATCATAATCTTTGATCTGAGAATGTTTATTCTACTGTATCCATCATCTACCTACTGTATATCAAAAATCTAATAGCTCATCATGATTTTACAATCACAAAATGGATATTTATACACCAACATCAGAAAAACATATCAAATTGAGATCCCATGTCAGCCTACCGCTGAATTCGGGCTCATTTCATGTCAGCCTACAACAATATTCAAGCATTCACATGTCGGCCATAGTGTCTGAATTTTTGTTAATCATCACTGAAACAATCACCGAGACATCTTATGGTCATGCTAAAGGCAATTGTATCGCTGTTAGTCATCCCTTAGTTCTTTGTGTTTCACCGTGACATCTTATTGTCAGGGAGACATCATACAATCTACAAAATGTGTTACCGATTATGTTTTTCTTTACATGATTTCCATTCGCTGAGACACAAGGATATCTCTCATCGATGTGCTCTTTTTGTTTCATTCATAATCGCCGTAACATTTTGATATCGAGGAGACTCTATATAGATTACTTCATGTTTCACCGAGAGTCTTCATTTTTTGTGTATCGCTGAGACAATTCAATTTTCATGCCGACAGAGTCACTTTTGTGCTTCATCGATGAGACCCAAGGTATTCATTGAGACAACACACCGATAGAAAATTTTCTCACCGATATGTCCCTTTGTTGTCGGTCGGTAAGACATGAAGCACTCGGTGAAACAATATACCGAAGACCAAAAGTTTTACTGATAAGCCCCCTCGTGTATTGGTTGGTGAGACACATTTGAATTCATTATGACTTACACCAAAGAAAAGTTCTCCCACTGATGAGCCTTTTGATAGAAACCTTTTGTGTTATATTGGTGAGACTGGAGGCATTCGCCAAGACCACGTGCCAAAAAATTTAACTCTTACCGATACACATCCTTCTGCCACCGGTTGGTGTGACAATGTGAATTCGTTAAGACCTCACACCGAATACAAAATGTTTGGCCGAAAAAATCCTTCAATGTGTTGCTTGGTGAGACTCTTCCCGATGACTCGTTGATGAAGACCTTTTGTCAGCAAGACCCAAAAAAGTCATTGAGGGCTCACTTCGATGATCACTTAGTCAGGCCGATAAGTCCTTTGGTCAGTGAGACAAAAGGTAATCGACAAGACTACACACCGAAGAAAATATTTTGCCGATATGTGTATGCATAAACCGTTGGTCAGTGAGACATAGAGATCTCACTAAGACATCAATCTGACGCCATAACTCCTGCCGATATGCTCCTTTTTTGTCGCCGAAACAATGAAAATGTCTTGCCGATAGCTACCAGTAGATGAAATCCAATCACCATGACATTAGAAACGTCTTGTCGATAGGGAACACATACGTTTATCAGAAAAATGGATCGGGGAGACCCTGATATTGTCATGTCGATACGAACTGCAATGTGAAATATTCAGTCTTAGATGGATTTTATGGGGCTATAAGGTCAAAAATGGAGAACATGTGCTCGTGGTGGGACTTATTTGGAAAGTTATGAATGTGAACACTATGTAAAATCAGCAGATTTTTAGATTTCCAACACCTTCTTTTGTGGGTACATGCTCTTCTTGGGCGGTGTTGCATTTACATGGTGATTAAAATTATTTACTATAGCAATCCTCTAAAATTTCATGTTAGATAATACAATGACTAAATTATCAAAAGTCAAGGCTGAAATAAATTTTTGTGTTAATTAATGTGAAGGTTGCAATAAGAGGGAAAATTCACAATCAATCAAAATTTTCAACATTACAAATATATTGATAAAAATTTGAAAATATGATTGGTTGATATCGGACAAAATAATTGAAAAAAAAATTGTATATTAAACATTAGAGAATTTTCCACAACAAGTATTGATAAGTTGTCCTTCTTTGTTATCTGGTTATTTGAAGTTTAACTAACAAACAATGAGTTGACAATTCAAGCAACCATATATTTTAGCATCCAAGATTTATAATGCATTGGCTTATCTAATCTCTAGAATATCAATGTCTTATTCTCTAGCCTTGTTGATTTGAATCATGGTTTTTTTTTACATTAAGTCATTAAAATGATATCAACTCATATCTCATCCTTTTATTTTTGTTTTCTCTTTTGTTCTTACAATAAATTAGAAAAGAAATTTCACTAAGCTTCTCTATAGGTGGAACACTCAAATGAAATATTATATTTTAAATCAATAATGCAATAAATAAATTTAAATATTTATCTTATTAATATAATAAATAAAAATTTAGATGTCAATGTTAAATTGATTTTTAATGTTTGTGTTTTTTAATAAAAATAATTAGATTGTGCAGATATTGACATGTATACTATTTAAGTAGATTACAACATGATGAGCAAGTATATATCTAAACAAAATACTATCTTTTAGCTAAGTTATCACAAATAGGGTGAGCTAGTCTATCAAAGTCACTTAGGGGGTGAACTTAGCCCACTTGTGTACCTTAGGGGTTTTAACCTTGGTGGATAGAATAATCAAGGAATATACCATCACTCTCACCAAATGATTTATAACCTTTAATTTCGTATTTTATAGAGCATGATAAAAGTAGAGGGAATTTTCAAGGTATAACTTTTCACCTTTTTTATTTTTAAAATCATACAATATCTTATACAACACCTTCATCTAATAACTCTATTTATATAAAACAAATCCAAACAATTCATTTGTGTAATAAAAATAAAAACATAATTTACTTAGAGAAAATATTTCAAAAATAATAAAACTCTAGGATTTTAGAGCTAGGATTGATAATAAATAAGATAGTATAATGTAACTAATGTCATAATTAAATAGAATTATCAAAATTTACTAATCTCTCAATTAGATGAAGAAAGGATATTATAGATATTACAAATTGATTCATTGAACCAAGGAATTTAGATTTTTCAAATGATGACCTCAAGTAATAAAAAATAATCTTTTGATTATCAAGTTCAAGGTTGAACTTGTAGATCTAATCTTTTTGCATGTAGAAGTGAAATAAATGCTTAAAAAAGTCAACCTAACACACAAAATCAACTTCACCTATGAAAATGATATTGCAGAATTAATGACTAGGGAAATTTCACCTCAATTTGATAAGTTACCAAATGGTTTTAATACACAACATTTGGGAACTTACTAGATAAGGATTTCTTCTCCTTTGGTTATGCCCCTAGGTTGACCAATTAAACAACAATGAACAAAGGTTGAGGTCAATAGATAATATGAATTGTGCTCCTAGGATTTTGATACAATGTTGAGTCATAAGATTGTTTGGAATTAAAAGGTGTCTCATCTTTGACATTCCTAAGTTATTTATTTATTATTATTTTATATTTTCCCATGATTGTTTCATTTTTATATTATTAAATATTTATGCTCAATAAAAAGGGACATCAACTTTTGATTTGTTACTTTTTCCACATGTTGGTGCCTTGAAAAATAAGTTATTAGTTGTCAAAATATGCTCATTTAGTGGTCTGATGTAGAGCATCCAACCACAACACCAACAACACCATTTCATGAGGGTAAATCAAACCCAATCAGAATCATGAGAAGATCAAATTCTTAATTCACTTTGTTTTTCTTCAAAACTCATACAACTTCTTTTAATTCTTAAATTCTACAAGACTTCAAGAAAACAAGTTAGTATTCCAAATTCAACAAATCATATGTCATTATTAGTATTCCAATTGAATCACTGAAAGCAAAAACCATATTAGAAAACTTTGACTCAATCAATCAGATCCACATCATTCTTAACCACCATATCAACATCTATACATTCTCTTAGCCTTCCACAAGGAAATACATTATGCTCACTTGCTACACAACCAATTATCAAACCTTCAAATTTATGTATGCATCATATCTTCAAGGCAACAAAACACTTATTCTAAATCAAACTCCAAGATGTCAATAACCAAAATTCAATCATTGAAAAAATTCTAAACTTCTCAAGTAGAACCAATTCATTTTCCTTACAAGGAAAACTAAAAAAAAAATCCTTCTTGCTATCCACTAGGTAATCAGTCATTCAAGAGACAAGATTCATCATATTTTAAGAGAAATCAATTCAATACATCAGTGTATAAATATCAGATTTGCCTACTCTATAAAGATACCAAGATGCACAATAGAATCATCATTCCCAAAACAATATGCATTGCATTTTTGACCTCATTCAAGCATAAGTTCTACTGTAACTCCATCCAAATGACAAGGTTCAAGTATTTAAGGTCACTCACTTCCCTGTACACATAGATTTCCACTACCCATGAAATCTAAACATTAATTAGTAATGGACCTCCATACCCTAGATCGGGTGAACCAATCACACTAGATTCAAATCCAAGTTCCAAAGGCACATTTAGAGACCTCTTAATTCCCATATCATCATATCAAAAACTTAGAATGATTTATACTAGAGAAACTATCAGATTTCAGATTGTACGCTCAAGAAAGGCTACTAGAATAGGGCTATTTTACAAAGCATCCACATTTTTCCCAAATAAAAATTGTTAGAAAACCTCAAAAAGTAAAATTAAAGGTCAACAAACACTATATTTATCCACTTTCAAAGATTGAAAGACCCATTTAGAAAGTGTATTAACAAACCCTTAATTCTAGGCTAGAAACACACAGTGAGGGTTTTGTGATCATCACCCTTACAAGCCTCGAATACTCCATCCAACCATTGAAACTTGGTCCATTATGTCTGAAAATTCCTTTAGAACAATCTCCTTGGACATGCATATGTTATTTCTCCAATACCCTGCTAGAAACCTTCATTTTCAAGAGGAAAAACTCAGAAAATTAGCTTTAAATCAGCAACACAACACCATATTCTTCATACCCTGCACTCACATAAATAAAATTCACATAAAGGATACCCTAGTTGTTTCAAATATAAAACATTTAATGGAGAATGGCATGGTTATGTGATTTCATCATTACATTTCCCCACAATTTGACTTGCATGAAAACTACTACGAAAATGCATGCCAAAGTAAAATCAATTAGACAACATAAAATTAAACATTGTAGACACTTAGAAAATGAATTATATGCGGATGTCAATTATATGTACCCTCCTTGCCATGGGTGCTTAATCTCAAGAACTTACAATCACAAAATAAATAATTCCAATGAGTAGAATGTATTAAGAAATTTAAAATGAGCATAACCATACCTACTAAAAATGTGAGAGGGGTCCAACCAAAGGGATTGAGCACAATAATATGTCCTAGCTAATCCTATTTTTTCTAAAATCACACCAATATTGAAAATACATGGAGATATTGATCTAAGGCTATTTTATTTAGGCTTGGATTGAACCCCCCTTTTTGTAGCCTTTGGCACAATCTATTTGCTCCTATCCACATGATAATAAAAAAGTATGTTAACCTCATGTTTTAGGAGGTGAAAAAAACTCTTATGAATATAAAATTTTACAAGAGCCTAGCCATCAATGTTAGCTTGCCAAAAAGTATAACATGTATTATGTTTTCATATAAAAGTAAAAAGGGGGTTTCTTTTACAACCAAGTTAACAAAAAACCAAACAAGGTAGTTAAATATTACAATATAAATAAAACTTCAGCAAAATCATATGTACCACAATCTAAAGCATGAATAATATAGATTTATTACAAAAAATAATAATCTCAGTCTAAGACACTAGAAAAAATAATAATCTATGTCAAAAATATCAAAAAATTACATTACACTCCACATTGATGTCCTTGTTTCAATAATTAATTTTGATATACGCAAAGAAAATGTGTTATGGTAAAATATAGGTCTAATTTTTCTATTATTACCAATTAAAATAGTAATAAAACTAGTGATCATTAAAAGGTTAGTTGAAAAAATAGGTTCATTAAATATTGAGCTCAATTATTTATATCCAAGAAATCATGAAAACATGTTATCTATACTTCAAGTAATTCATTACAAGGAAATGTCAATAAAAATAGTAGAAGTATTAGAGACGTGATATTTTTGTAGTCCATTATAGTGATTTGGAGAGCTTCTAGTATATGATTACATGAGAATTTTTGTATCAACATTTCAAATCAATGATCCATCATTAGGATGAGGAGAATAAGTTGATACAAAAACTAACTTATTCTCTCCATTTCGAAGACAAATCACAAAGGTTGATTTTAAACATTGATATAAAATTTCTCATGTAGTTATCCACTAGAATCTCTCCAAACCAAAGTGGCAATATAGTAAAAAAAGTTATTGAAAGCTAACCAAATATGATAGAAATATACTTTAAAATAAAATTTAATTTGACATCGAAAAATTCACAAATCATTAGCTTACATTTTCCTTCAAATTTTAATAATTTTTTTAGTATACTTTTTTTTGCTACATAATTTATTTGGTATAATTGACCAAATGTGTTAAATATTAAAAAATGTTGATTTTAGTTACCTAATAATTTTTAAAAATGCACACATAATTATATTGTCACTACAAAAAAAATAAGATGATTGGATTAGATTTTTCCCATGTTCAAGCTAAAAACTGATTGATTGAATGATTGATTGATGATAGGATTGTTGGTGTGGGAATGATGCATCTTGAAAAAAATGCAAGGATTGGGAATGCCATATCTTGATGATGATTGATTAAATTGATTTTAGATTAGACATATTGTAGCAAGATAAGGAACAGATCTTATGGATGTGCTTGGATGGATGGATGATTTTGGATGGGGTATGCTTGGAGTTAAGGGCTTCAACATGGATAAAGTGTTTTGTGGAGAATGCTCATAAATCGAGAATATTATTGGATAAGTATTTTATTTTGTTTTTCATCTTGATGGGGAACCAATAAAGCTTAGAGACAAGGATAAACATGGTTTGGATGGAATGGTTAACAAAATGGATTTGATTCAGAGGATATGGATTGATGGAAGGATGTAGGGAGAGATGTTCAAAGACTACATCACATAGGATAACATGTTTTGATCCAAAATAGGGATTGGATAGTGCTATCTAGACAATGAAGTGATGGTATATGGTGTGTGGCCAAAGGATGACTATGTCAAGAGTTTTCCAAAATATGCATTGTGTGCCCCCAATCCTTTTCAAGATCAAGGTGAGTAGGAAATACGGATGAGGCATAGCTAAAAGGACATGGTGGATGGATATGATGGAATGGCATGATAGGATAGATAGGTTTGGTGGAATGGATTAGAAAACTTGTCACTGACTTCAAGGTTCACATAGGTAGTTTATTTACACACAACACCCATGAATGGGTTTTCGTCATGGTACTTTCCCAAGGTGCCACAAGAAGTGGTTTTCACCAATGGATGGATTTATTTCTCTTTACTATTTTAATTTTTTTTTTCTATTTTTTTGGATTTTGGATTTTAGGTATTGTGTGAATATATTGTTGGTGTAGTTGATTTAGATTCTTCACTAATTACATGACAATATATCCTACCTTATAAATTTTCTTTGAAAATATTTTTTCACTAACATACAATGCATAATTGTGACAATGATCTTTGATAGTTGGGTTGGCCTTGTCCAAATATAAACATCTTGATAGAGTGCTATCATAACTCTTGTGGTAAATTGTGGTTTCAAGGATGTAGTAGATTCTAGGTTTTGGATTGGATTTAGGATGAAGTGGGATGGATTTTGATGGTGGAGGAAGGATTGGGATGTGATTGTGAATGCGATAATTGTTGCTTTGGAGGTGGAGGTATAGATTGATAGATTTTAGATGTAGGGATTTGAGATTTAGATTGTAATGAGGGACATTGAGATTGGTGGGGAAATTTGGATTTGGATTTAGATTTTGGATAAGATTTAGGATGAGAACAAATATTCTTTTTTCATTGTACATTTTTGTATGATAATTGTGAAGGTGGTGTACACCTATTGTATGTGAGATATGGATTTGTATCTATAGATTTATTTTGATGACTCACTTTAATTAGATTCATCAATTTACTTTTCTTTGAGATCCATATTTATTTTCTTCTTTCTTCTTAATTTTGTGATGTATGTCACTTTTTAGATTCATTTTGATTTTGAGATGGAATTTGTATTGGCTTTTTCTTTGGTAGTTGATAGCAATATTTGGTTTCATGGGAATGCTTCATTTTGTATAATTGATGATGTTGTTGGTCCCAATCAAGGGGTATAGGATGTTTTTGATGTAGGTTGTGATTATGGATGGAGGAATTAGGTAGAAGATGGATGGAAGGAGGATTCTTAGGAGAGTTATGAAGTTCCTTTTTTTTTATTCTTTCATTGGATGAGGCTTACCCAACTATCATTTTAGAGTTGTCATTATTGGATTGCTTTCTTGGAGATGTGTAGCCAAGACCTTGATATCCATTATTTTCATATATTGATACTGGTACTAGAATTCCTTATTTGTGAAGGCCTAATACCTTTCCATTATTATCCCATTCTTTGAAAGATTTCATTTGTCATAGGATACATTTTTCTTTTGAAATAGGATGCAAATCCATCATTAGGCAACCTTGACTTAGAATATAGGTCTATTCGCTCTTTTGCAAGAAGGAAAAATAATATGAAGGTAGTTGAACCAAGGTTGTAAGATGATTGTGTTTTCTCTTTTTTTTTTTTCCATCATGGTATCTTGATCAATGATATGCTCAATGTGATCAACCCCATTTTGTAAATCCTTATGTATGGTGGGATCCATATCATTTTTTGACTATTTGTGTGTCCAAGGGAGGAAAGTGTCTCATTTTGGGAAATGGGAGTTTTAGTGATGGCACTGCGTAGCCCTCTACTCTCTCACTTCAATCTTGAAATTAAAATATTCACAGTACCAACTTACTCACATAATCATTTATACCCACAATCATTTATTACTGATGGTGCAATTACCAGACACTCATAAAACTGAACCCGATTTGGTGGTTCTTTCCTTCCAATCCTATAATCAATACAATAGCTACAGTAACTTATAATACCATGACAAGAAATTAGATATAAGAAAGAGACTTCATCATAAACTCATAACGAACATGAAAAGACACCTATGATAACAATAAAAGAAATTGGGCACAACGAATCAATATCTTTATTCATATAAGAGAATCCATTAAAAATTACATATCAACAAGATCCTTAAAGGATCGATTGTCTCATCCTCTGGATTGCATAAACCCTGCTTATTCTTCCCTTCTTTATCTGTGACTCCTCTTTCAGTTTTCTATGTCCACTTTTGTTCTTACTCTAAATGTCTTGACTTTTGTTTCTTATATCCTTCAACCCCTCCTTTATTTTGAACCTTCCCTCTTTCTCTATTGTCGCCCTCTATTTCTATATCTAACTAACCTTCATTCTTCTTCCATCGCTCCTCTTACCCTAACATTATTGGCCTCCCTCTCATTCCTTTCAGCCCCCTTGTATCTTTCATTCTATTCTTTTCCTTAACGCATCTATCTCCTCTACTCTTTCATCTTTTCTCAGCCATTTTATTGGCCTCAATTGTTAACTCTACTTGACTGAACCCCTTTCCTTCCATCTAATGCATTTCCTAACATTATCCTATCTTCTCTTCCACCATCACACTCACCCAAATTCCAACCACTTCCCATAACTGCTTCATCTCCATAACCAACAACCCCCAACTACTCAACTCCAAATTGTCCACAATCACTCATTAATCTATGCCGAGGGAAACTTTATCAATCAACATACTTCCTGTTGCTAAGGCAACAGGAACTTGGCTGCCCCACATCCTATCACAAAACTGAAATAATCATGAAAATAGTGAAACTTATAAAATGTATGCAATGCCACTGCATTATACTCCCTAGGGGAAAAAGTTCATGTGCTCCTACACATGAGGCTATTAAACATACTGCCTCTTTCCTTGCTTCCACTTCCTCCACAAAAATTTTAGAACCATTAATAAATTCCTTTGACATGGTTTTTCTCCATTCAATTACCCTTGCATAAAATACCGACCTTTCTCAGTCACACATAAATCAATCCATTCTCCATTTGCTTCCCTAATGATTTCCACCTCATCTATTGGTTTTCCATTTCCAGTAAAAGAATGCTCAACCTGTTAGCTCTCAAAAACGCAGGCGAAATGCCTCAAGAGGCTGCCAATCTTGGTACGCTTCAGGGTAACAGACAAGGTCAAAAGGTTTAGACCTTCTACTCTTCAGGTGCTGCTAGACCTAGGCGGGTGTACCTATATGAATGAAAGACTTGATTTGTGCTTATCTCCTTGAAGTGTTTTTCCCACAATGGCAGATGGGAGTGGACAAATGAAACTTGACTAAAACTAAAAACTAATATGTTCAGTTAATAGATGTAAAGAAAATGAATGAATCTAAATGGTGAAAAATGTAGAGACTAGTGCCTTATTGGGTATGTGGAGTCAAATGAAATAGAAATGGGAAACTTCTTTCTGGAAAAAACTCAAATTGTTTGGCATATGTTTTGTTTATAACTTGGATAAGCATGCAAGACTGTGATTACTAAGCTCTTCTTAATGATCCAGATGAATTTCCCTGATTACTGTGATCAACCAAAAGGATTTAATCTTTTCTTGAAAGAACCAATCAATTAACCACACAGATACAACAAATGTGCACTGATAAACTGAATATAAACTTGTTACATCAATTTAAATAACCAGAAAGCATCAATCTTGGAGACAACTTAGTAATACTTTCAATAAGCACAACAAAAAATTGACACCAGAAATGAGCTGCCACATCAACTAATTCTCATTAAAATCTCCATTTTGAAATCATGCATCATAGTCTCTGTTCTGAAAATTTATTCTACTGTACCCCTTTCTAATCTATCTACTATATATCTAATATCTAATCTAATCTCTTCATTTACAATCGGAAATGGATATTTATACATTCACATTTGAAAAGACACATCGCTTTGCATTCAAATGTCAGCAAGCAATTGCATTCGGGCTTCAATTAACAACCGCTGAGACATTCGCTGAAACATCCTGCAGTTATACCGAAGTTCCATGTCTCATCGACAGAAATCCCTTCATCTCATGTGTTTTGCTGTAACATTCTGTTGTCAGGGAGACGTCCCATAGATTACATTATATGTTATCGATATATGTTCTTAAGTTCATTTTTTATCGCTGTGACAATATCATTCTCTCACTGATGAAGCACACTTCGGCTTGACAAACAGGTCGGCAAGACTATATGACTTTACCCTGATAACCCTTTAATAGAACTCTTTCGCTTTGTCGGCAAGACTCGATGAACTTACCAAGACTTTACTCTGATACCATTCAGTTTGGCCGATATATCTCCTCAGTGAGACACAATACGTTCAAGACCACACACCGAAGACATATGGTTTGGCCGAAGTGCTTCCACATGTGTCGGTCAGAGAGACACAATGTATTCGGTGAGACCCTACTCCAATGACATGACTCATGCCAATACATCGTTCTATGTGCTAGTCGATGAGACATAATGCGATTAGTAAGACCTCACCCCGAAGTCTTTATCTGGACTATATATCCTCTGTCGCTGAGACAATGTATAGTGTCCTGTCGAAAGGTGCATGCATATGATTTCTGATTGGTGTGACATTCTTGATTTCTTGCCGATAGGCAAGCAACAAATGGATATCAATAGAAAATGCATTATGGATCAGGGAAACCCTCATCAACCCATGCCGATAGGAAAATAAATGTGAAATACTCAAGACTTGATGGATTTTTTGGAGCCACATGGAAAAATATGGGGAAAATGTTATGAAAAAAGACCCATGTACTTATGATAAGGACTCATTTGGAAACTTATGGGTATGAAAAACTTGTGAAATTATTTAGAATTTTACAGTTCTAACACAACCTTCAAAAAATATTCATTCATCATTCCATATACTCCCTTTTCCATGGCCCAATTAAAAAACCACAAATCATTTTCAATATCCTATCTCTCATCACAAAACACAAAATCATACTCTATTACAAATTTATGCTCAAATCCTTCATTGATTAGAACACTAAAGAAATGCAAATCCACATTCTTATAAAATACATTTTTGTTTACCTTGTTCTACACTATTTCCCCAACCTCTCTATTACCATCTACAGTCTCTTTTTCTTCATCCTTCTTTACTGTCCCACTTCTATCCATTCCAATATCTTCTTGCAATTATGGTCCAAGCATAGAGGATTGTGCCCACAAATCACCATTTTTTTTTGCTTCCCTAACTTTAAATTATGTTGCTTTTATACTTCCCTTAAGAATGTATTTGTCTTCATATCTTGTACTCTTTACTACCTCATCTTCTCCTACTGCTTCTTCAATTTCCATGCCAGTCTTTTATTGTCCATTCCTTATTTTCACTCTTATTCTTCGTATCCTTTTTATACCCACTTTCAAATTTTCTAATCTTCCTTCTTTTGTTGTCCCTCCTCATTTTAGATCTCTCTCTTCTCATTTTATTTTCATCCATAGTTAGCCACAACTTTTCCTCATATTCATAAATTTCATTCAAAGCCTTAACATCACAATATTAGAACAAAATTTCCTACCTCTTACCTTGTTCCTACATATCACTTTTCCTCTAACACTATTACACGCTTTGGGGATTTATCCTCCTCTTCCTCCTCTATGTCTTTTATCATATTTTCTTGTCCCATGGACTTGTCTTCTTCTTCACAACTTCTATTATCTTGTATTGTCTTCTTATCACCATCTTCTCCCATTGTTGTCCCATGCTTCACTACCCATACTGGGTTCTTCATCTCCCTAGGTTGATGCCTTGCTAACTCTGAACTTGGCCTTTCCTCAACTCTCCTTCAAAACTTCACCATAGCTTCCATCCTTGTTGCTATCTTGCCTTTTTCTTCAGCCATTGCTTGCCTCACTTCTTTTCATTGTTTATTAACAACTGGTTTCCTTTGCAAAAATGGTACTATATAGCCATGATCCACTAGTTTATTTTTCTCCTTTTGAACTTGCACATTTACATTCCCATTTCCCTTTGCATAACTAAAAAAACCATCTAAATGAACTTTTTCCTCTCCATTGATCTGCTATCCCATTTGGCTTATATTATAGCTTACCATCTCTTTCTCTTTAATCTTTCTTATAATAGTTCTCCTTTCATCTCTAGGGTATGCTATTGCAACTTGTCTTCTATCTTCCTTATCTCTTTCCTTATTTGTGGGATCTCTTCTTTCCCTTTCTCTTTGTGTACCTAAAGGCTTGATCTCAACCTTCTTCATACCTGCATTCACAACTTCAAACAAATCAGTAGCAAATAAATCAAGAGACCGTGTTGTCTCCCTGAGTGCCTCTTTTCTAGATAGTTTCCTTTCCTCATTAGTTTCTATTCCAAGTGTTTCTTTCTGCACTTTTTCTTTCCCTCTTTTCTTTTCATTTCTTCCCATGTTCTCCTTAGGCATTACTGCATCTTCTATCCTTTCATTAATTCCTATCTCTGCTTCCACCCTTCTAACTACTGCATTCCTATTATTCTCCTTTTCATATACAACCCTTTCTACTCTTCTCATTGCATCATTATTGTATTTCATGCCCTCCAAAAGACATGATGCTACTGTAGACTTGTCCTTTGTGTCTTTTCCAATTTATGCAATCACCACCTTATCAAGAAAATAACTCCTTTCCAAAATATCCATTCTTCTTGCAATCTTTTCCAATTCTTTTCAGAGCTTTTTTCTCTCCATCTCATCCCAATATCTATCCCAATATGGGATTATCATGAGTCTTCTTAGATTGATACCCATCCTTTACACTGCTGCAATTTGTTGCACTTATTCATCGATCTTCTTCCCTCTCAATCTCCAACAATCTTTCATGCCTCCTTTACTACCCTCTATAACAAATTCACCTAGGGTCTTCTTGAGACACAACTACTTCTTACTCTTCAAGTCTAAATTGCCTCTTCTTCAGCGATCGGTTCACATAACAATCACACATCTCTTTCCAATTCTAGCATAGGTTGCCTCTCCTTCATCGTTCTACCCATGCATACACTGTATCTTTCTATTCATTCCCATATTCTAGATACCTCACCTAGGCTTCTTTCTCTTCCACTCTACCCAGTCTTTTGGTACCTCTTCTTTCCTATGCATGCAATCATCTTTGATTTCAAGGTCATGGATGGGATAAACATAAAGGGATCATATTGGATTTTAGGATCAATGGCAAGATCATGATCAAAGATTATATTTTGGGTGTCATTATCATAAATAGGATCTTGATCAAAGATTGGATTGTGACGAGTTTCATAATCATCTATTAGATCTAAAATCTTGGTCAAATATTGGATTAGCATAAATATCATGATCATTATTGGGGATTTTGACAATACCTTAACCTTTATTTGGTTGGGAGAAAGTTGTGACACACTTTAGGGAAATCTCTTGGCAAAGCCATAGTTCCTTCTTAGATAAGAAAGATACACTTTGCATTGATTTTATATTCCTAATATCAACTATTCCTTTGATATATGTTCCTAGTGTCACATTTAATAGTATGCTCGGACTAGTGAGATATTTTTGGACCTTTTGGCTTTGATGGATTTCATGAATTTTTTATGTTTATCTTCCCATATGGATTGACTTTTGGAGATGGTAGTGTTTAATGGTGTTTGATCTAGGATAAAAATAGTGGTGGGAGACTCATGGATAGGTGTTGTGAATATAGATTTCCTAGGTGTGTTGGTTGTTTGTTTATCCTATGTGAGTAGTACTTGGAAAAAATCTTTAGTAGGTTGGGATGAATGAAAGGACTTGGGTGATATTGATTTGGAGGAGGTGAAGGAAAATGATTGGGAAGATGTAGATGATCTATTAGATTTAAAATATTTGTGTGAAGAGGATTCAAATGATATGGGTTGGGTTGATGGGGGATATTACTCTAGGATGGTATTTTCCTCGCCATAAGTGAGATAAGGATGTGTCATGGATGTGTGATCTTGGTTCATGATGTAGCTAGTGTTTGAGAGGTCTTAGTTTTGGGGGACATGGGAGTTGATGATTGGGTGTATGGAATCTATGACAAGATGGCCCATAAGGATCTCATCAATGGTGTCTTATTCATTGTTATCATCATCATCATAAGGGGGTCATATTCAGGTTGATTGATAAGATCATCCTCATCATCATAAGGATCATATTCAGGTTGGTAGATAAGATCATCCTCATCATCATAAGGATCATATTAAGGTTGATAAATAAGACATTCCTCACCATCATAAGGATCATATTTAAGTTGATGGAAAATTCCATTATAGTCATTATACTTAGCTTGATTTGGGAAAAGGATTCCATCTAGAGGGCTCATGGTGTTGGGTTTTCCCTTTATTATGATATTTTAGATTTCTTTGATTATGATTTTTGACTTTACTTATATTGGATATGGATCCATCATTTTAGTTAGGTCCTTTGATTTTTAAAATTGGTATGATTTAGATTTTGAATTGCTTTGAATTATGGTGATTATTGTATGACTTAGAAAATGATTATGAAATCAAAGGATAAACAATGAACGACAACAATTTAAAATAAAATTCAATATAATTTCACACCAATGAAGCATAAATTAAATCACATAAATCATATTTTGTAAACTTGTGTGATCCCTTTGCTAATCTCCATTGTTCTCCCCTTTGCACCTTGGAGAAAAGTGTAATAGTTCTTGATCTTATATTTCTGGTAGCACAATAACATAAAGCACTAATAATAATAGTATAGTTTCTTCACAATGACGAGAGAGATAATTGATGAATGATAGTTATATTTTATAGATTTATTGATATTGATTAATGGTTGAGATTTTATGAGAGAATAAGTAGATCAATGGATGAAAATCTATGAGAGGAATTGATGGATAGCTAACTAATTGCATGATTTCAGTGAATTGAGTGCATGAATCAGTTAAGAGGATTTCATTGAAGAGAAGTGTAACTGACAATTATTGAACAAAATTGATTGAAGAGTTAACTCAAAGTGAGTGGGAGTTGACCGGATTGATCAAGGAGTGGACTGAAATTAGGTCCCAGTCAGATGGTGAGGTGGAAATGCATGGATAATTATTAATAATTTAATTATTAATTACATGTGCAAATGGGAAATAAATAAAATAATCAATATTATTTATTTTAGAAGAGGATAATGTTGAAAGGAATAATTGGATAAATTAAATAATTAAAAAAATATTTAATTTGAGAAGTGGGAAATGAGAAATGAATGAATTAAATAATAATGAATTATCTAATTAATCTAGGAAAGAGGAGTAATTAGTAAAGCAATTAAATAATGTTAATTATTTAATCAATATAGGGGAAAAGTGATGAAATAGATAATTTAAATTTTTGAGCAATATCATAATTTGACACACTATGGAAAATACCTCCTACTTATCAATTGATGAGCTAAAGGGGATCTATAATGAATGGTTCATAAGGAACAACATTTGTTGAAGGTTTTGAAAATGGGGTTGCAAGCTAAGTGGGATTAACCTTGGGGAAAACTCCATGGTTAAGCACACTTGAGTTGGAGTAGTACTGGGATGGGTGACCTCTCAAGAAGGCCCAATGCTTCACCTCTGTGAGCATCACCTAGATGCTATGAGTGCTAAGTGGACCATTCATTATCATGATAGATGGGTTCTTGTGAACCACTACTCATGAAACATGGGCCAATGAGTTTGATTCAAGAAACTACATGGTTGAATCCTGATAGAAATTCATAGATTTCTTGATTGATGAGTAACCAAGTCCTTGATATTTAGGATTTTTCACAAAATGTATTGGTTTCAGAATACCTTGTTGAAATTGGCCTAATCCTTTTCCTTGATATTCCATATGTTGGAAAATTCTATTTGCAATCGGATATGTGTTGTTATGGTAACACGATGCTAAATCTTGTTTATGTTGTTGGGAATCATCAATTGTGGTTATCTTGTCATTAGTAAAAAGACTTTCCTTGACAAAAGTAAGTGATTTGAGCTTATAAGATATTGGTGCTTTCTCCATCTTTATGCCTGTTTCTTTGTCATTTTATGAGATCCTCATGGATTCTTATGAATTTAGCTATAGCTTCCTCATTTTCAAATATTTCTATTGAAATTGACTCTTGTTCTAGATGAACAAGGGGGAGATCATCTACGTGTCCAATGGAAGTAAGTTTCTCATATGTGGAAATGGAGCTTACTAGATTATGGATGGGGTCAACTTTAGTTTTGGGATCATGGATGGAATGGATATGGATGATGGAATCATCATGAAATTCAAGAGGTATTTGATCTTGATCAATGATAGGATGATATTGGGGGAGTTGAGTAACTTGATCTTGATTCATTTTTGAGCTATATTCTTTATGTTTTAATTTTTTATCTTGATAGATCCAATTTGAAAATTGGGGTATGAATAAGGAGATCTTGGGCTTCAATATTTTGGCATTATCGTAATGGATTTTGAATAGGACTCGTTGGAGTAGGGATGCATTATGGTATTTGATCTAGGATTTATTGATTATAAATTGGACTTGTATCAAACAATGGATTATCCATTGTGGATAACACTTACGAAAAATCATGAATTGTCAATATTGGATGAGTTGGTTAATGTGGATGATGTGGATTGATGTTGCAAAGGTTTTGGGGATGAAGGCTTGAAAGGAGAGATGGAGCCTTCTCATGGGAAATATTATTCAATATGACCTCTATTATGGAGTCAAATGAGGTGGATATGTTATGACCATGAGTAATGCAATTATTTTAGGATGTGCCATCACTAGACATAGATGGATGGTTTTGATCATGATCAGGAAAAGTATCTTGATATATGTCTAATTTATCATCTTGTGAGCTATGAATATTATTGATGTGATTATTTTGAAATGAATCATCGAGATTATCTTCAATAGGGATGTCATCTTGGTCAATAAAATCCTAATGAAATTTTTGAACTTGAAAAAAATAGAGTTTTATGTACTTTGGCCCTATGGTAGTTACATAAATTCATCTCCTTCCATCATGTGGGCTTGACCTAGGGTTCATACTGCCCGATTTCTAGGAGTGTGAATAAATTTTATTGGACTAGTTTTCTAAGTGTTGATTTGATGGGCTCTCCCAAAGGAGTATATTTTTGTCATGAGATGTTTTGTCTAGGAGGTCCTCTTTGTAAGTTATCTTGAAATTTTTTTGAGGTGTGGAAATTGGGTGATTTGTGTAAGATTAAGGTGGGTTGGGAAATATGGGCATGTTAGACCATGTTGGCATCAACCACATCATTGTTGACCATATTTTTATTCTTATTCCAAAAATGGGAATTTTCATTTGAGGAGTTCGGATAGTCTTTTTCATCTTTGAAAATCTTGACGAGTCCTTTGGAAATAAGAAAATTTTCTATAGTGGTCCCTTTCTCAATGAACTCATCAAAATTATTAGAGCATTACACTTTTAGATGGAATCATGATAGGTTTATTTTATAGATTTCTTTATATCAATCAATGGTTGAGATCTGATGAGAGACTAAGTAGATCAATGGATGAAAATCCATGAGAAAAATTGATGGATAGTTAACTAACTACATGATTTCTATGAACTAAGTGAATAGATCAGTTAATAGGATTTGATTAAAGAGTGAAGTGTAATTGATGATTAGTGAACAAAATTGATTGAGGAGTGAACTCAAAGTGAGTGGGAGTTGATTGGATTGATTGAGGAGTGGACTAAAAGCAAGTCTCAATCATCTGGCGAGGTAGACATGTATGGATAATTAATAATTTTTTTTTTGATTTGTAAATATACTTGTATTGATTATAAGAGAAAATATTACATTTTAGCTCAAGCTCCTATCAAAAAATACCTGACCACCCCAGATCGACCCACCTACACCAATACCTAACACAACCAACATTCTAGACTAGCCAAACCCATACATCAATATCTGACCCCCATACTATCAACCATCCCAAACCACCCAAGAAACCCATACATTCTCCAATTATGCCAAGCATCTATACCAAAACCAGAGAGTGAACAAACCAATTACTCCACTAAAAGTACTCTGTCTACAACCAAGAAGTCTCTGAAGAGAAGTCACCAATCAACACCTCCAGACAATTCCAAAAAGAGATGATACTTTAAAAAATTAAACTACACCTTGCATGTTGGTGATGCCTTTGAAGCACCTCCCCTTTGATAGCTAGTATGAATGGGTACAATTCCACCCATTCACCAGGAATCAAAGCTCACATAAGATCTTGAGGTCATAGGACCCCAACACATGACACAATGAAAATTATAACATCTATCACACTCTCCATCAAATTATCCCAGACCAGCTTCCTTGCCATGAGCATCACCATGGCCTTCGACACCTCCAAGTCTAGAAGCACTGCAATAAATCTCTCTACAATGTCCACATTCATCCACCATCTCTTAGCTATATTCATAAAATCTTCACCCAAAAGCACTTTCACCACTCCCAGCACCAACTTGTCCCAAACCTTGAACACAGACTTCAGGTGCCCATGTCAAATTGTCACATACAAGGCCCATAATTTCCTTCCAAACTACAAGCAAATTGAAGACTCCATCATTTTGGTTGTTGGAAATGAGGAATGCCAAAGGCCCAAAGGAAAGTTAATGCCAAAAATACCATCATCTGCACATTCCAAACCACCTCATCCTTTGACCAACGTTCCCATTAATGAAGCCAAACAATCGGCCAATACAAACCCCCCACCACCTTCTTGCATTTAATTCTCTTTTCTACCCAACTAAGTTGTGCCAACCAAGCATATGTCGCCATATTTCCCCATGACGAAACCAAAACTAGAACCACCCACTTGGTAGCTATGGAAGGGAGGAATAGGACATCATCCACCCTCCTTCCTTGGGTCCCATATTTCAAACATTTGATCCCCATTAATACCCAGATTTTCCCACCTATCTGTCGCCTCATTTGCTTCTCTATAAATATGGCTGATGGAGTATTTTGGAATACCCCTTACTAGTTCTTACACCCTTTCCAATAAGGCCTGCAACCTCCAATTTTCCATTCTTCCCACCTTAAGAGCTTGGAAAACCACCATTGAATCTCCTTTTGTTTTAACATTGTTGAGCTTCAAACTTTTACATATCTTTAAGCCACCAATAAGAGCACACAATTCTACCTCTATATTTGTCATTATCGAGAGGTGTTCAATTTTTTTGCTATCAATCTTCCCTTTTCATTTCAAATACAACATCCCAACCTTGCTATCCTTGGATTTCCTTGAGAAGCACCATTAAAATTCATTTTGAACTAGCCTTTCCTCGGGTGTTCCCACTTTTCATTCCTTCTAGTAGCTTTCCTACCATCCCTAGAGCAAACACCAAGCTTTAGAATCTCCAAACCAAACCAAGCCCATCTCATTCTTGCATCCCACTTTGTAAGAATCCAATTCCCTTCTTTCTTCAGCTTCACTCTCCCATTTATCACTTCCACAATCACTGCCTCCAACCAATTAATAAAATTCAAAAAGAACCTAGCCTTCTACGTAAATAACCTATGATTTATTTCTTTCCAAATCTCCCATATTACTAAGGATGGAATAACCACCCGCAACTCATGATAAAGAGAATCCCTTTTCAAGATCATCCAGGTAGCAAAGAGGGAACAAATATCATTGGGTAGAGCACTGCTCCACCCCAATCAAGCACATAACCATCTCCAACAAGCCTGAGTAAAAGGACAACCAACCAGAAGGTGGTCCACATCTTCCTCTACCATTTTTCATAATATACATCTCAAAGGACCCGCGTACTCCAAATATTTGAACCTATCAGCTGTTAGGATCCTTCTTTTCACTACCTCCCACGTGAATGTTCCAGCCTTAGGAAGACAAGTGCTCTTCCAACATAAATGTAGAGGTAGTGCAAAGGGAATCTCCTCTTCCATTTGAAACTTGTATCCCTCTTTAGCTGACTATTTTAAAGATGGAGAGCTAGCCCACACTAGTCTATCCGCCCCAACCCGAATCACCATAAACCTTTTCCCCAACTCTTCTTGTAATAGCTTCGCTTCGTCCATAGGTATTAAACCTAACACTAACCTTCTCCACACAAATTCTAAAACACCTCCCACCTCTACCTTGTCCATATAATCATGCACACAAACACCCCAAGATTGAACAAGAATAGCCTTCAATCTCTCCAAACCCAAAGTAGTATCCAAATTTGAATAGCCACACCACGAATCTTCCTATAATTTCACTTTCCTCCCATCATGTACATCCCATGAGAGACTATCATGCACAAGAGGATGACAAAACTTGATGAAATTCCACACCCTTGATCCATTGGGAAGGTTTTCCACCGTAAAAATACATTCAACATCATCCTCTCTCAAATACTTACACTGAAGAATCCTTGCCCATTTCACTTGATTCTGAGAGTACATGCCCCAAACCAATTTAGCTCCCAGAGCCTTATTCTGCTTTAGTAAGTCATGGATCCCAATTCCACTTGCACTCTTTGAATTTCATATCATCTCCCAATAAATCAAATGGAATTTCCTCTGATCAGATGTTCCTTGCTAGAAAAACCTCTACATAATTTGGTTCAATTGAGAAGCTCTATAATTTTGCAAAGCCAAGCAAGGAAGAAGAAAAATTGGGAGCACTGCAATTACCACTTTTAGTATCACAATTCTCCCTGCCTAGGAAACCCACTTCTCACTCCAAGAGGACAACTAATTATTAACTTTGTTGAACAGATTATCGTACAATTGACCCGTCCTCACCCCTTTGTCAAAAGGGAGACCCAAATGCATCATAGGAAGCTTCAAAACTCTTAAATTAAAAATCTTCGCTACTTGCTCTGCCAATTTGAGCTTAGTATTTAGAAAGAAAATCTCAAATTTTGCCTCACTCACCTATTGACCATAAGTGAGTTCATAAAAATGAAATATTTTTTTCAGTGCAACAACTTCATGCCTACTTGGAAATGCAAAACATAAGGTATTGTCAGCAAATTTTTGATGTGAAAGTGCGAGGAGCCTATTAGTGACCTGAATGCCTTTAAGGGCCCCATTCCCAATAGCTCGATTCAACAACCTCCCCAAAGATTTTTCCACCAAGATATATAAAAAGGGAGATAATAGATAACCTTTCCATAAACCCCTCAAAACCTCAAAAAAACCCGAAGGCTCGCCATTCATCAAGATTGCAAAACATGGCATAGATATGCAAGTGAAAATCCAAGATACCCAAGACCTATCAAATCCTAAAGTTTCCAATACCTTACATAGAAAACACCAATCAACCAGGTCGTAGGCCTTCCTGATGTAAAAATTCACTAGCATTCCTAGAAATCCACTAGATTGAAGCAAATGAATGGCCTCTTGATTTATAATTACACCATCAAAAATAGATCTCCCTGGAACGAACCCTATCCACTCCTCAAAGATGAGTCCCAGAATGATATTCTTCAAACAATTTTCCATCACTTTTTCTTGAATGTTATAAATCATATTGCATAGGGCTATAGGCCTAAATTCATCCAAGGATGTCAGTTTCTCCTTATTAGGAATTAGGGCCAAAAGGGTGTTATTCACTTCCCTTAATAGCCTATCAGATGCTTGAGATTCTCCCAACGCCATAGCAACATCCTGACCAATAACATCCCAAAAATCTTGAAAGAAGCATGTAGGAAAACCATCAGGCCCAGGTAATTTTTATAAATAGAGTTGAAAGGAAGCCTTACACACTTCCTCCAATGAAAAAGGGCTCATTAATATCCTATTTTGTTCTTGAGACATCGGAGTTGGAATCCCACCCAGAAGCTTCCTTTGTTGTACTCTATTTGATCCTTCCCAATTGTTAAGAATTTTGTAAAAGTAGTCCATCACCACTTTTGCAATATCATCCTAACCATCCATCACAACACCATCCTCCCTCTAAAGACAAGAAATACTATTTGTTTCCCTCTTGGTTCTGGTTGAATTATGAAAAAAAAAGAATTTTGGTCTCCTTCTCTAATCCAAGTGTCGCAAGATTTCTGATGCCAAAACATTTCCTCCTTGGCAAGAACTTCTTCCCAATCCTCTAGAAGTTGTTTTTATTTAAAAAATAAACCTTCTCTCATTCCTGTTGACATGAACTCATCATTTACTTCAGTAAGTTTAGCCTCAAGATGATGCTTCTCTTCAAAGATATTACCAAAACTATCTCGATTCCAAACTTGAATTTTTTTCTTTAGGCCCTTTAGTTTACTCACTACCCTGAACAAGCCATTCCTTGACACTTGAAACTCTTGCCACCATTCCTTGAATTTATGCAGGAAATGAGGGTCTCTAAGCCACATTTTTTCAAACCTAAAAGGACATCGGAAGGATTTTCGTTCCCCCATCATCTCTAGGAGAATCAAAAAATGATATGAGCTTGAGAATGGAAAAATCCTTCCTTACAAAGAAAAAGGAAAATCAGCTAAATCACCATTGAACAAAAACTTGTCCAATTTCTCCACTATCCCACTGAAGGTCAGCCTCTTGTTTGTCCATGTATAGGAACCATTCTCCAATTTAATTTCCATCAGGTAATTTGCATTTACAAACTCCTCAAAATCCATTTGTGATTGCAGCTTTCTCCCAACCCCTCCACGCTTATCCTCTGCCTTCAAAATCACATTAAAATTTCCACCTAGGAGACAAAGTGAATCCTTTTGGGACTGAAGAAACACTCCTATATCCTACCAAACCAACCTCTTCTACACTCAGTTTATAGGCCCATAAACATTTATTAAAATGAATTCAAGATTCAAATTTAAACTCTTAACTTTATTCGCCAGCCACCACCTCCCTGCTACCACCTCCTCCAATTGAACTAACTGCACCACCACGTTGTAATGATTCCTCTTGAAGCTCCTTGTGAATCAACTACAAAAAAATTCATGCCTTCAGTTTTTCTTTCAAACTCCCTAGCTCCTCATTTTTCAATTTTGTCTCTTGAATGAGAACTATGTCCACCATTTTATCATCTAGTAGGAATCTGAGAAGACACCAGTTGTTAGGGGAATTTAAGCCCCTAACATTCCAAGTTAACACCTTCATTTCCCCCTGAGAAGGGGACCACCCTTCCCTAATCTTATATGCATAGTTATTTTTTTATTTTCAATCGCCTCCCCTGCAAGGGACCTTTTTTCTTCATTCGTCCTCTACCCTACTCTCCTCTTATCTCCACAGTTTGGAGTAGCCTTCCCACCACTTTGCTGAAGAACCCCAATTTCTTCTTAGCACTAAGCTTCACATCCTCTAATCCTTAGGCTTCCTCTTCTATTATCTAACCTTGAACTACCTCCACTACTTTCTCTTCCAACACCAAATCCTTAGCCACCTCTAAATTTTTCAAAGGATTTTCCTCCCAAGGTGCCTCGCCATACAAAATCAATTGAAGATTTTGTCCATCTTCCCAGATTTTTTCCTCCCATTCCAACTCCTCCATTTCATTTTTCCCTTCAAACATTTTCTTCCTTTTGATCCCAAACCAAATTCCTTAGTTCACTCCCTATCTACAAAATTACTTCTCATTCACTTAACTCTTGATCCAATTGCAAATCATCTTCCTTCAAAGCTTCATTAACTTTAGTCTCCAACTTCCTCTTCTCTAAAGGGATCAAACCAATTGGAAAACCACCCACTTATGTTGGTGGAAACTTTACCACTCGCCTCCCTATCTTCTTTAAGGCCCCAACCAAAGCATCTTTATCTTGATCAATGACATCCAACTACTCCTTTGAAGTTCTTTCTCTTGAATCCTAAATCCATTTCCCTTTTAGGTCAGGTTGCATTTGATTCTTAACTCCCTCTCTTTCCACATCTTTAGCACCATCCACTAGCATTGTGACCAATTCTAGCATACATTTTGAACCCATTTATCCCCATTATGAGATAGCTCCATCTCATCCCACAAAGTATTCCACGGTGTAACCTCAATTAATACTCTCATTTTTCCCTCATTACCATCTTTTAGGGCACCCTCATCCATGCTAATAAATGAACCCAAAGTTCCTCCTATCCATTCCAAAATCTCTAAGGACCAAAATTTTGAGAGCATGTTATCAAGCTCAACCAAAACCCTCGTTATGTCTAACATGTGTCTCAATGGTTCAAATTTCCTAGACCATGCAAAAAAAAAATCCGTGCCCATCCATTGTTAAATGTGAAGCTTTCAAAATTTTGGCTCTTATCTTTGAAGAGGCACACTATATTAGAAGGAAGCTATTCACCAAATATTTTATACTCACTTTATTTTTCCATTTCTCCAACCACCATTACCTCATTCGAGTCTTGGTGCAACTATCTCCCCAATATTTTACAAAGAAAGCCCTATCCTCTAGATTAGACCTCATTTTTTCTATAAATCCATTCGGTATCACCTGAGAAACACTAGATTTTTTCTTGGCTAGATAGGATTCTAGGCCTCGATCCTTATTGCTTTTAGAAACCCTCTCCTGGGTTTCCTCCTTAGGCTGCTTTTTAGCCCATCACATTTTTCCCACAACAAAATCATTTTTTTTCCATTTTGAATTCCCCCTACACCCCTGTTTGGTCTTGGCCTGCTTTTAGATTCGTTTGAAATAAAAACTTTTCTACCCTCTCCCCTAATACCTCGAGGGTGAGCGCTTCCTTTTCCTGAATTCCCACATTCTTGGAGATCTTTCCTTCACATACCTCCAACCAGAAACCCAAGGAAGCTCCCTCTGTGACTACTATAGAAAAACTCTCCTAGGTTGCAAAGACTTCCAAGATCTATTTTCCACCTCCCTTGAGGCATTTCTTCCTCCACGCTCCTCAATGCCAGATGCCACAAGATTTCATTGAACCTCCTGAGGCTGACGAGCATTCTTGAGCCAACCTTGCAATCATGACCATTCCTTCTCTGCATCCTTCACGCAATACCCTACATTGAATTGCTTGAAACCCTCATGAGCACCCATAACGGTCCTAGACTATGCTTTTTCTTCACAATAATAATTGAATTATTAATTACATGTACAAATAGGAAATAAATAAAACAATCAATTTTATTTATTTTAGAAGAGGATAATATTGAGAGGAATAATTGGATAAATTAAATAATTAAAATAATTATTTAATTTAAGAAGTGGGAAATAGGAAATGAATTATTTAAATAATAAAAAAATTATTTATTTAATCTAGAAAAGAGGAATTATTAGTAAATCAATTAAATAATGTTAATTATTTAATAAATATAGGGGAAAAGTGATGAAATAGATAATTTAACTAAATAATAAAATTATTTAATTAAATACATAAGACGAATTGATGATACCTAATGATAGAAAATGATGATGTTTTGGTAGAAATATGTTAGTAAGATTTAGGTGTCTACAATGTTGGCAATATTATTGTCATTGGTGTCAAAAGGGAATCTCATTGATGTCAAAAGGAGATCTGAGTGATATCAAATTAGAAGTTGTTGGCTAATGTCAAAAAGGGCATCAGTGAAGTAAGTAATGAAGTGTTGTAGAAGTTTGGGCATCAAGCCTTGGGCTTACCTTATATCGCTGGTTTAGAAGGAAAGAGTTAGAAATTTTTAGCTAAGTATGATTAGGCTTTAGACTTTGGGTTGCAACTTACTCTATGTTGTAGATGATTAGACATCAGGCTTCAATCATACACTATATCACATGCCTCATAGAAATGTTGAAAAGAATGTGCTAAGTCTAAAAGGTTTCATCATTCTAGCTTTGGTCATACCTTATACTAAATCCCTCAATGAAATGAAGAAAGTTTGTGTAAAGTCTTAAAGGAGTTAGGCATTGGGCATCAAAAATACTCTATACCGATTGCACAAAGAAAATGAAGTTCGTTTAAGGGAAGTCTGAAAAGGCATCAGGCATCAAAATTTGGAGTTATGGCTTACGCTTTAACAAAAAGTGATGAAAGAGGTATGGAGGAACCCTAAACCCTAACCCCTGAAATGATCTTGAGCATCGCGGGTCTGAGATAAGGCTTACACTTTCTCGTAATGGTAAGGAAGGTAAAATTTAAATAGGAGGAAAACCTTAAGGCCAACACCTGAAAGGGTTAAAGTTGTTAAAGGAAATGTTCGAGTATTGTGGAGTAGTAAGAAGGCTTATTCCTTATCAAAAGCAAAGATAGAGGTAAGCGGTACGTGGGAACACTGATACCCGAAAGGGTTAAATCTCATGAAGGAAATGTATGGGGATGATAATTTCAACGATTGTATATGATGACATCGGAAAAATCTTCAGGAAAACCAAAGGTGTTTTAGAGTTTGAAGTTTCAAAGGTTAGAGTGTTGGTTTGTGATGGAATGAAGGAAGGTAGAAGGTAAAGGGTAAGGTCGATGGAAAAACCCCACTAGGTGAATAAAGGATTTGGAATTAGGTGTTTGGTCTTGTTTCTTAAGTCTTGCAATGCGTTGCAAGTGTGCAGTAAGAGGGATTACGATCCCCGACCCCTTTCAAGTATGGTAGATGACAAGTGTCCTCAATAGACACGTGGCGATTGATGATTGGTTGAAGTAAGCTAAGGAATTTAAATAGTAATCATTCAATCATGGCGCAAAGGTAGAGATTGATGCCCTACATTCAAAGAATCAGATTTATTCAATGGTTTGGTGAATGAAGATGTGGCATGAAAAATGAAATGGATTGTTTTAATCATTCCAGCTACATTTTTATGAAATGGATTTGAAGAAATGAGTGTCACCATTAATACATTGGTGGCGAAGGAGAGATTCATACCATATGAAAATGTGGCCCTTGAGATGCCAAAAAATGTAAAGGAAATAAATGAAATAATTGGTGTTTGGATCAATCACAAGGAGTTTTATGTATGAAGAAAAGATGTGAAAAACCTAGCAGAGGTATGCATGTGAAGTTAGATGATGAAGAAATGGACAATGCCATTGATACAAATGGCTAAAAAATCTATAAGAGATTGCGCAAGAGGGCATGACAACTATGAAATTTAATATGAATCAATTTCATATGTATGGGAATTAAATGCATGAAAAATTCTAAGATTGTGATGTGCCAAGTATAGAAAATGAAGTAAATGTTATCGGTGATGTTGGGCTCAAGGTGCAAAAGAATTTTTTTTGGTGAAGGAAAGTATGTGAAGTTGAATGAAAAAGGAAGATGATGTGAGAGTGGGATGATTATGCATATGTTATGAGAAGATGACCTAGAGGAGTTATAAGAAATATATTCTAGGATATGCATTGAAGTGCACATGTACAGATCGTAGAGAAGAGAAGAGGAGAGAAGAGAAGAGAAGAGAAGAGAAGAGAAGAGAAGAGAAGAGAAGATAAAAGAAATGAGTTGCTGAGTGAACAAAATCAAAGAATGTGCATATTGTAGATAAGAGAAGAGAAGAGCAGAGATATGAGTTGTTGAGTTAGCAGTAGTAGAGAGAATGCTTGCATAAATGCAAAGAAAAGAATGAGTAGTTGCATAACAGGTTTGCAACATTGAATTGGATTCATTTGAATCATTTGTAATTTGGAGTTGTAGCTCCATAACTCTTACATTGTAAATCTAATTGGTTGGTGCCATCAAATAGTTGAGTTGGTGCTCAATTAGGGAGTGGGTGCTTCCTTGGAGTTGGTGCTCCTAAATCACGGGATTGGTGCCTCCTTAGGGTTGGTGTCTCCTTAGGGTTGGTTCCCTTAAATATTGTAACCAGTGATGTTCTATTGTGAGGCTGGATTAGGATAGTAGAACCTAGTAGCTATTCTCATTGTGGTTTTTCCCATATTGGGTTTTCCACATATATCTAGTGTTATGTGTGCATGGGTGTGTTAATCTCTTTGCATATACTTTTATCTTGGTTTAAAGTATTAAAGAACTAGTATTAATTGATCTACTAATTCACCCCCCTCAATAGATTGTTGTGTTCCAACATACAATTATATCAAAAGGATAACCCTAGGTAGACTTGATAGATGAATTGGATGGAGTACATGGTGTAGTTTAAAAATTGTCACCCTTAAACATTTCTCATTATTTTTTTTCCCATTTTATTTATTGGACCTAATTAGGCCCCTAATTTCCTAAATTATGCATTCTAAGGCCTATTTTTACCATTTTTTAAAGGATTACAAGCATTGAATAAATGTAGGAAATTAATGTTTTGATCCTAAAACTAAATTCCTTGGAAGATAAGGCCAAGACCCATATTCCCATGGGAATATGGGTCCCCCTATCTTGTCAAGGACCAATTTTTAATATGTTGTTAGCAACATTCTAACATTCAAATTTCAAATTTCAACTGTTGGCTTTTGGGGTCTATTTTTTTGGAAATTGGAATAATTGCATATAAATACCTAGTTATTGCATCATTTCAAATATAACATGAGATAATGTAAAAAAATTTTTGGTAAAATTATGATCGAGAGAACTAATGAGAAATTCAAGAGCAAAATTTAAGTGATTCATTGCAGAAATTCAAGATCCAACACCATGTCAAATTCTATGTATTCATGTATTGTGAAGGATAACCCTTGTTGTAGGTCCCCAAATCATTCAAGTATTCAAGCAAGCAAGATCCAAGTCATTGAGGTGATGTGTATGAATTCAATCCTTCAAAGAAGCCATTGAAGAGGGGTGAGTTGCACCACTTTGTGGTTTCATCATTCCTTCCTTTCAATTATCATTTTCTATCATTGGCATTGCCATTGTGGAAGTGGAAACACTTACATGGGGTTTGATTGAGGTAAATGGCCCAAAATTTATCCTCTTTGTGAATGTATATATCTAAGGTTTGAAGACGATTGAAGGAGGATTGAAGAAAATTTTCTCATTGTTGCATTCAAAGCCCTAAATCTTGTCAAGCCACAAAAACTCACCTACAAAAATATTTGACAACATTTTGACAACTTTTCAATTAAGAAATAAAAGGTTAGATCCAACATCATAGAACTCTAAAATTAGTTTCAATACCCCCTATCATGGACACATACGCTCTTAGGCATCTAATTCCTAATTTGCATGCAAGATCCAACTTTTTATGACAAGTGCACAATCTCTAGTACTTCTCAGGTCTGTCAATAGTTTACTATTTTAGTCTATGTGTTTCTATAATATTACATTTGTCATATGGATTAATTAGGTTAATCATTCCAAATCATTTCTAATATATTTCTAAGGCTCAAAAGGATCATACCCAGGTTTGATTGACTCACCTTCATGGTTGTAAGTCAATCTATACACCTTGTTGATTTGCATGCTAATGTACCTTTTAAAAAGGAGGTAATTAATCTTAGGTTTCATGCATTAAACTTAGGGTTCCCTTTTTCATATGTTACACATGGATGGATAATGGATTATTAGGATGACCCCAAGGGTGGGAATAGATGTTTATATGGGATATGTGAATTTAACTTTCTAAGCTCAAATTAAATTTTAATTTTACACACTTGGATCTTAAGATGATTTGATAATGGCTTTATTTTGGAATTATATGGATTGATGAAGAGTTTCCAAGGAGTAGAAATTGGTCCTTAGGATGATTAAAGGTCTGAAAGGTTAGACTAATGTGATGATTTTTGTTAAGAGATCTAAAAGTGATGCTTTCAACTATGACCAAGGGTTGCTTTGGATTGATGATGAGTGTTGATTGTAAGGATGATGTGGATTAAATATGATGATGACGATATGATGATCAAGGGTATCCTAATGTTCTCTTGGATATGACTCACAAGTGACTAGGATTAAGACCAAGGGAATAATGAGTGATAGAAGGATGCAAAATTTGTACTCAAAGGTGTTTTTTGAATGGTTGTATAATGGGATAAGTCAAAGTGTGGATAATGGATTAAGGATTAAGGATATGGTTAAGTTTGATCATTGTGAAATGGAAAAAGTATGTAGATGATCTGAGAGATGTTGGGTAATGATTTTGATGATGACCAAGGATAAATAGGTTTGTCACTAAATTATGGTTATCTTAGGTTTGGATTCAAAGTTTATGTTTCAAGGATACCAACGAGAAAATGTATTTTCAAACAAGTAAAAGGACTGCAAAATAGACTTGACTCAAACTTGGTATTAAATGTTTATAAACAAGCACTTTGGTATATACAACACTCAAACAAGAAGACACAACAATAAGCCTAAATATATTCAATAAAAGGAGTGTTAACTTAGTGTTTTCCCACCATATAATTTAATCTATTAATACCTTAAGATTGGTGTGAGACACCTCTCTTAAATATTTGATAGGTAGGAGCCTAGTGGCATAGGGGATCACCTTTCCCCTTTCTTTGGAGGGTTTTACACCTTCCCTAAAGAGCTTCTACCTCTACTTGGGAACCTATACCAAGTGAGTAGCTTTAGGTATGATATTGTACATTGAACCACAATAAGCAATAGTTGAAAGGTATTAAACAAGGATATACAAGGCTTATCTAGGGAATCCTCTAAATACCACAAGTGTATGTGAGGCCTAATCTGTGAATTTGAAAGTGCAAGAAAGTCAAACAGTTGGGAGAAGATGGTAACCACCCTTCTCCTTCACTTCCCCAAGGTATAAAGTTCTTGGGGGCTTAGCCTGAATGAAAAAATCACAAATTCTAAGAGGCATGTCTTTCGATTCACCCCTTGTTATTTATAGTCTACTAGAACACTCGATTTGAGGTTTTCCCTTGGGGTAATGAAATCCCCAAGAAGGCCCCCTAAAAATTAAATCAAGGATAAACTTATTTCTAATCCTCAAGATCACCCTAAGGTGTGAGAGGAGACCTATGTAAGTGTTCTTGGGGTTTAAAAGACACTTGTAAATTATTAACCCAAATCAAAGTGTGAAAGTGAATTTTAACCCAATTGCAATGTGAAAATAAATAAAATAGACAAAGCGAATAGAAAAATAAAATTTATATAATCAAAGTCTTCAACTCAACATCTTGCAAAACTGATGAGTCATGATAATGTCCTATTTCCTTGTTTAAGTCAGATACTTTTTATCTTTATTTTCTACTAAACTCTAAGACATTACTAGACCTTTCATATAACTTTAAGTAGTTTAAAGCATTTGAAGTTGAAACATGCTATATTAATATGTATATGCATGAGTTATGAATGTTCATGAGTTTAGTAGGATTTTATGTTTAAATTATGGTTGTTAACAATAGAAATGCTTTAAAAAATAAATACTAACATTTGTAGCAAGATACATGTAAACCCAAAACAACAGCTTCTCAACCTATAGGACGAGGATTATAGTTCAATGCAAATGAGTCAATCTACTATAGTGTGCCACTTTCAAAATAAGATGGAGATATTCATTTAAGAATCAAATTGTGAATCACTGGAATTACTTTTATCTTTTAGTAAGACAAGTAGGAGAAGAAGTTTGTTCCCAATAGAACTATGACTTATAATAGAAACTACTTTTCCTGGGCACATTTCCTGTTATAATGGTTAAACCTATTAAGTATAGAGTCCTTGTTTAATTTGTATAGTCATGTTTGATAGTTATTACTTTCTATTTTGAAACTCATTCCTCTTCCTATTCTTGAGGAATAGTTGACATATGTTTTTAGTTGACAAATAATTGGAATCCCTCACAGACTCTATATAGTGAGGTACCCTGTTGAGGAGGAGATCTAGATTGTACGTGTGTTATATTGAATAAGATTTCTTGTTAGATTTTTTCAACAATTTTATGTGTGATTGAAATTAAATAAAGAAGGAATACTTTGATAACATATTTTTTTGAGTAAGTGGGTGATTAACAAGATCTTGTGGATGCAGTAACTCAAACAAGGACCACTTGAGGTACTATTGAACCACTTTTATTTATATCAATATAGTAGGTTATGCATTGTGAGTTTAATTGATAGTTTCAAATTTTTGTGATTATGAATGATGCATTATAGATTATGAATTAGAATTTGTTGTTAATACATTAGAATCTGTAGTTGATGTTTTGATCAGTACTCCATAGGTTAATCAAGTTAGGACATATTGTAGTATAACAGTTAATTGGTTACTGTCATAAGCATTAAGTACTCATAGAAAAAGGTATTTTTTTGTATTCATTTACTCTATTTTGAGAAATAGAAGTTTATTCTGGTTAAAATATTTTACTGCATTTATATGTGTTTTATTATCCTATACTTAGCTAATGTAGGATGTGTAGAATTCATGAATGCATATATATTCCCAACACTATCTAAAGTTTATGACTCCCTGGTTGATGATTTAATGAAGCCCCCTCTTGAGTGATGAACTACTTAGTCTAGAGATCTTTAGGCCCATTGAGTCATGTGCACATTTTTGACATCGTTTCCAAGGATGGTGCTAAGTTTAGGATTCTTATGTGTGTTTTAAATTCCTTCTAATTTTTCATAGAATAGAAATATTTTTTTAGAATTAGGACCAATAGGTATTTAAAAATCAATAGGAAATCCATTTACTAATAGTGTGCAATGACCATCAATTTAAATAGCTAGAATTAGTATATTTAGAGGTAGAGAGACACTATGGGAAGATTTTTCCCCTCAACTCATGAATCATTTAAAGTCACTAGTGCAAATAGTGAATATATAGAGGGAGTGTATGAAGAAGGACTATCCCTCACACTAGTAGCCACACCAAACATAGAGGAGACTTCTTGAGGAAATTTTGATTTCATGGTTGTGAAGCAGTGGACAATCCAATAGAGCTTGTAATGTTTGAGTTTCCTATAGCCAACCAAGAAAGGGTTGTTTCTCTTAAGAAGATACCCCCTTCAAAATTACCCATTTTCTATGGGCTAGTTATAGAAGGCCCAAGCACATTCCTTTTTGAGTTTGGTGTGTTGTGTTGGAGTTATGAATACACTACAAATTCCCACTAGCTAAAATTGTTTCCATCCACATTAAAAGATGTTGCACTATGTTGGTTCATGGGATTGGGAAGAAATGTCATCCCCAATTGGGAAACAATGAAGATCAAATTCCTAGAGAAATATCAAGATTATTATAGAGGGATTGAAAAAAAAAGGGATGGCATCTTTAGGATGTCATAAAGAGAAGACGAGTTGTTGGAGGATTATGTTGAAATATTGTAGTTCTATCTCAAGAAATTTCCTCAAATTATACTTTCTTTTCAATCCTTAAAACTAGTATTTTTGAGGGGAGTCCATGAAGATTGTATGGATGCTCTAAATCTCATAGGGACAAGAGATATCTATCAACTTCCTTTTGATGATATTTGCAAGGTTTGTAGAAACTATTCTAGATCATTTATCAACAAGACCAAGGGTGATAGAACCTCTTTTCTCAATAAGACATCCACTAGAGTTTCCAAGGTAGAACTTGGAAATATCTTGTCCAATATGAAGTATGGCATTGTTAGACACTTGAATACCCAATTGGATACCCTACACATCAAAAATAATTAGGAAGAAGCTAAGGAAACCCTAGTATATTTTTTTCTACATTGCCACCACAAGAGGATCTATTGGAAATGAAAAATAGTGGAAAGCATATTTAAAGAAAAGCAAGGGAAGCCAAATTTCACACCCTAGAGGATGGAGAAGGCCAAGTGTTTTACATTGCTCAGCACAAACCATGGAAACTGAGACAAAGTATACCTCAAGAACCCTTTTACTACAATATGTCATTTCGAGGTAGTAATTCAAACTTCTCAAATTGGAACCCTCAGCCCTGGACTAATGTGAAAAATCCACCATGGCCAATGCCCCAAGAAACCAATCAGAATCAACAACAAGGGATATGACTGCCACAATTGTACTAGGCCCCAAATTACAATTTCCAGTGGCCACCCTACCAAAACGAATGGGCATCATAGTGGCACAAAGGTTAAAAATGGAAAAAAGAAAACACTAACTACTCACAACCACAACAACCCTTGTAGTCACAATAATCTGCTATAATGCCAAATCTTACTATGGCTACACCATCACAACCAAGAGAACCTAAGATTCCAACCCAACTTGCACCTAACCCTAACAATAGTCCTGTTCAATAGGCTTATACTAATGAAACCATCCATTACCCAACCTATGGGGTTGAGGTGAGTGATGTCCATCTTCATTCAAAGAAAATGCTAGTTGGGCCTTCATATCCTCACATCACAAAGCTTATTGATGAGGATCCCCCAGTAGAAATCATGGAAAAAAAACCAAGGGAACCTAAACAAAGTCAGGCTCACTCAAATAACATGTCTAGAACCACCATTCCCTGAAAGACTAATTATACAAAAGCATCATTTTGAAGTTGAATATGACCTGTTAGGCCAACTCAAAAATATTTGCATAAAAATACCCCTAATTCAAGAAATTGAGGAATTACCAATATACATAAAGACCATGAGAGAGTTATGCCTTAAGAATCTAGGAATGAAATAGAAGGATACTTGGACTATGCATTTTTAGGGTAGCTTGCTAACATCATGCTAGGAAGTATAGTTGTTCCTAAATATTCAGACCCTAGGAGCACTGCAATAGATGTTCAAATAAATGGAACTCTCATAAAAAACACCTTAATTGACCTAGGAGTAGTAATAAATGTTATGACAAAGGAAACCATGAAACAACTTCTAGTAATGGAGCTCCACCGTACACCTATTATTTTACAATTAGCATATAGGTCAATGATGAAACCAAAAGGTTTTATAGAATACTTGGGCATTACATTGGACTCATGGGAATACCCTAAAATTTATGGTCTTATAACCAAAAGAAAGTCTTGCAAGATACCCCTTAATCCTAGGGAGGCCTTGGTTGGCTACTACAAATGCATTCATTGGTTCTAGGTCTAGTAATATGATAATTTCCAATGGAAATGTGACAAAAATACTAGTCATTTACCCACTTTTATAGCCACATATGGATATAGACCACACTGTATGGAATTCCCTTGATGAGGATGAATTAGTATTCATTATAAAAACTAATGACCATTGAATGTCCTTGTAAATATTATGTAGAACTCTTATGGTAGGGACCTGTAGCAATGTAATTGTTTGACATGCTTGCATGACCCTTCGCATAACATAATAGTTACAAATGCAGTTGAGTCTACTTAGATTTTTCATACATTACTACTACATAATTACAGTCCCAACATAGTAGGTCTTGACTTTTCCTCTATTAAGACATCATCCTTGACCATAGAAATTACACCAGGAAGAACATTAAATGTCAATAGCCAATTGATAGCTACACAACAATATTCATTGTTAACCATGCTACAAGCACACACAACTACATTCACATGGGACTATAATGAAATGAAAGAATAGATCCTAATCTATGCATGCATAAAATTTACATTAGTGAAGGCTACAAACCAGTTAGATAGCTTTAGAGAAGAATGAACCCAGTTGTACTTGACATAGTTAAAGCATAATTACAAAAGTTACTAGATGCAAGATTCATTTATCCAATATCTGATAGTCAATGGGTGTCCCCAATAGTAATTGTACCTAAAAAGGGAGGAAAATGGAGGGTATGTGTTGATTACAGAGAAATGAATGTAGTAACAAGAAGATACCACTTTCCCCTTCCTTTTATTGATTAGGTGTTGGATTCTTTAGTAGTGAAACAATGTTTCTCCTTAAATGGATTCAATGGGTATAATGAGATAAAAATAGCCCCAGAGGACTAAGACAAGACAAATTTTACTTATCCATGGGGTATGTACACTTATTTTGTCTTGCCATTTGGGTTATGCAATTCTCTTGCCACATTTCAAAGGGAAGTCTTAAGTATATTCTCAAAATTTTCCCATGATTTCATGAAAAACTATATAGGTGATTTTACCACCTATGGGAATACTTATGAAGAAGCATTGACTAATTTGAAGAAATTCCTACAAAGGTGTAAATATCACAACCTTTCCTTGAGTCATGAAAAATGTTTAGAGATGATGATTGAAGTGGTCTTGGGACACTTTATGTCTAGTAAGAGGATGATGTAAGCAAGGTGGTGATGACCCTCTATCCAACTAAAAATGTCCTGAATCAATCAAGGAAAAATCATTCACTCCACTTGTTCCAAACACACAACTAGAGGCTTATAGCCCTAAAAACCAACATTTGAAGATATCTTTTAGAGAAGGCCATACAAAGACCTTTCAGACATCAATTTAGACTTCTCATAGAACCTGTCAAAACATCCCAAAAGGTTTCAAATAGTTTCTTTGACACAACACTGAGAATCAATAAATTGAATTAGCCATATTTTCCAAAGGAAGTACTTCCTAAACACCAAGTAACCACCCAAACTCAATTGACAGTCACAAATTGTGATACAAAACCAAAAATTCCTCAATCATTTCTCAGATTCATGACCTCTAAATTGTTGATCCTAATAACCCTCACTTTACATGCAAAAAGGATAGGGTTTATTTAATCTCCTATTTCCCAGACTTACCAGACACAACCAATGCATCCAATAGATTCAAATAGGTCTATAGAGACTCAAAAAACCTTCAAAAGTTCATTTCTAACAAAATTTCACCAAAACCCTATCGCAACACCACATTTTCACATGGAAAACACATTTACCAACCCTAGGGCATCACCCAAATACCAACATCTTGAATCCTTTGCCAACTAGACCATATAGACACATAACTTACAGATGACAAGTCATTCCATTGAGTTATAGGCTAGGACAATAGATGGAATGACTTAAAACAACATTTAAACTCCTATCAAACCCTTGACTGGTTTTAACTAGGCAGTTCCAAAAAACTACAATAATCTTTCTCAAAACTTAATGTTAGGCCCTCAAAATGGATACAAAAGAAAGTACAATATTTGAAAAATTCAGAAACACGGGAAATTTGTAGAAAATAGACATTGTATTTGATTTGAATCTTCAATACAAACTTTTCCGACTATTGCTCGAGCCTTTTGAGGCTTTATAAACTTATTCCCTCCAAAACATAACCACCCAATGCTCATAACTGACTTTTGAAATACCTAGATTCTTCATATTCCCAAAATGACATTTTTACATTTTTTGAAACTTTTGACCTCCAAACACAAATGACTCAAAAATAAACCTATTACATAGTGAATGGTCTCACAAGACCTTATTTAATGTAAATATACTATATCTAATGCCTCAAGACCTCAATACCTAGATTTGATACATTGGCCATCATTTACATTCTTCTTTGTGCTTGTGAAATCATGCCACATGAGTAATGCATTGTCACAATTCCTCCTCGCCTTCCATACACCCTATGACCTGAAAAGACCTTCCATTGGTCCATATATTGTGATCTTCCAACTTGTCTTGCATCCTTAACTTGGTTTGCATATGAACTTGTCTCCAACTCTGTAATCAGACTTGATGTCTTCCCTCTTTCTACTCCATGAAAACCTAATGATGTCTTTGCCTTTATACCTACAAAAAAACACTTATTAGTAACTCCTTGAACTGAATTCTTCTTTATCTCATCTCCATGCTTGTAACTACTCTTAATGTCTTGTCCACTCTATCATCTCATCATTTCCATCAGTCCCACTATCTTGTCAGCCTTTTGTATCACCATACTGTCCTTATAATTCATTATACTCACTAAACCTGTAGAGATCACTTGTCCTCTTTCCTTACTCTCAACCAAAGGGCACACCATTGTACCAACCAAGACATTCTCACTCCAATTTACTATCAACAAACCTGAATCAACCTTCTCACTTGTTGTCTTAGTATTCTCAAACTTTGAACTGACTGCAACACCTATCCTTTTGTCTTCCTTTACCACCTCTACAAGTTCTTTCTTCCCACACATGATTACCTTAGCCTTACCTTTGTCTACTTCCACCAAAGGAATAAAAACAAATTTACATCCATCCTTCTCTATAGTGTATGTGTTTTCTCTTCCATCATACAATGCACACCTGTCAAACTACCAAGGCCTACCTAGGAGTAAGAGGAAAATATCCATGGGAAAAATATCACACACTACCTTATCTCTATAACCCCCAATTTGAAATTCTACAACAACTTGTTCATTAACCAAAATATATTTTCCATCACTCAACCAAGATACCTTATATGGCAATTCATGAGGAACTTTTTGCAAATTCAGTTTACTAACCATCTCACTTGACACATTATTCTCAATAGAGCCTGAATCAATGACAATTTTGCATACCTTATTTTTGCACTTACATGTGGTATTGAAGAGATTATTTCTCTACAATGGCTCCATCTCCTTTGCTGCCTTAAGTGGTCTTCCTCATCATCAACATTTCACCTGTCTCAGGAGCAACATGTAAACTTGCAAAATGGTTACTCTCACACTCCTCTTCTTGTACTATTTATGCTTTCCTTTTAGTCCTCTTTTCTCCACTTGATGAGCTACCAAAATTTTTAGGACACTTACAAGAAGGATGACCATATTCATTACAATTATAACATCTCCCTACAAAAACATTTGAATTTCTACCACCACTAAATCTGCCTCTACCCCTAAAACCTCCTATTCCATCAACACCTTTCTCCTTACCTTTATTTGCTTCTTCTTGTTCCTCAAATGGCTGCTTTGATGTAGGGATTGATCCTCTCCATCTTGTGATATTACCTCTGCCTCTAACAAATTTCTCTTGCCTTCTTTTGATCTTTTCCTCCACCCTGATAGCTAGTTGAAAACACTCTTCAATAGTCTTTGGGTAGCAACAACCAATTCATCTTGTATATTGAATCTAAGGCCACCTAGATATTTAGCCACTTTTTCAACTTCATCTTCATTCCTTCCTAACCTTATACTTAGTTTATAGAATTCATGTATATAGGTCTTGACATCTAGATCTTTTTGCTTCAACCCTTGTAATATTTTATATAATTGAACTTCAAGTCTTTTGGAAGAAACTTACCTTTCATTTTTTGTACCATCTTGTCCATAGAAACTATTCTTGACTTGCCTTGCTTTCTCCTTTTTGTTTGCTGTAGTCCCACCATAGAAGAGCACGACTTTGAGTTTTGTCTTTTCACCTTCACCATCTGCCCATCTGAAATATCTTGACTTTCAAAGTGATTCTCAATAGTAGCAATCCAATCAAGCAACTCTTCTTCATCTAAATTTCCACCATACATAGGAAGATCAACCTTTACCTTCATTGAATCACCTTTAACTTTCTTAAGAAACTTTTCCATCCTTTGATCCTCAGGTTCTAACTCTTCATCAACATCTTCATATTCTTCATCTTCCTCCTCTGTTTCACTCTCTTCATCCTCATTTCTTCTTTTCTTTGTCACCAAGGTAGAAAGCCTTGCCAATACAACATTGTGTGACTCTAAAATATTGGCATGTTTCTTCTTTAACTTCTGAAACTCTCTAGCAACACCAACATTATTAGGACGCATCTTCACAAACTTGTCTTTTCACCTTCCAACCTACAAAATTCAATCAAACACCAAGAAGAGATATACTAACTGAGCTCTGATACCACCTGATGTAAGCAAGGTGGTGATGACCCTCTATCCAACTCAAAATGACCTAACTCAAACAAGGAAACGCAATTCACTCCACTTGTTCCAAATACACAACTAGAGGCTTATAGCCATCAAAAACCTATATTTGAAGATATCTTTTAGAGAAGGCCATACAAAGACCTATCAAACATAAATTTAGACTTCTCACATAACCCATCACAACATCTCAAAAGGTTTCAAATGGTTTCTTTGACACAACATTGAGAATCAATAAACTGCCCCTACTTTAGGCTACTCAATTAGACCTATTTTCCAAATGAAGTACTTCCTAAACACCAGGTAACCACCTAAACTCAGTTGGAAGTCATAAATTGTGATACAAAACCATATATTCCTCAATAATTTCTCAGATTCATGACCTCTAAATCGTTGATCCAACAAACCCTCACTTTACATGCAAAAAGGCTAGGGTTTATTCAATCTCATATTTCCGACTTACTAGACATAGCTAATGAATTCAACATATCCAAGTAGGTCTATAAAAACTCACAAGACCTTCACAAGTTCAATTCTAACAACATTTCACCAAAACCCTATCACAATGCCACTTTTTCACATGGAAAACACATTTACCAGCCTTAGGGCATCACCCAAATACCAACAACTTGACTCTTCTACCAAATAGACCATATGAAAACCTAAATTATTATATGAAAAGTCATTCCATCAAGTTAAAAGCTAGGACAGTAGATGGAATGACTTAAAACAACATTTAAACTCCTATCAAACCCTTGATTAGTTTTAACCAACTAGGCAATTCCAAAAAACTACAATGATCTTTCTCAAAACTTAATGTTAGGCCCTCAAAATGGATACAAAATAAATTTAAAACGTGCCTCTACATAACACAATGAGATTTAGATAATTTAAAGCCTGTACGGGTCCATACAATATTTGAAAAATTTAGAAACATAGGAAAATTGTAGAAAATAGATGTTGTATTTGATTTGAATCTTCAATACAAACTTTTCCAACTACTACTCAAGCCTTTTGAGGCTTTATAAAATTATTCCCTCCAAAACATAACCATCCAATGCTCATAACTGACTTTTGAAATACCTAGACTCTTCATATTCCCAAAAAGTTGCATTTTTGTCAATTTTGCCTATGACAACATTTTTACATTTTTTGTAACTTTTGACCTCCAAACACAAATGACTTAAAAATAAACCTATTACATGGTGAATGATATCACAAGACCTTATGTAATGTAAATATACTATATCTAATACCTCAAGACCTCAATACCTAGATTTGACATGTTGACCACCATTTACATTCTTCTTTGTGCTTGGTCTACCTGTACCAGAGGATAAAGATGGACCCAAACAAGATAGAAGTAATCTCTACTCTACCTATTCCTTGAAAGAAAAAGGATGTTAGAATTTTTCTTGGTCATGTTGTTTACTATAGGAGGTTCATCCAAGATTTTAGTAAGATTACATCCCCATTATTTGTTCTCCTCTCTAAAGATGTAGAATTTGACTAGACTCATGTTTGCCAAAACACCTTTGAAGCCCTCAAAGCAACACTCACTAAGACCCCAATTTTGAGAGGACCAAACTAGACAATACCTTTCCAAATACACATAGATGCATCTAATTTTATAATAGGTGTTGTTTTAGGATAGAAAAAATGGAATTTAAAATATGCTAGATCTATTATATCAACAAGAATATTCAAGGTGCATAGCTCAATTACACAATCACTGAGAAGGAAATATTGGTAGTATTTTATGCCATCAATAAGTTTAGGCACTACATCATAGGATACTTTTTCTTCATTCACATAAAACATGCAACAATCAAATATTTGATGAATAAACCAATGGTAGGAGGCAAACTTGTCAAATGGTTATTGTTGATGTGGATGTTACACACGCACACCAACAGGCAGATAAATTCTCACTCAAAGAACAATAGAACCTACCTTTCTTGAAATATTCACCAAGACTTCCTAATTAAAGATAAATTACTTCAAAACTAAGCATAGAATGATGCAATATTTTAGAGAAATACAACCATTTATCACTGAATAGTGTTAATGTGCACCCAAATATGGTGCAACACATTAGCTTCTCTAATAGGAATAAACATTTAGCTATTTATGATTTCTTATTAGCAAACAGTTTCAAAAATGGCTTTGCTATTAGTAATACCCAATGAAACACACAAGTTTTTATATTGGAATAGTACAAAAAATAGGAAAAATAAATAAAACTGGTGAATATGCCAATTTTATATCTTCAAAATTCCACAAGTTTTGAACATCCCTAAAAAGAACAACTCTTGGCCTTTTATAGAACACAAGGCAGTCAGAGAGTTTCAAAAGAACACATGAAAAGAATAAAAAACAATGAATCATAAAGAAAAATATGGCACATGAAAGTTGGCAATAGAACATTCTAGAATAGGTCAAAAAGACTTTGACTTTTCTCTCTTACTCGATCGACACTTTGAAATCAATACCAAAAGTAGACCGGGTACCCTCTTTGTTTGCCAAATAAATTGTGGGAGTTGGATATTCAAGGTGATCAGGTGGATATAGGAATTTTAATCCACCAACCTTGCGATCCTCCCACCACACTTTAGTCTCAAGAAAAACTCGCACTGAGGTAACATCAGAAAAATTTGTAGAGTGTTCACCCTCCAAAGAAAACTTGGGTTCTCAATCCTCTGGTCATCCTTATCCCTTCATCATATGCTTTTCCTATGTACCCACTTTTGGACCACACATTTTTCGCTTTGGTTTATTGTATGGTTCACCTATGCAATTTGTTTGCTTGACCATCCATACCCTAGCCGTAGTCCACCACATGTCACACCTTTTCATGAAAATATTGAATTGAGTGGATTTTTGGACATTGTTACATAGGAGAAACTGAAGCAATATGATCACACTTTTTCTTAACCACTTCATTTACCTAGGTACCCGAAACCTGCTTACCCAACTCTTGACAAAACACTTAAGCACCCCTCTTAGTGTACCATAAAACCTTACTAACTTGCATTCACTCATTTCCTTTGTACCTGCGGACCTATAACTTACTATGGTGGTAAGTTGTGTTGTCCTTGCCTTATTGTAGTCGGACTATCTTGACCATGCACCTAGGATTAATTTACTTGAAAGCTTGGTTTCCTAGCTTTTGACGGTCCTTCCTCCAATTTAAACCCTTTCAAAGCCTTTTGAACTCCATTTCATAATTACTATCCCTTTGGAAACTAACCAATAGGCCATTTCTTGAGTTTGGGTCCCCAAGCTTGACATTCTTGGGGGTGTTGTGAGACCACACAATAGTTATTACTCATGCCAAAAATTTGATATCACAATTATGGATAAACCAGGAAGGGTCAATGTAGTAGTAGACTTTCTTTCAAGATTATCAATAAAATAAATAGAGGATATTGTGGATGACTCATTTCCTAATGAGCACTTATTTTACCTCTCTCTACATACACCTTGGTATGTAGATATAGCTAATTATCTGGTTGTAGAGAAGACACCACAACATCTCTCACCAAGGGAAAATAAACATCTAGTTGAGAGAAGTTTTCCTTGTTCATGGGTAGCTAGATATCTATTTTAGAACGAACTTGATAACATAATGAGAAGATGCATCAGGGAGGATGAAGTCTATGAAATTCTTAAGGAATACCATGATGAACCTTGTGGAGGGCATTTTGCAACCAAAATGATAGCTTTAGAAATCTTGAACACTAGTTACTATTGGCCTACACTTCACAAGGATGTAGTCATGTACACAAGAAGGTGTGATAGATGCCAAAAGATTGAATGACTTACCAAGAGTGATGAAATGCCACTCCAACTCCAACTAGTCATTGCACCATTTGACAAGTGTGGACTAGATTTTAATGGTTCCATATTCCCAACATCAAATAATAAGGAATATATATTGCTCTACACAGATTATCTTAAAAAATGGGTGGAGACAAAATCCTTACAATTTGCAAGGGATGGAAATGTTGCTAATTTTATTTATAAAGATATCTTTACATGATATGGTGTTCTTTGATAAATAGTAACTAGCCAAGGGCATCAATTCACTTCTCACCTGATCAATAAATTACTATAAGAATATGAGATTAGACACGGGAAATCATCACCCTGCCACCCCCAGGATAATGGCCAAGTGGAAGTTACCAACAAGGAATTAGAGAGTTTTTTAACCAAAATAATGAAAATTCACAAAAAGGATTGGGTAGCAAGGTTCCTTAAAGCAGTTTGGGCTTACAAGATAACCTAGAAGACTAAAACAGGCTTCACACCATATGAATTGGTGTATTGAAATGAAGTTGTCCTTCTCATTGAGTTTGAATATAACTCTCCAAACAACAGTGAAAGTGGGAATGGATATATCTACAACACAAAAGGAAAAATTGGATAATCTTACTACTTTATATGAGCTACGAATGGAGGAAATTCATCATACAAATATAATACAAAAAAATAGGATGCGTTGGCATGATCAATTCATCAAAACTAAATAGTTCAACATAGGAGATTTGGCCTTGCTTGATGACTCCATATGCAAAGACCATAAGAGGAAGTTACAAACAAGATGGCTCAGTCCATATGAAATTTAGCATGTTTTTCTAATGGGGTAGCTCAACTAACCACTATTGATGCAGTAAGATTCTTGAGCTCTTAGTAAATGGCCACTAAAACATAGAAAAATAATATTATCGTTGGGGTTGGATGAAATGAATTGATTGATAATTGACTTATTTCTCTTATTTGATTCAAAATGTGTGCTACAAAGTACAAATGAAGAACAATAATCAAATCAAACAAAAACAACAGTCAAAAGGAAGATCTGGAAAGGGGAAAACAATGTGTACCTTTCACCAAAAGTAACTTTTTCAAGCTCACTAAGGACTCATTTTCCCTAGGGTGAATGGGTCCTAGCTAGGGTTTTTGGAAAATGCTTTCTAGGTTCTCTTCTGCTCAGTCTACACTCCCAGATTCTAGGTGTTCACTGTTGAACAACTGAAAATAAAATATGTAGAGGAGTTTCCATGATTTGACAAATTTTCTTGCAATTTTGACAACTTTGCAACTTTCCTCAATTTTTCCCTTCAATAGATCTTCAACCTAAAATTTGCAACCACACATCAAAGAGAGAAAAATGATGTTTGTTAGGTGAATGGGGGTTTTCCTTGGTCAAACCCTATTTTGGTAATTAAAACTTGAAATGAAATAGAAAATCATGATGAAATGATGAATGGACAGCAATATGTAACAACTCACCAAACCATATTTGAACCTTGGATTAAAAATCTGCAAACTAGCATGAAGTGGCATCAATGAATTTAGATCTTGATCATGAAAATTGATGTGAAATAATTCCTTTGATATGCTTGATTAGATATTGAACACTACATAAACATATTAGGTCAAATAACATACATGATTGAACAAATATTTGACATGATAATGGAATCTTGATTGCTGCAATAATCTTCAATAATTCTACCCTTGAATGCCTTGAAAATGTTCTTGAATTGCTCTTGATCTCATAAACTTTCTATTGACTTTCTCATAAAGTTGCTAAGTGAAACTAAGTGAAATAGCCTTGTATTTATATATATATATATATATATATATATATATATATATATATATCTTAACATTAATTGCCAAAATTCAAACATCACAAGCTGACATTGAATTGCAGATTTGAAATCATTAAATACTGCCCAAAACATATTTAAAAGGGGGTCAGAGGTTTAAGTGAGGGCCCATTCGCCATAGGGCGAATGAGTCCTAGGCCACATACCTAGGACACACATTGGTTAGTGTTAAAAATTATGTAAAAATAGGCTCATAGGTCTAAGTGAGCACCCATTCACCCTATGGTGAATGGGTCCTAGGTCACTTACCTAGGACACACATCTTCCAAAGTTAAGTGTTATGAAATGTCATTTATGAATGTTGAGTTTTATCACTCATAATTTGCATTTAATTACGTTTGGATTTGAATTAAAGGGGCCAATTAAGGAAAATTAACCTCAATTAATTAATGAAGTCCTAGGTTAATGTGAAAGTGTAAATACCTTACAACACCAAAAATAAGGCACAATTAAGTCCATTTTAAAAAGGGCTCTAAACTTAATGTGAATATGAAAAACATATTACAACACTAAATTAAGGCATCATTAAGCTCATTTATGTTTTAATTATTTCCAAATTAAGTGTGAAAAAGGGATACTTTTTCCTACACTACGTTTTCCCCCACTTTAGGGAGAGGATGACCCCATGCCAAAATCACACTAAAGTAGACATCCAAGACACTTATGTATGCAACAATGACAAATATACTCAATCATATGGTACAAAATCAAATACTAGGAAGATCAAGCCTAGATGGTCTGATTGGCATAGAACACATCTAAGCCATCAAATTTTTTTTTCGGTGCTCACTTTGGGGTAGTGGAACCTTAGGATGTCCACTAGGTGAGTATCCCAAAAGGGTTGCAAATGAGAGAATCATATTAGGCTCTCATACCATATCAAAGTTGTCCTCCTGACAACTTCAATAAGGTGCCACAATACTAGGCAAGGCTCAATAGGCAAGTAAAGTGTGTTATGCGAGGTGGCCTTGAATTTAGGGTTTGAGCTTCATAGGGCTTAACAAGTTGCATTATTGTAAACACCTATGAACAAGGAAAGGCTCCATTTGAAAGCAAGGTGTGTTATGCTTGGTGGCCTTGAATTTTAGGGTTTCGAGCTTCATAAGGCTAACAAGCTATGTTGTACTAATGCTTATGAAAAAAAATGCTAATAATAGTTTTTGTTCAAATGGATTTTGCTTCGTTCATGTAAGGTCTTCTTCTTATGGAACATCGTGCCTAATGTCTCCAAGAGAGGAAAATTCAAGAGTAAAATATTCACAACTTAGGGAATGCAATGTGTCACATCACCACTAAGAGGAAATTCGTACGGTAAGAGATATCACACTCTTGGAGGACATCAAACCCAATGGCACCAACAAGAAAAGGATGCATCACGAGAAAACAGAAAATCACACCATGAAACATGAGAAATGTTGAAAGATATTATTGATGTATGCCCCCACTTTAAAGTGGTTGCTAACACCATTGATGTGAGAAATTACTTTCAAATAGCCAATGTTCAATCCTAAGACATGAGAGATTTTTTGGAAATCCCTATGCCAAGTCATATGTTCTCAAAATAAATTTATGCCATGAAAAGGAAGGAGGGGTTGCCCCCAAAAATACATAAGGGATCTATGGATTAGAGGTTAGTATATCTTTGCTACAATGTTGTTTTAGAGCTCGAAAACATCATCATTCCCCAAATACTCATAGAAATGGAAGAATGACACAAAGAGTGAAAAAAAAGAAAAATAATTTTAGGTCAACATGGGAGAGACCTAAATGTCTCAACGCCTTGCATCATCCCCAAAAGTAAAACACAAGATAAATGAAAGAGGATAAAATGTTTATGACATAGAGAAGAATGTAGATGCATATAGAGGAATGCACAAAAAGAGAGATACATAAAAAAAACATTATGGTGGATAAAATTACGCACATGCAATCACATAAAGAAACATGAAAAAGTAATAAAAGCAAGAGAATAGTAAGGTACATGTGAGTCAACCTATAGCAGGTCATCCACATCCCAATCTTGATTACTATATACAAAAGGATAACAACTAGCCAAAGGGAAAACATCAAGTTCCAAAGCTAGGACAAGGATATCTAACCCCTTTCCCCCACTAAGTGTAGGACAATGATGAGCCAAGATAAGTGATGATAATGAGCTCCTTACGATACAGAGAATGATTTGCAATGAGTGTAAAACATGTAATAGTGAGAGTGCTATGACCCTACAACTATTACATGGCAAAGAGCAAAGTGAATGTTATGCAACTATTTTTTCATAGAAATCATCATCATCAAAATAAAAATCACTCAATATCAATTTTAATGCATGACACTCATTAGTAAGATTCCCAAGAGTTGTATGATATGCACAATAATTCACATTTTTCTTCGGTATACCGCTTCTACTAGGAAGTGGAAATTTGATCAATTTTTTTTTAAGGAGGTGCTCCATCTTTCGTTTAATTTTTGTTTGAGTATGTAAGAATGATTTTTTTTGAGTTTCTAAGGTTTATGTTTCTTGCTTGATTCACCAATTTGTTGAGGTAGATATTGAGGAGGAGGACCTAAGATGACACTATCATCCTTGTGATCCATTGGTTGTTCCTTAGGAAGGAGGAAACTTATGTCAAGAGTAGGATCTTGATATCCTAATCCTTCAGTTTCTTCAATAGGAAGTTGCTCTAAAAGTTTTGGAATCTCATGTTCATTAGTTATGTCACATCCTTGTGTTAAAATCTTAAAGCCTTGGCCATAAGTCTCTTCAAGGTTGATGGGAGTGTTGGCCACCTTTTTAACATAAGATGGATGGGTATGCACTTGATTGGAAGAGCTAGGTTCACTTGTTGAAAGCTTAGGCTTAGTTTGTGACTCAATTTTAGGATGTAAAAGACCAAACATCTCAAGTTGTGTTGGTTGTTTCACAGAGAGATAAAAGGATGCATTATTCTCGAGATTGTTAAGGCAATCATTTATGGACTCATGCATGCTAGCATCATCTTCTCCAATGACGTCAACTTCATGAGGACACTCATTAGGAGTTGATTGAGCATGGTTAGAGTCAATTTAATTGGTATCATTGCTAAAAACACAAATTGAAACATTAACCAAGGAGAATGAGAACTTCCACACATTACTAAAACACGTCTATTTTCAGATTTTCAGATTTAAAACAAGGTAATTTTATAATTACACTATGCAAAAATATAAAAATGAAGTCTTGAAATTGTAATTTTTCAATCACATAATGAATTAACTTTATCAAATTAAGCTATATATGATCAAATTGATGAAACAAAAAATTTACAAACAAAAACAAAAATATGAAAACAACACTCAGGAATGCAAAAATGAATGTTTTTATGCCCAAAAAATTAGAATGTGATCCTGAATAGGGACTCATTTTCCCTAGGGTGAATGGGTCCTAAGTGATGGTTTTGAAATAAATTTTTACACATTTTTGAGTGATTTACAATGGTTTCCAGATTCTAGTTTGATACAACAAGTTTTATTTTCTATTTTTTGTGAATTCAATGTGGAATACAAGTGCAAAATGTGACAAAATGACAAAGCCCCTAGTTGGATATGCAATTTTTGTTTCAATTTTCAAATACAAATGAATGTTATGTAAAATGATATGCAAGATGACTGATTTTTTTTTGTATTTTTCAGATTTTAATAATGCAAAATATGCAATCCTAAACACTTAAATGAAATGCAAAGTTGAATGCAAACTAGACACCCTAAATGAGACCTAATTCAATGCAAAGAGTTACAAGTGAATGTAAGATCTAAATATAGGATGAAAAAGGACTCCAAAATAAGAAAATGCAAGGATCAAACTTAGGTTCACCAAAATAGAACATAGGAAAATGGTATGATTGTTGGGATGTGTGAAATGAATTGATTGATAATGGACCTATTTCTCTTATTTCATTCAAAATGTGTGCTACAAAGTGCAAATGAAGAATAGTAATCAAATATAACCAAAAAATAAAATAAAAGGAAGATCTAGAAAGGGGAAAATAATATGTACCTTTCACCAAAAGTCACCTTTTGAAGCTCACAGAGGACTCATTCGCCTTATGGTGAATGGGTCATGGTTAGGGTTTCTAGAAAATGCTTTTTGCGTTCTCTTCTACTCATTTTACACTCCAAAATTCTAGGTGTTCACTTTTGGAAAACCGCAAATAAATGTATATCTTGATCATGAAAATTGATGTGAAACAATTCCTTTGATATGCTTTATTAGATCTTGAACACTACAACATATTAGCTCAAATAACATGCATGATGCAAAAAATATTTGACATGATAATGGAATCTTGATTTTTGCAATAATATTCAATAATTTTTCCCTTGAATGCCTTGAAAATTCTCTTGAATTTCTCTTGATTTTATAAACTATCTATTAGGACTTTCTCATAAAGTTGCTAGGTGAAAATAAGTGAAATAGCCTTGTATTTATATATATCTTAACATTAATTCCCAAAATTCAAAATATCACAAGTAAAAATTGAATTGTAGGTTTGAAATCATTAACATACCACCAAAAACATATTTAAAGGGGGGTCCTAGGTCTAAGTGAGGACCCATTCACCATAGAGAGAATGGGTCCTAGGCCACTTACCTAGGACACACATCGGTCAGTGTTAAACATTATGTAAAAATAGGGTCATAGGTCTAAGTGAGGACCCATTCACCCTATGGTGAATGGGTCCTAGGTTACTTACCTAGGACACACATCTTCCAAAGTTAAGTGTTGTTAAATGGAATTTATGAATGTCATATTTTATCCCTCAAAATTTGCATTTAATTAGGCTTGGATTATAATTAAAGGGTCCAATTAAGGAAAATTAACCTCAATTAATTAATAAAGCCCTAGATTAATGTGAAAGTGTAAAGGTACACCTTACAACACCAAAAATAAGGCACAATTAAGTCCATTTTAAAAAGGGTCTTAAACTTAATGGGAATATGGAAAACATATTACAACACTAAATTAAGGCATAATTAAGCTCATTTATTTATTAATTATTTCCAAATTAAGTGTGAAAAAGGTACACTTTTTCCTACACTACAACTACATCCTAAAGCTTTATAAGAGGACATTACAAAAGTATGACTTCTTACATACTATACAACAACAATTTGAACCAAAATTACATGATCCATCTCTAGATGCAAGCATTATATCAAGTGAAGTCTTAGAAAATGAGCTACATAGCTCACCTACTAATATTTCCTAGGTATAATTACTCATAAACTAACACTTATCACATTCACAAATTATGATCTCCAATAGTTATTTTTATGAACCTGCAACAAAATTTCATGGGACTTGTAGCAACAAGCCCCAAGGCACACCATTTTCATGGGACCTGATTGTTCTATAGTTTCCCATAACACTTATTTCTACTCCATTTTTCAACACACCTCATAACGCTTCCTTTCATTCACATTCTTTTTCTCATAGCACTTACCACCTTACATCTCATATAAACCTATAGCCACCACCACTTACCTTTATATCATGCAACCTATTCATTCCATCACATGTACCATGCAATAATAAATTCCACTCTTCATAACATGTCCTTTTCACAACTTTTTATCTATCACTCACAATTCTTGGGCACATGCTATAACTCATGTTATGTTACTTTCTCATGAATGATAGCCCATAGTACTTAACATAAAGTCCTATCATTTCAAATATTTTCCACCATGTTGTGTGGCGGAATTCAATCCTATTTGCACACACCAACTTTCCAATCACTCCATGCTCATAGGTAATTTTTGTGTTAACTATTTATAATTAAGATTTAAAATTGTTGATTTCATACACATCTATATTTATGTGCACATTTAAAATTCCATGATTCATATTTCATATGCTTTACACTTATCCCTTTCATCCTTCTCGTACTAGCTATTTGGGGACAAATAGCATAATTAAGTTGGGGGGAAGAAAAAAGGTTTTTATTATTATCACACAACTTGTTAGAAACCAAATATACCACCTTCAATTTCCTTCACTTCCTTCTATTAGTCATTGAAACATAGAAAAATAGGGTGCTCGTACGGTTTCCAAAAATATAAAGGTGGATCCAAAGAGGGAAAAGGGGTCCTACTTCTCTAATTTCATTAGGAAATGAGATCCCCAAAAATAATTGACTAACTACCCTTATGAGAATCAATTCTATGAAGGAATCTTTGAATTCCTTTTTGTGTTAGGACCGGGGTCTAGGTCAAACAAAACTTTGGGGAGAAAGATTAAAAATAGAAAATCAACTCCAAAATGCAATGTATCACTTGGATTCAATAGATTAAGCATAAAACTTAAGGGACCAACAAAGTTTCTAGAAAATATGGAAGGGATAAATGTTGTGCACCTCTCAAAAAATGATGTTTTTCAAAAGTTGTCTAAGGACTCATTCACGCCCTATGGAAAATGGGTCCTTTATAGGGATTTTCAAAATTGGTTTCTAAGTCCTCTTCTCTTGTGTCTACACTTCTCGATTCTCAAGTTTCACCATTAGACAGTTGGAATTAAATTTGAGATCTAAGTTTCTGTGAGATGAAAACAAAGGTGACAACAAATACAATTTTACAATTTTGCAACTTTGAGATCTTCAACTTTTCTTCAACTTGCAAATATGCAAACACATAAAGAGAGGGGAAAAATGTTTATTTTTAGGTGAATGGGGGTTTTCCTTGATCAAACCCCGTTTTGGTAATTAAACCTTGAAATGAAATAAAATAGCATGAAAGATGGAATGAAGAATGAATAATACAATTTTGCAGTTCAACAAAGCCTTGAATAACCTTTGGATATCTGAAATGTTGATGTTGATCTTGTATGAAATGGATTCAATGGATACAGATCTTGATTCTTGAATCTTGCTTTGAACACTTGAACTTGATCTTGAAACCTACATCACAATGCTAGCTCCAAAAGCATGCATGATTGAACATAAATTTGACATGATGAATGGATCTTAATTACTATACTTTTTTTGACTTGAAAATATTAAATGAAACTTAGTGAAATAACCTTATATTTATAATATGTATCCTTAATTTCTTGAAATTAAAATAACACAAGATGACATTGAATATAGATTTGAATATGTTAAAATAATGCCAAAAACATAATTTAAATTTAGGTCTTAGGTCTAAGGGAGGACCCATTCACCCATGGGTGAATGGGTCCTAGGTCTCTAAACCTAGGACACACATTGCTCAATGAGAAGTGTTATGTTAAGGAATTAATGAATGACGAGTTTCCCCTTCAGAAAATGTAATTTAACGGGCTTGGAAATGAATTAAATGGCTTATTAAGACCTAATTAAGCTCAATTAATTAAAGGATCCCTAAATAAGCATGAAAGTGTAAATAAATACATTTTACAACACTAAATTAAGGAACAATTAATTCCATTTTAACTAGGAGGGCCCAAAAAAGTGTGAAAATGTAAAGTATTACATTTTTCTACACTACATTTAACCCCTGCTTTAGTGAGAGGATGAGCACAAGTGTAAAATCACACTAAAGTAGACAATCAAGAGAGGTCTAATTGTAAAACTATTGGAAGGATAAGACGGAAAAGACCGAGGAGGATGATCAAGCCCCCAAGATCTATAATCACACAACAAAACCAAGAAAGGCACAAAGAGACATACACAAGATGTATGATATAAAGTAACAAAACAAGATACACAAACATATAATGTCAAAATTAAAGTGAAGAGAAAAGAAATATGGACTAAAAATTTGTATCATCCATCCAACACAAAGGCTCCATAGACAAGAAAATTGTGTTATGCTCAGTGGCCTTTGGAAAAACACCAAGGCTCCATAGGAAATAAAATTATGTTATGTTAGGTGGCCTTTGGAAAAATACACTCACAAGGGCTACAAAAAAAGGTGGCTTAGTGAGAAATTAATGCCTTTTTCTAGGCTCTCACTGTACAATGAGAAAGTTACGCTAGGTCTACATGCTCTCATCATACTAGCCACAACATGATCATTATTCTATGCTAAACAAGAAATATCAAAATGCAAATGTCAATAAAATAATGCTAATGTAAATAATGATGATGTTAATAAAAATAATGCTAATGGAACGGTCACACTTCCTTGGAGATATATGCCATCATCACTAAGAAGGGAACATGCAAAAAATGAATGGGGGACAATATTCCCCCACTTAAAATGTCAACATACTTGCTATGTTGGTATTTTAAGTAGAAAGAGAGGAAGTGTTGAAATTTGAAAAAAATGCACACCTCAAAAAACTAGTAATATGTTCCCCCCAATCATAGAGACAAAGACAACCACCAAGATCTATCATTTTTTTTCCAAGATAGATTTTGTTGTACTAAAAATTGTACCACCATGCATGTCAATGAGGAGATATAAAGATACTAATGTCACATAGTTATGAGCAACAAGATAGGATGAAAATAATTATCAATTAGAGGAATTAGGTGCATCAACACAAGGAAGAACACCACAATGTTTAATATGTTTAATTTTATCACTCAAAGCCTTACTTTCATTAGTATAATGACCATTCTATGATATGAAAAGAATAAACTCTTTTTGTAAAATTTCTTTCATGTTTTTGGAGGAAGAAGAATTAAGTGGGCTTCGAGAAGCCTTGACAAGAAACTCTCTTGATCAATAGTAGGGGATATTTCTTTCTTAGCACAAGATGTCATACACACAATAGATGATAAGGAATTAAATGAATATGGAGATAAAGGTGGTAAACCTAGATCTTTCTTGAAAGATTATGGTATAGACTTCACTTGTTCTCTATCATTTTGCTCCATGTTTTCATTATATCCATGTTTAGAAAGGAGTTTGTATCCAAGACCATAACATTCTTCCAACTCAGATGAAGAGATTTTATGCTTCTGAGAAGGATTTACTTCTTCACGAGAACACAAATCCTTTTTAAGTTTTTTAATGTTACACATTTTCCTCTCATGAGGGATGGGAATTGAAGGGCCCCCATCACCACCATGGGGTGGTGTTGTTGACATAGAACCAAGTTGAGAAAGTGAAACATAAGAGTATATAGGTGTAGATTATGATATTTTGTACTCTCCCATAAAGGAGGGTGTAAAATCTAATGAACCCCAATCATCACTAAAACATGTTTTTGAAGATGAATCGTTTGTATATGACTCTTTGGAATTTGAGGGTAAGATTTTGGATTCTTTGTTGAAATGAGGCATAAAATATAACCACCCCCAATCATCACTAAAGAGTTTTGTTGTATGTGAAAGACAATTTGGATTAACATCAACTTGTATAGGTTCTACTTTGGAAGTTGGAATCAAAGTATTAGGGGAGTTGGAAGTGTTATGATCATGTTTAACTTGTGATTTATAACTTCATTCATCTGCTTCGACCATATATATCTTGTTATTGTATTCAAATTTCATTGCACGGTGAAGAGTAGACGAGACTCCTTTCATAGCATGAAACCATGGTCTCCCTAGGAGAAGATTGTACGAAAGAGGTCCTGGAATGATATGGATAGGGGTAGAAAAAACTACAGGTCCAACCTCAATAGGTAATGTGATCATTCCTAATGGTTTCCTATTAACATTGTCAAATCCATGAATATTAACAACATTGAGTTGAATAAGCTTATTATCCACACCAATTTTATCTTGGAGAACAATGCTACAAACATTAAGACCCGCTCCATTGTCTATGATAGTGTGCCTAACCGCAGTTTCATTTATAATAACCTTTATCATTAAGGGCTCATGTTTATTGTGGATCTCAAGCAAGGGTAATTCTTTTTGATGGAATGCGATATCTAGCTTTGTCACTTGCATACAATCAAAGGAGATTGCTACATCATTCAACTTCAAAGAAAATTGGATTTTATTCTTCTATAAATTTTGTTGGAGCATCCTATTGTATGTAGGTGATGTTTGAACAAGATCCCATAAGGATATTAGAGTAGGAGTATGTTTAATTTGTTTGAAAAAATCATACTCCTTTCCACCATGTAAAGGTAAACAAGGAGCACTAGGAAAAATAGGTTGAGGAAATGGTAATGAAGTGGGAATGGTTTGAGGTTGCATACTGTTCCATGTATTGTATGTGTGAGAAAAATTATTGTAACTCGGTTGTTGCAAAACATTGTTGCTATCAAATTTCATTATAAATGTCAAGATATCTCTTGGTTTTAATGGTTTTTTTTTAGGTGGTTCTATGCTGGGAGGTGACTTAGGAGGCTCACTAATTAAAGGAGATCCAACTTGTGTAGTCATAACCTCAACTAAGTTACTTAGATGTCCTTCTAGTAAGGGGGATCTAATGTGAACTTAACATCTTCATCTATTCCATCCATCTTAGATTTTGTTGAGAGAAATGTAGAATTAGAAGAGGGACAAACATGATTCTCATGACACTCAATAATTGGGTCTTCTAACACTAAAATATCTTTTTCACAAGTAGGAGAGGTATTGGGAGAAGAGTAACTATGATTGTCATGATTGTCTATGCTTGCATACTCTTGTACCAAAGCTTTAGTAGATGATATAGGTGAGAAGAAGTCCTCAAGGGAATCATATAACATGTGAAAGTCCTCACAACTAAAGGGTTTGAAGGGTATGCTTTCTCCAAGGTTAACCGTTTAGTTTTTTTGTTTGTTTTGTTTGATGTTTTTGGTTTTTATTTTTGTTTTCTAATGATTACAAAATGTAGACTAATTTATCTAATAATCTAATGATACTGAAAATGAACAAAAATGTACAAAATATAACACTAAATTTAGCTTAAAGATGCAATAAATGTCTTCCACAATATTGCAAAAGGGTATGTGTAGGATCATGATGGGCCAAAAAGTGGTGATATGATGGGTATGTGTAGGGTATGTGGTTGACAAATTTTTTTTACCCAAAATTGATGAAACAAAAAGGGTTTTTAAAGGATATTCTCAACTTTCCACCAATATAAATTATTCTTTACTTTGAATTTAATAAATATTTATTATTTATTTTCTATTTGAATTACAACTAAAGTCTTGATTGATAGGCTAATTGAAAAACATCTATAGCTTTCAAACAATATCACATTTTTTGAATTTGAAACATGTGTCACATTCTATGCTTCACATATTATAGAATTAAAAAAAAAAGAATTTCATGAAGTTTTGACCAAGTTAAGGTGGTCAGACATACTGGTTTTTATATTTTTTTAAAGTTTTAATAAAAAATTAATAATTAATTATTTACATGGAAAAAAACCACAAAAAAATATGCATCACATTGGGACATGAGTTCTCTACTTATATCTAAAATCTTATAAATAAATATTATCATTTTATTGTGGCTAGGGTGGTCAGACATACACCTACTTCTTATTTTTTCCCTGAAATTTAAGTACTACTACATTGAAATTTCAAATTTTTACCAAATAGATTTCAAAAAAAAAAAACCTAGTAGTCTAGAAATTACATTCAATTTGCTACATATTCTATTCTTACATATTTTTAAAATAATATAGATAACTTATTCAAATTTTTACGTCAAGTTGCCTAACTTTGATTTTTTTGAATTTTTCACCACTTAAGGGCCTATTTTTTCCATGATGATCTTGCACATACCCAAAATCTAACTAAGTGATCAATACTTTGAATGCACAATCAAACTGTTTTAGGAATTTAATTCTCAAATCTGAAAACAATAACAAAAATGAAGAATAGAGACTAAAAAGCACTCAAAAATTTGTCAAAAGTGTTTGTACAAGGACTCATTTGCCCAAGGTTGAATGGGTCCTAGGTCAAGGTTTTTTAAATTTGAATTTCTAGAATTTGAATGTATCCTATTTGATTTCAGTTTTTGATCTGTAATAAGGGGTTTCGGTAACAGATTTTTCTAGATTAATTTATCTAAATGCAAGTTTAACTAAGGTCAAATGATGGACTATGTGGCTATTTTTAGAATGCAATTTAAACCTAATTTTGAATTTAGATGATTGAATAATGCTACTAATGTAAGTACTATGCAAAATCGATTTAGATCTAGTGCATTTTTTTATTTTTAATGATTTTAGGTGATGCAAACATATAAATTTAACTCTAAATGCAATGTTCACTAATTCAAGATTAAAGAACCCTAAATGCATTGCAACTAATACAAATTTAATGCAAACTATTGCAAAAATCAAACCTATAGTTAAAAGGACTCCAATTTTTAGAATTTTGTTGTACAAGGTTGGGTTCACCAAAATGAAACATAGAAAAATAGGTTGCTCCTAGGGTTTCCAAAAATGGAAAGGTGGATTCTGTAATAAAAAAATTAGATCAGGATTAGTGATAATAAAGTATTAAACAACAATCTTAGCAATCCTAATCAAGTAATAAAGAACAAAGGAAGATTAAAGTGTAGAACAATAAAATGATATTACTAAAGCTTCAAGCCGTCATTGATTGACCTCTACTACCCTTCTCCATTTTTCTTTGATTGATCAATGCCCTCAAATTCATGTGCAAATATAGCCTAAATGACAAGAAAAAATATTGAAGTATTTTTGTCTCAACAATTATTACTCGCATAAACTGGATATCTCAAAATGACCATAAAGGGAGCCTTTTATAGAAGAGACAAATTTGAATGGACAACTGAGATTGGAAAGGGTGAATCAATGGTTGAAATAGATCATGACATGTGAGGATAAGAATGAGACTAAGAGAGGCACTAAGAAAATTATTTAGTTCGAATAGGCAAGTGAATAATTAAATAATGGCAACATTATTTAATTATAGAGGTAAAAAGACAACTTGATTTTTCAAATTAAATAGTAGTTTAATTCAAAAAGATGGGAGGGAAAGTCAATTTAGAAAGTCATTTAAATAAATAACATTTATTTAATTGTGGAGGAAAAAGATAAGTGAATAATTAAATAATTAGGATTAATTATTTAATTATAGTAGACTAGATAGTAATAATTGAATAAATTAGATTTATTTAATTATAAGAGATATGGTCATTAGTGACATAATTAAACAAAATTTAATTAATCAAAAGATGAAATAGAATGATGGAAATGACTTAATTAAATAATTAAAATTATTTAATTATTAAGTATGAATGGGGATTTAATAAAGTCACAGGCCTAAGACAATTTTTAGTGTTTACATTTTACCCCTCTTTGATACAATGTCGTTTATTGTGTTTTGTCAAGGAAAATTAGTCAAAACATGCCTTGGTAACAATAGGGTGGACCTATGCCCGCTCAAATTTTTTTTACAAATTTTCAAAAAAAATCAAAATTTTGGAAATTGTTTTGGTAAGTCAATTTAATAGTCAAGAATTTGTTAGTGACAAAAAATATGATTTTTAGGACATTCAAGGTGATGGTAATAGGCTTCCAGACCCTTTAGCAAGTGCAACTAGTGCAAACCCTAAAAGTTGGATGGCTAAAAATAGAAATTGGAAGGTAAAATTCCTCATTTGTGCACTTTGACTTTGGAGATTGAAGAGCTCTTGCTACCAAAATGCCACATGTCCCATACGGCAATCACTATGGGTAGCGCATTCACATTTTCTGATGACCAGACGGTGCATGAGACCCTATAAGTACCTTTTTTCCTACTTTGTCATTTTTTGTTTTCACACATTTCTAGGGCTTAGGAAAATTTAACAGTTAGTTGTGGTGAACACGATTCACTACAACTGACATCGTGAGTGATGAAATTGTGTGTGATTCACTGCAACTATGAAGGTCACATCTAGGTTAGGCCTTTGGATCAATGACGATGTGCCACAAATGTTAGATCATGACATATGCTATCGAAAATGATGCATTTGCTAAAGAATAACACAATTGATTATGGCTATAATGCACATGAAATGTATGAGTCACATCTGTTGAACATGTGATGCAAGAGTTTAGGGAAATGAAACAATTGATTTTTGAAACACACTTGATGAGGTATACGGCATAATTAACTTTTGGCAATGTTGTATATATTGCAACACAATTGAGGTTGTGTGACACAATTGTTTAACAATGCAACACAATTGACTTTTGGCCACACAGTTGTATATATTACGAGGCAACTGAGGTTGTGTGATGCAATTGTTTGAAAATGCAAAAAAAATGACTATTTTGAAAATTTTCCCTAGTTAGGATGAAATTTCTTGTGCAATTTGAGTCTAATAGGTTTGATTAGTGTTTTGACTTGACGTAATGCTTTAGATTTTGTGACCACAGGTTGTACTTGCACCTATTTACACTAGGAAGTTTTAACCTTCCATCTTTTGTCTTCGAGAGTAGTTGACTAGCATTGAGAAGTGCTAGTTTTGGCACTTAGGATTGTACCATGTGACATACATCTTGTTATTAGGGAAAATAGAGGGTTGTTGATTGCACTTGCAGAGAGGTGGAACTCGGAGACGTGCTCATTCCACCTCTTGTTAGGGGAGGCTATAGTGACATTAGAAGATGTGTACTAGATTTTGAGACTATCAATCCAAGGAGAGTGGGTTAGGTATGACCCCAGGTGAGGATATCAGGCCATCCAAGAGTACTTCATATATGAGGATATCAAAGATCTCAACATGGAGAGTTATGAAATTACATGGGAGTGTATGGTAGAGAGATATGAGTGGTGGGATTGCATTCTATGTACAATCATTGTTAGGATAGTTATTCCAGACCATTAAGGACATGGTTTTCCAATCGGATGGGGTGATATGTTGGTTGGTATGCTACAAGATGGGACAGTCTATAATTTGGGGCCCTGTCTACTAGCCATACTCTACTTCTAGTTACATGACATTTACTATCAAGAGGGTCAGTTGATGAGCTATGGAGTGACCTTACTGATGGTGTGGGCTTGGGAGCACATTGCTATTTTTTTCCCTCCAGTTGGTAGGCAGTTAGGAGTTGGTATGTCATATGTTTATTTGTATGGAGGAGTTGTGACATAGACCCATGTTGGAGATACAGGTTATTGGAGGCATGGTATAGATGTACTAGTTAATTTTATATGGAGGCCATTTAGGGATTGCACACAGTGGCCAGATGAGGACCAAAATTTTCCATGGTGCAGATAAACTAGATATTTGATTGGACAAGCAGTCCAGTTGTAACACATTATTGGGTGATATCTACTAGAGTGAGTTGGGAGATAGTTTGGAGAGGTATAGGATGTTCCTCGAGGTACTGTAGAGTTCACATGCTCCTTGCATGAGGTACAACCATGGGGTATGATTATTATAGTGGTTACAATAGAGTAGGACATAGATTCATTGCAACCCACATAGTGGGCTTGGAGGGGAGGTCAAAAAAATATAGGGACAACCACAAAGTATGATACATGATGGGGCACACATCGACCAATGCCTTATGCAGATCCTGATAAGCCAACACTAGTAGAGCATAGAGGCAGGAGCCCACAAGGTTGGAGGGGAGGATAGAGAGGAGGATGGGGAGATGAATGGAGGGGATATGGGGAAGATGGGATGATGGAGGAGATAGATGTGGAGGGAGAGGAGGAGGCAAGAGGAGGAGGATGGGGAGGCAATAAAGGAGACCCCTATCTTCGATATGAGAGGAGGGCGAGAAGGAAAGGTAGGAGGTGGAGGTGGAAGAGGAGGAGTGTCATGAGGAGATGCCTACTCTAGAGGTAGGTCATCAGGATGTAGAGATGGAGGAGGTGGTTAGAGAGGAGGAGCACTAGGAGAAGGAGCACCAGGAGGAGGAGGAGGAGGAGGAGAGACGAGAGGAGGAGGATATGGGAGAGGTAGAGCAGGTCCTCGAGAGAGGATAGTGTTGGGGGTGGATGTGGAGGTTGGGTTGGAGGAGGTGCCTATCAGAGATGGGGATGGACTAGTTGATCAGTAGGTAGCTGCCTTACAAGAACAATTAGCACAAGATATGGCTAGGATCCAGGCACTAGAGGCCAAGGTGGGAGCCCTATGGTTAGAGAATTATTTAGCATTGATTGTGAGATAGGAAGCCAATCAATGGGTTATTGATTTGACTACCACCCTCAACAGAATGAGTGTAGATATGGACATAGCATTTCTAAGAGTAGGCAGATAGGAGCAGTGCTATAGAGATTTATATGAGGCTGAGGTTCCACTAGAGTAGAGAGAACCTAGTGGATTAGTGGCTTTGAGTAGTGGGAGGTCACATAGCAGATGATCACATAGCAGGTCATAGAGTAGTGGAATGGTTTCAGGTCCATATGAGAGGCCACCCTCAGAGAACAGGTCTTTAGGGTCTCCATAGCAGTCACCACGATGATCACCGGGATGAGATGTGGGTAGCTCTAGTTAGAGTATATTTTGACATTGTATCAGGACACATCTTATATTTTTGACCATCAAGCTTGTGAGCTCTATTTTTGGGATTTATGATACATCTTGACATTATACTATGATACATTTTGAGTGATATATATATATATATATATGATATGATTTTGGAAATGATTTATATGATATTCTTTTCTATGTTATTATGATGTTTATGTAATGATGTTATGTGTTAATTCATCATGGATGACTTAATTTATCTTTATGATATGGTGTTTAGATGGTAGATGGATGCATTTAATTTCATGGTATTATGGATGCAAATGTGATATGGAAGTTATTTGAATGCATTATGATATATGTGAAAATCATATGATTATGCAATGCTTATGTTTACTGAATGCAATGTTTTTAGGATGTATGTATGTTAAATGAATATGCAATGTAATAAACAAATTATGCCTATGACATGATGTGGATTATGTTATATGAATGCAATCTATATTTTTATATTTTATCATGCCATACAAATTAACTAATATGATGATGTCTATTGTGATAATGATATCTATCATGTTTCCTACCATGATCATGTATTCAAGATATTTTGTGTGTCACAGGATGTTGTCAAGATGTGGATAGAAGAAATGTTAGTGGAAAAGATATGGATGTTAGCATGGCGTTAGTGGAGACAACTTAAAGATGTACATTTTTCTATGCAAGGTTTTGCATTTAATCATCATTGGGTGGTAAAATGTGACAAAGGACAACAAACACCCCGATATGAGATAGACCAAGCTGTGCAAGGTCATCCACCTGTAAAATAGATAGTTGCAAACAAGGAATGTCTTGACTCATACTAAGGGAAAAGTTGCCCCAGTATTTTTTCCAAGACAAATTGCAAAAAAAATCAAAGAAAAGGTGAGTCATGAGACATCATCACTCCTTTAAATCCTTTGCAAGACATCCTTGAGCAAGCTAATAACATGACTCAAAATACAAGTAAAAAATGTAAGACAAAGTAGATTCACAAAGTCAAAATCCATTTAGAGTTTTTTCCAAGAATTATTTTCCAAGTGTTTGCCAACATTTGGCTGAGTGATAGGTTGATTGTTTTGACAAGGCCTGGTTTTAGGAGGAAAAACATGTCATATAAGATGTCAAGTCTGGTTTAGATCATGTGACCACCGGTATAAGGAAAACGACAAAGTTTGATGAGTGACAATGTCTAGTTTCAGGAAGGACACATCTTGTATAAGACATAGTTTTGATTGTCTAGATGTTGGTTTGATTGTTTGACTAATTTGACAACTTGACTAATTGGACTTGAAGACTTGACTAGTTTTCCTTGTTGTTCATGACTTGTGTGAGATTTTGATGACCATCTATGTTTGAGTTGACTATATCTAATTTATTATGACCGATACGACAAACCCTAAAGGACTGACCTAGGTGGTCTTGAGGGCTCATCGACAGATGGCCTTGCCTACGTTATACATGCAGAGACCTCGTAGTTCAACATGACTTGACTTTATTTTATTGAAAAATAAATGAATCATGATTTAAATTTATTTGAAAACCTAAAAGGGCTGACCTTGTGCTTCAAGGGCGCATCGACAAATGGCCTTGCCTACGTGAAGTTGCAGAGGCAATCCAGTTCGACCTGACTTGGACTAACATGATTGACTTTGACTCTGTTTTTGAGATTTTCACAAGTTATTTGGATGTTTTTGGATTTTGACATGTTTTTATTTTTATTTTTTTGAATTTTTAGGAATATTTTATTTTTTTTGTCTTTTTGTTGTTTTATGATTTTTTTTCTTTTTTTCATTTTATGATTTTTTGTGTTTTTGTCATTTTATGATTTTTTTGTCTTTTTGTCATTTTATGGTTTTTTTGTTTTCTTGTCATTTTATGATTTTGTTGTATTTTTTGTATATAGGACCTCTAATAGTGAGTGTAGGATCTAGTAAAGACATAGGTCTAGTATTTTCCCCCAATCGGGTATAAGACCAATTTATTAGGGGTGGGATGGATGCATGCCAATGTATTAAGGGTGGGTATGAAAGATGCAAAATGCCAATTGTTCCAAGTTATGGAAAGGATAATCAAGAATTATTATGGATGATGAAGTATGGATGCATTATGGGTGAAGTGGAAAGCCAGATAGAGTGACAATGGATGAGGGAGTAAAGACTGACTACACATGGTGCCTGTTTACTAGGTTTTCACCATGGTACTTATCCAAAGCACCGCCAAAGTCATTTTCACTATTGGATAGATTATTTTCTCTTTTACTATTTTCATGATTTTCAAAAAAAAAATTGGTGTCACCAAGACCCATATTTTCCAGGTTTTCATCAAGGTAATGATTTTTTATTTTTGTACCTTATTTTTGTATTTTTCTTATTATAACAAGAGCTCTCTAAAACTAGGTATAAAATTTGCATAGGTGCAAACCGTTGATAGGTTCTGACAAGGATTCCCCTTTAGGAGTTGGAATCTGGTATGCTCTTGATCCAAAGATTGTTGTGACAATATAGGGACCCAACCAATTTGGCTCAAATTTACCTAGATTTTCTTGTTCTTCCTGATTCTTTGGATTCTCCATTAATACCAGGTCGCCAATGTCAAAGTGTCAATTCAAAACCTTCTTATTGTAGTTATGACATAGACAATTCTAATAGGCTTATAAATGGACCAATGCACTTTTTCTCCACTCATCCAAAAGTTGCAATTCAGGTAGCCTTGATATGAGGTACTCTTCATCATCAATCTACCCTTGCATGGAGACTCTTAGGGAAGGAAATTCAACCTCAATAGGTAAAACGACCTCAAAACCAAAGAAAAGTGAGTATGGAGTGGTGCTTGTAGGGGTGTGTATACTGGTGTAGTAGACCCATAAGGCAGGACTAAGCTAGAGATTCCAGTCATGACCAAAATCATTGATAGTCTTTTTAAGAATTTTGATAATAGTTTTGTTGGATGCGTCATCTTGGCCATTTCCTTACGGATAGTATGGAGTGGAGAAGTGGTGGAGGATATGGAGCTTTTCACAAATTTGGCAGATGTCTTGGTTCTTAAATGGGAAACTATTATCGGTGATGATGGATTGAGGAATGTTATATCATCAAATGGTGTAATTGAGAATGAATTTTGAAATTTTCTTGCTAGTGATTAATTTCATGGGAATTGCCTCAATCCACTTGGTGAAGTACTTGGTTACGGTAATGATAAATTATGGTCATTGGAGGTGGGATGGATCTTACCTATTATGTTGAGTCCCCATTGGGTGAAGGGCCATGGTGATGTTAATTGATGTAACTCTTGTCTTGGTGCATGTATTAAGTCCCCATGAATCTCACATTGCCGATATTTCTTGACAAAGAAGTATGAGTCTCGTTCCATTTTTGGCTAGTAGTATCTTACCCTCATAATCTTCTTAGCTATGGTTGGACCACTAGAATAGGCTCCACATATACCTTCGTGTACTTCACACAAATTTGTTTATGCTTTATTGGTATTAAGACATCGCAAGAGGGTATTGTTAAGGGCTCGTCTATAAAGGGTATTGTCGATGAAGACATATTTAGAGGCCTTGTAGATCAAGGTTTTGAGTTGGTTTTTGGATAGGTAAGGGTAAATAATGTGGTCATGGAGATAGTTATAAATGTCTTGGTACCATGGGGAATTAGGACCAACAAGTTTGCATACCATCTCAGACTTGGGGATGTCAAATGAAGGGATCAACAACTACTCTACCAAAAACTCAAATTGAGGCACATTGTTTGGGATATCCAAGAGAGACCCAATGGTTTCCATGGCATCTGCTACTTTATTCTAGATGCAAGGGACCTAATAAAAAGTGATGTTTTCAAAGTATAATATGAAACTATCCACCATACGTTTGTATGGAGTAATCTTTTTGTCTTTGGTGTGATAATCATCATTGACTTGACAGATTACCAGTTGAGAATCACCATACACTTGAAGTCTCTTAATTTTCCATTTGATTTCCATGCAAAGTCTTGTGAGAAGATCCTCATACTCTGCTATGTTTTTAGTACATGAGAAGGAAATTATAAATGATCTGGGTATGATTTGAGTCGAGATTTGTATGAGATCTATCAAAATACAATTTCCATATTGTTAGGGTGTCTAAAGTGAATATGGACTCATCTAGGAAATCAAATACCAATGGATGATCAGCTCTAGTTGGTGCATCTGCAAGTTGATCGGTAATGAATTTTCCTTTTATTGCTTTTCTCTCAACATACTAAATATCATACTCACTAAGGATCATGACCCATTTAGCTAGTCATCTTGTTAAGGCTGCCTTGTTGAGGAGGTATTTCAGTGGATCTATCTTGGCGACAAGATTTTTTTTTCTGATTCAACATGTAGTGCCTAAGTCATTGAGTAGCAAAGACTATTGTAAGATAGACACATTCTATACGACTTTAGTTAAGTTCATAACTATCTAAGGTGCAAATGATATAATATATCGCTCTTTCATGACCTTCATCATCATTTTGTGCAAGTAATGACCCCAATGCTAATGTTGTTTCTAATATGTATAGGATGAGAGGTATCCCATCAACAGGTGGCATTAGAATTGATGGTGCTAGCAAGTAATCTTTAATCTGTTGAAAGGCATGTTAACACTTATATGTCCATACAAATGGTACACCTTTCTGAGAAAATGTTGGAAGGGGAGTATTTTGTTAGCCAGTTGTGCTATGAACCATCTAATAGCTTAGATTATTCCTTGTAGTGTGCATACCTGACTTATGTTGGTAGGTGGAGGCAGTCTATCATAGATTTGACTTTGGCCAATCAATTTCAACACCTTGTCTAGAAACAATATAACCTAGGAGCTTTCTCGACATCACTCCAAATACACATTTCTTGGTATTCAGTCTCACTTTGTACTCTTCCAACCTTTTGAACATTTTATCTAGGACTTGTAGATGGTTACCTCAGGTCAATGGTTTTGCAAGAAATTCATCTACATAGTCTTCCATTAATGTATGCATGAGTTCATAAAATATTGTGTTCATAGCACATTGGTAGGTGGCCCTTGCATTCTTTAGTGTAAAAGTCGTGACATTCCAACAATATGTTCCCCATGGACATGCAAAGGACATCATATGTTGGTCTTCAGGAGCTATTCTGATCTAGCTATACCTTGAGAATCCATCCACGAGGGACATATCATTGCCAATAGTCAAGTGCATGATTATATCAATGTTTGGCAAGGGAAATTCATCCTTCGAACAAGCTTTATTCAAATCTTAGAAGCATGTACAAGTATAGGTCCCACCTATCAATTTTGTTATTGGAACAAGGTTAGCAATCCACTCTGAATAGTCAATAGATCTTATAAAGCCAACATCCAATAATTTCTTTAGCTCAACCTTGAATAATAAAGTGATCTATGGGTGCATCTTCCTAAGTTTTTCTTTGACAGGTTTTTCATTGGGAAACAATGGTAAATAATGCAATACCAGCTCAGGATCGAGCCCAGGCATGTCAGCATAAGACTAAGCAAAATTAACCTGTCATTCTGTAAAGAAATCCCAAAACTCCAATTGCTTTGACTCTGTTAGTGATGCTTCAAAGTGGATAATTCTAGGATTTTCAGTTGTGCCAATGTTCACTTCCATAGAATTTTCAATAAGCATTGATGACTTCTCTTGGTTAAGGGGAAGAATGTCTAGCCCTCCATCCTTGGGTACCTCAAAGAGGTTTTCACCCTCAGATGCATCCTTTCTTTTTTACTTTTTCTTGGTCTAAAGGTGCCTTGTGGTTTTCACCAAGAGACCCATCATTTTTTGTTTTATCATTTTTATTTTTGTGAATGGAGGGGTAGGAAGACTCCCCAAAGTAGGCCATGTGATTGAAGTCAATGTTAAATCCCGCTTTGTGACCTCCACTAGGAATTCCTTCTTATAACCCCATGAACTCAATGATGGCTTTGTCATTCTCAAAGATGTCTAAGATGGGTGGTCCTTGTTGGTATCAATCTATTAGTTTGGGGTAGACTAAGTGCATGGCATCATCGAAAGTGTCAAGGTTTAAAGTGTACAAAGTAAAGATAGAGGTACCATCAAGGTCTTTAGTCATGGTGTCTGAGAGGTCAAGCTCGGTAAGAATTTTGGCTATATCATATTCACTAGAGACAAGGGAGTCCCATTCATAGTCATTAGAGTTAGTTTCAATATAGTCATTGTTAGGGCTCTCAGAGGGTTCAGGGGTTTTGGGAATCTTGGATGTCTCAATATTCTCAAAAGCACTCTCTTTCTCAGTTGAAAGTACCTTGGTACTAGGAGTGCCTATATTTATGGGTTTAAACCCTAGCCCCAAGCCTTTTGGTTGTTTAGACACTAACACAAGAACTGTCATCCCACTCTTGTTCAAGCCAAGTCCATTGTATCCATCATAGCCTTTGTTCTACATGATTCTAAAATATTTTCCATATTTTCAATGGGTATTTGCTTGCGTGAAATAGCTTCTTCTTCTTCTCTATATAACCATGAGGTCACATTTTCTTCAGTAATTTTTTCTTTGCTTAGCTCTCCCCATTTTGTGAAAGTAGTTGTGGGAGGGATATGAATAGTAACCTTACATTTTCTATTGTTTTCTGGTGGTTTTACATACATCTTGGGGGATGTAAGCCTATTGACATAGTAGGATGTCTTCATGTGATACTCACCACACCCCTTGTCTTGGATCTTTATTTTGGGATCAAAAGGCATAGCCTTGGAGGTGAAAACTTTGAATAGGGTTGAAGGGTCAATGTAGTGAGATGAGGAAGATGATGGGGCCTCCTAGTTGACAGGCACTTGTTCAGTGATCTCTCTTAGGTTACTGTAGTATTGAAATGGGTCAAGGTCACCAGCTATTATAATTTGGGTGTCATTGTATGGTAATTTGAGGTACTGGTGATAGGTTGAAGGTACAAACTTCATGGCATGGATCCATGGTCAACCAAGGAGGAGGTTGTATGGAAGGTCTAGATCCAAGACTTGGAATGTAGTGCCCATCGTTGTAGGTCCCACTCTGATTGGCATAGTTATGACACCCTTGGAAGAGCATTCTTCATCATTGTAGGATTTGATAACAATGCTCTTGGTCATATCTACACATTCTTTAGAGAAGCCCAGTGCCTTAACCAGTTTTAAGGTGCAAATATTTAGTCCCGCTCCACCATCTATCAAGACTTGTTTGACTTTATGCTTATGGACAAAGACCTCAAGGAGCAAGCGGTCATTGTGAGTGGACTTTTGGGATGCATAGTCTTGATCTGAGAAGGTGACATGATTGGTGTTAGCCAAGTATTCCACCATCTCATAGAAATGATTGACATATAGGTCAGTGGGGATAGAAGCATCTTGCAAAGATTTTTCAATGACAACTTTGTGCTTGGGAGAGATGTAAAGCAACTCAAGGATAGAGCTTTGCATAGGTGTTTTTCCCAAATGCTCTAGTAAATTGTATTTGATACTCTCATTGTTGTTGTTTTTTGGGAGGAGCACCTTCTAAGGTCACCTTGGTTCTTCGTGTGTTATCTGCACATTCACGTTGTTTCTTAATGGTAATAGTATTAGCATCACAAATGTGATTTATTATGGTGGTGTAGTCATACTGGGTATTGTTGTAATTTGCAAATTTTTGGTCTTATTACTCGAATTGGAGGCATTTTATTTTCCATGGTCATGCAATGGATCTGTAAATACCTTATGATCAATGTTGGAAGTTTTTGGCTGTCCATCAACCTCTATGGTGCCATTTTCAATGAAGTCCTCGATGATGTTTTTCAACTATCTACATGATAGTGTGGAATTCCCTTTGGCATGGTGAAAGTTACAGAAGGCATTGTCATCCCACTATGAAGGCTTAAATTTTCTTAGGTCGTATGGTTTTGCTTCAGGAAGTGTAATGACTTTACACTACAAGAGTTTTTTGAGGATAAATTCAATAGGCTCCCCTAAGGGAGTGTACTTTCATTTTGTAAGAAATTGTATTTGAGGTCTTTTTCCTTGCATGTGCTAAAGGGAATTTTTCATTTGTTATGGTGGGTTGTTTGATGTGTTAGGTCCTTTGAGTGTAAGTGCAGGACTGGTGTGGATTGCTTTTGCATCAATAACTCCATCATTGGTGACATTCTTGCTTTGAGCCTAATATTTGTTTTTATCATTTGAAATGTTTTGGGAAGTTTTTGTTTTGGTGTAAAATTTCTCCTTTGGAAATAAGAGATTTCTCAAGGATGGTTCCTTTTTCTACAAGGTCTGTGAATGTTTTAAAACAATGGGTTTGTAGTGCATACTTTAAATTTGTGGTCAGATTTTCCATGAACATGACAATTTTTTATTTTTTAGGAATTTCAATGGGACAATGGCTTGCTAAGCTCCTCAATCTCTAGAAGAATGTTATGACATATTCACCCTCCTCTTGTTTAGTGTGGCACAAAGTGGCAATAGTGATGTATTTTTCAATGTTGAAGGTGAAGTGGGTGATAAAATTCTTAGCTATTTCATCCCATGATCAGATGCCTGTCATAGATGGGAAAACCATTCTAGGGCTTGTCCTATGAGACTTATAGGAAATAGGCTCATTAGGTATATTTATTTGAAAGCAAGGTCAATCAAGGTCATGCGAAATTCTCTCACATGCTCAATGGGGTTTCCTTTTCCTCTATATTTGGGTAACATTGGAATGACATAATGCGGAGGAAGAGGAGGCATGTATAATGTCCTATCAAATGGGTATGAACATAGATCTTGGGTAGAGTAAGTCTTCTTGCTCGGCAATGTCATGGTCTCTACCTGTTTTTGCAAAGCTAACATTTGAGTGGCTAGGACATCATATGGTGTAGGTGTTGTGTCCACAACATTTGTGACTACATTTTGGTAAGGCCTAATGTTTGTATTTTTCAATCCGTGTTGAAGGGGTGGTATGTTGGTTTTGTTTTTCGTTGGGATGTTATGAGTGAAGGGTGGTATTTGGTTTGAAATATATGGAATGTAAGTTGAGGTTGGGATTTGAGTTTGGGGGATGTGAGTAGTGTGAGTTGGAATGTGTGAGGTGTTGAATTATGTTTGGAAAGGATTGGAGGTATTTGGACCTCGTGTATATTGGCTGTTGAATTGAAAGGATCCTTTAGTATTTTTTGGTTGAGGAACACTTGTGTTGGGACCTTGGGAAGTATTGGTATTGGTGGTGTTGGTCCCACGAATATGGATTATAGTCCTCTTATTTTTTCCAAAAGGATTGAGTGATATAGTGTTCATGGTACTAGATGTTCCAAATGGGTTTGAAAATGTGATGTTCATGGTATTAGATGTTCCAAAATGTATTTTATGATGTAGTTTTTTATGCCACTAAATGGATTGGAGGTATAACCAAAAGGTTGTGGCATGGGCTATGTCATGGATTGTGACATTGGTTGGGTTCCAAACAAGGATGTATGGACTATAGTGGAAGTTTGAGTTGGACCCCCTTGTGGCATATAAATATTTATTTGTGGGGTCTTGGAACCAAAATAGGTAGATATGTCGTGTCCTTGAATTTGTTTGTTTGGTGAAAATTATGGTTGAAGTGTATCTACGTCAAAGCCAGGGGGTAGTTTTGCTCCATTGTGTAAAATTTTGGCTTAATACCTCTGAGGATCTAAAGCTACTATTTTTTCCACAAATCTAACCACATTGGGGTCCTAGGAAGCAACCTATAATTGATCCTATAAGAGAGGATTTTCATGGGTGTTATAATTTTCAAAGGGAGTGTTTGACTTAGGTGCTTCATTTGAGGATGAGCCAAAGTTTAGGTGTCTAGTGTGATTATAGAGGTCCTCATCGTCATCATGGAAAAAATTCATCTCTTTTCTTTTCCTTTGGGGCCTAGTTTCAACCATAAAATACTTGATATGGGAATGTGTATGTGACAATATTTCCAAGGTATAATAGTGCAAAGAGGTGATCTAAGTCTAAGGTGTGCAATCTAAACTATGTTCTTGGATTTTTTTTGGTATAAAGATGCCTAATAATTATAATGTCCAAGATTTAAGGTTGAAAGTGACAATAATGAGATTAGGATATATCAATGTCATTATAACCACAATCTATGGTATAACCAAGTCTAAGGGTGTATGCCATGATCCTAATGACCAAGATTAAGGCACAAGGTGACAATAGACAATATTTTGAAAGATGTTGATGTCACTATGTCCAAATTCTAAGGTATGATTAAGTCTAAATGTGTAATGATGGCAATGTAAAGTTTATGATATGACCAAAAGTATGTTATGAAAATGAGATGACTATGGTATGGATATCTAAAATTATGACTAGGCACATTTTGTGAGACTAAGAAAAGAGTTACTAGCCAACCTAGGATAGTCCAATGTTTCCAAGTAAGATTGTCAATGACCTTAAGGAGTAGATGACAAGTGACAAGTTTGGGAAGGTGAGATTTAAACTAGACTGGTGAGTTTAAAGGTTACACCAAAATGACAAGGAATAATGTGGAAGATGACAAGGCCAATGAAAAATTTCTTTGTAGCAACGGGCCTAAGAAAATATATGGTAAGTTTCCCTATTCTAAATTTTTTAAAAGGTATATGCAACCAAATGATGTATTCCTACAATAAGTTAGAAAAATTTGATGATGGCCTAAAATTTGTCAAAGCAATGCAAGGAGAATACTCTAAAGATTTCCTAAAATGTGATGGAAAGCTAAATGAATGCGATGGAATGGCAGAAATGAGTTGAGCAAGTCTCTAGTCTAAACAGTTGAGAAAATGGAATGAGAAAGTTTTCCCTAAATTTTTTGTAGAAAGGAAATTGTGGTTCATTGGTTTTTTGCAGTGTTGTCATTTAGAGATTTAGTTGCAATTTAGTTTAGTAGATGTGGTTCAAAAACTGTTAATTGCAAACTGATATGACCTTAAGATAAGATATGGGAATGGAATGGTATGACTCTACATATGAAAATATTGATATGATAAAAATGCAAGAACTCAAGGAAACTCTAAGTCTAAAGATAATTGTGATGCAAGGCTTTACCTATGCTATGATGGATAAACACAAAGAAAAGTGATCAAGAGAGTGTATGATAAAGTAGGAGATGATATATTCCCTAACTCAAGGATTATGAACCTCAAGTGATATTGGTGATTAATAGCCAATGTTTGATTCAAGACCTAAGGAGAGTAACCTAAGTGCAAGCTAAAAGTTTTCCTTGACTAATAATGGATATGCAAGGACTGAGGACATGAAAAAATAGAATGGTTGGAATATGCAAGGACTAGGTGGAATGATCTAGATATGCAAGGATTAGAACTGAAGAACGATGCCCCAAGAGATTTAAATGCTAGGCTCGTTTTGGAAATGTATGTTTGGTTCATTCCTCAAAGGGCATTCATAAAAATTTCTTAGCAATATGTCTCAATTGTGGTAGTTCTTCAAGATGTGTTTTCTGATAGACCTTGAACTATGATGTCTATGTTTGAAAAAGCAGAATGTGGATCCTCACTTAGGGATTTTGTTTTTGCAAGAGATCATGTAGATGTTTGTGTTGTTTGACCTTTTGAGCAAGCTTTTGAGATTTTCAAGGTTGAAATGTTATAGAATCCAAGTGTGATGTTTGATTGAGATTGAAAATGTTTGTTTTGAACACACACATAAAACATGGTAGACAATTTTTTTTGGATGACTCTGATACAAATCAAAGTAAAAGTCTGAATGGGGGCCTAGATTAGCCCAAAAAAATCACTAGTCTCAAAAAAATTGAAAACACTGGTAAGCATGCACAATCTAGGTTGGAAAGAGGATACTACTTTTTGAGTCCCTACTTCCATTACTCCTTATACTAAGAAAAGGAAAAAAACTAGAGATATTGGTGACATTGGCTCCCCCACCGTGTCATGAGCACACCAAAATATCTTACTCTGAAGATCCAGAGATCTTATGAACTTAGGGATTTTTTTTCTCCACAATGAATAGTATATGTAGAGTGGCTTCATAGGTCTAACGTCCTTCACCAGTAAGCAAAAAATTTTTTTGGCTTCTACAACAAGTGGTTTCTAGTCAATGTTTCAAGATAATCTGGTGTCTATACATGTGATAGTTCACTCATTCAAGAGGTCTCCCACCCATTAGAAATGGTTTTTACACATCTCATGGATACTGAGGGAGACTTCTATCGATATAGAACATCCACACCAAGTGATTGATGACTTTAGTCACAACCACAATTATTTGTATAGCTGACAAAAATAAAAGTACTGCTTGGGTCGTTCCCTCTCACAAATCGAGAGGCAGGCCCTCTAAAGGGTTAAGAACATAAAAGATATGGATCTAGCTTCTGATCACCGAGTTTTCATAAGGTGATAGCATACACCTACCACCTTACAAGCACAATAAATAATGATTAATTAACCCCCTAGTTAATCTATGTGCAAACTGATATTTAAAAAAGAGATCTAATCAATGAAATCCCTACAAAACCACTGTTAGTAGTTTGAATTTCTAGTATTCGAAAAATGAACATAAAGTTTCAATTTCAAATCTTTGACATGCGAACCTACACAAAGCCAAGTCAACAAGGATTAGCCACAAAATCAAAACTGAACTAAAAAGGAAAATAACATTAATCTAACTAACAAACACAAAAACTAACAAGAAAAATTAATCTAAACCTAACCATCAAAATAAAAAATTAATTTAAATGAATTAATCTAACTAAAAAAATAAATTATTAATCTAAATTAGCTAACAAATTATAAATTCTAAAAAAAAGAAAATTAAAACTAAGAACTAAAACTATAGTGTCCTATGAAAGCACATAAATGAATCAAAATGCCTTTATTATTATGGCTTTTTACATGTGGAAGAAATAGTTTTTTAGAACTCCTCCCAAGATTTATGCCAAATGCTACAAAGAAAACATTAGTAACACAAAAAACCCCTATTCTATTGAATATAAAAGATAGAAATTGAAAACTTCAAGATAAATTCTAAATTCAAATCAATTAGGCAATTGTGGCTCTAGAAGTCACAATTGTGGCTTACAAACAGTTGTATCACAAGAAATAGCGACTGTGTCATTTGGCCTAGCGAATGCATCAAAAAAATGTGGTTAAACCCTGATCAGTTGCAGCGAATCCCCAATCACTTGCGGTGAACTGTCCTTGAACCTACAAAAAATGAAAAAATCCAACCAAATCTAAGTGAACGAGAGACTAATATGATGTGATTAGAGGGTTAGATTGTGAAATCCAAAACCAAAAAAAACAAAATGCACTACCAACCCAATAAATTAAATAATAGCATGTTATTCCCTATCCTAAAGTAGTTGCATCACTATAAGTTGTGATTGTGGTTCACTGTTGAAAAAAGTTGTGTTATTTTGGCCTATGATTGCATCGTTCCATACTTGTTACCTACAAAAGCTAAAGATGTCATATGAAAATCTACAAAACTTGTCCTTTCATGTTGGGTTCACATTGTAATTAGGAAATTAGATTAGGATTAGTGATAATAAAGAATTAAACAAAAATCCTAACAATCCTAATCAAGTAATAAAGAACGAAGGAAGATTAAAGTGTAGAACAATAAAATGATATTACTAAAGCTTCAAACCTCCATTGATTGACCTCTATTACCATTCTCCATTTTGCTTTGATTGATCAATGCCCTCATATTTGTGTGCAAATTTAGCCTAAATGACAAGAAAAATATTCAAGTATTGTTGTCTCAATAGTATTTACTCGTTTAATTTGGATATCTCAAAATGACCATGAAGGGAGCCTTATATAGAAGAGCTAGATTTGAATGGACAATTGAGATTGAAAAGGATTAATCAATGGTTGAAATCGATCATGACATGTGAGGATAAGAATGAGACTGAGAGAGGGACTAAGAAAATCATTTAATTCGAATAGGCAAGTGAATAATTAAATAATGGAAACATTATTTAATTATAGAGGAAAAAAGGAAAATTGATTTCTTGAATTAAATAGTAGTTTAATTCAAAAAGATGGGAGGGAAAGTTAATTTAGAAATTCATTTAAATAAAAAATATTTATTTAATTATGGAGTAAAAGATAAGTGAATAATTAAATAATTAGGATTAATTATTTAATTATAGTAGACAAGATAGTAATAATTAAATAAATTATATTTAATTAATTATAGGAGATATGGTCATTAGTATGTAATTAAATAAAATTTAATTAATCAAAACATGAAATAGAATGATGGAAATGACTTAATTAAATAATTGAAATTATTTAATTATTAAGTATCAAAGGGGATTTAATAAAGTCACAAGCCTGGGACAATTTTTAGTGTCTATAGATCCAAAGAGGGAAAATGGGTCCTACTTCTCTAATTTCATTAGGAAATGAAATCTCCACAAAGAATTGACTAACAACCCTTAGGAGAATCAATTCTATGAAGGAATCTTTAGATCTCATTTTTGTGTTAGGACAAGGGTCTAGGTCAAACAACACTTTGGGGAGAAAGATTAAAAATAGGAAATCAACTCCAAAATGCAATCTATCTCTTGGATTTAGTAGATTAAGCATAAAATTGAAGGAACCAACAAAGTTTCTAGCAAACCTAGAAGGGATAAATGTTGTGCACCTCTCACAGAATGATTTTTTCTGAAGATTAAGGACTCATTCGCCCTATGGAAAATGGGTCCTTTGTAGGGATTTTCAAAATTGGTTTTTGGGTCCTCTACTCTCGTGTCTACACTTCTAGATTCTTGGGTTTTGTTGTCAAACAGTCAGAAATAAATCTAGGATCTGATTTTCTGTGAGATGACAACAAAGGTGACAAAAAATGCAATTTTGCAATTTTGCAACTTTGATATCTTCAAATTTTCTTCAACCTACAAATATTTAACACACAAAGAGAGGGGAAAATATTTTATTTTTGGGTGAATGGGGGTTTGCCTTGGTCAAACCCCATTTTGGTAATTAAACCTTGAAATGAAATAAAATAACATGAAAGAAGGAATGGAGAATGAACAATACAATGTAATTCAACAAACCCTTGAATAACCTTTGGAAATCTGAAATGCTGATGTTTATCTTGCATGAAATGACTTCAATGGATGTGGATCTTGATTCTTGAATCTTGTTGTGAACACTTGAACTTGATCTTGAAACCTACATCACAATGTTTGCTCCAAAAAAATGCATGATTGAACATAACTTTGACATGATAAATGGATCTTGATTTCTACAAAAAATGCTGAAGAATTTTTCTCTTGAATGCTATTGCTCATCAAATCTATACTTTTTCTCACTTGAAAATCTTAAATGAAACTTAGTGAAATAACCTTATATTTATAGATATGTATCTTTAATTTCCCAAAATTCAAATATCACAAGATGACATTGAAATATAGATTTGAATATGTTAAAATACCTCCAAAAACATAATTTAAATTTAGGTCCTAGGTCCCTAAACTTAGGATAGATGTTGCTTAATGAGAAGTGCTATGTTAAGGCGTTAATGAATGTCAAGTTTTCCCTTTGGAAAATATAATTTAACAGACTTGGAAATGAATTAAAGGGATTATTAAGGCCTAATTAAGCTCAATTAATTAAAATATCCCTAAATAAGTGTGAAAGTTGTTGATGTTTTTTTATGCACTTATCAACACAGGTTATGCATAGGTGCATCACCTCTCTTGAAAGATAATATTCCACAATCAGACTGCAGAACACTATCCTAAGGTCTCTAATGTCAGGTCTTGACAGTGCTTGGAATATCTCATTTGTTTGATGTGATTTTTTGGAATCACAACATGGTCTTATGGATGAGTTACAAAGCGTAGGAAGTTGGGCCTACAAATGAAGTTCTTAAGATGTAGACATTGTTGTTCAGTTGTTGCAGGTTCAAACAACAGTCTAGAACTACATTTCATCATCAAATTTGGATTTACAATATGCAATGAACCTTTCCTAAGGTCATTTATTAAAAAAAGGGAAAAGGGAAGGGAAGAGAAGTTCCTAGACCTAAAACTATGAATAAATAGTGATCATGGAGGCTACTATAGTAGAAAAACTCCCTAAACTTGGTTTTGCTGGGCCAAGGGGATCCTACAATTACACAAAACCAATGCAATCTTCTAAGGACTATAGATTTTTAGATTGCATACACACATCATGAACACACAATTGAACTAAGTTGTAGCAATAAAGTAAGGAAGCTCAAACTAGCTTTACAAAGTGGTTCATCATCAACAAACCACAAAATGAATGAGCTGAAAATTCATCAAATACAGTAATAGTAAACACCATCATCACTTTCATTCAAGAAACCAACAACTAAACTAATAGGGAAGTAGAACCATGCATGCATAATGAATAAACACAAGAGAAACACCCATAAATCATGCAATGTAACTCTCTATTGCTACAAAATTCATTTACACTAGCTCTCCAACCCCTTACAAATGAGTGGAGGACCCTTATTTATAGTTTCCCAAAGCCCAAATGAATGGCTAGGATTGAATTACATTGTGTGGCTCAAATTTGATTGCACTAGGGCTTCACCCACCTCTCATTATATAGCAATTAAAAATACATTCCTTTTCTTTTCTCTATTTTGTCTTATAGTGGCAAGTCACTATAGCAATTTTGTCTTCTAGCTGATTACATTTTTGTTGTAGTTGAACTGTTCAAAATTTTCCTTCTTGTTGGTGCATCTATAGTATCCTTAAACCAATCAAGTACACCTTTTTTCCAGATTTGCATCATTATTAAATGGATCAGATGATCTAATGAGACAGCTCCTGGAAGATCATGATCATTTGTTTGGAGGGAGGAAATAGTCGCTCCCTCCACCACCTTCAAGGCCACCCTTTATAGATTTTCCATTGACTCCCTTGACATGGGCCTTCTTCTAATGGCAGCTCTGTTGATGGGTGCTAGGGGAAGAGATGAGCATAAATGAGTGGTGAAAGAAGCAATGTGCTTTTTCCTTGTTCAACTTTCTCAATGGGCCTCCCTGATGGATTCGTAGTAGGTTTCTTGAATCCTACATATATGAAGTGTCATAAGTGCTTTCACACCCAAATCAAGGAAAACATTAGTCAAATCCTCCAAACTCCTTATTAGATCCATCCATGCATCATCAAAAGATCATAATATTCATATTTGGAGCTCATTTGGACCATAAACATAAATGCAGGCTTAGGGGTGCAGGTGCCATAGGGCAGAAGGACGGCGGGTGGACTAAAGACAACAGATAGCAGACAGATGGATGATGAACAGAGGGATGGTGGACAGATGGCGAACGATGAGCAGAGGGATGGCAGATGACCACATAGGGATGATGACCTAACAAGGAAGTTTGAGAATGACCACGGAGGGACGACAGATCGACAAGGAAGTTCTCAAATGGCCATGGAGGACAGACATCTCAACAATGAAGTTTTGAAATGGCCACGGAGAGACGGTAACCCAACAAGGAAGTTCTGAAACAACCACGGAGGGATGACAATACGACAAGGAAGTTCTAAAATGACCATGGAGGGATGATGACCCGACAAGGAAGTTTTGAAATGGCCATGAAGGGATGGTGACTTGACAAGGAAGATCCAAAGCTTCACAAAACTTAATAATTTTGAGATTTTTCAATTTTAACACATGGGAAAAGGGGTAGAAAGAGTGCCAAAACATAGTTCCTTAAGAATTGACTCATTTTGAAAAATGCAAAAATTTGGAAGGGGGAAGCTAGAGGGTTGCCACCCTTTTGAAACTATGAACCCCAATTCGAAGTGCCTACAAAAACACAACAACAAACAATGTTAGAGAGTCATTTTGTAAGCATGAACAAGGATTCCCCATGAAATCCATTCACAAAGCTAAAAATAGGAAATAAAACAAAGAAAATAATGAAGAACATAATGGAAATATGAAATCCTAATTTAGCATGCAAACACTTGATCCCATGGGGGAGTTGGTGCAAATAGGTGTGTGGAGATTTTCCCTTTCCCAACTCTTTGAATGCAAATGTTGATTGAAGATGATTAATCCACTTGATAAGTCCCTCAATGAGCTCCAAAATCTGCAATAAACTAGTTGAGAAGATGGATGGAATTTGAGAGATATTTGTGCATAATAACTTTGCATAATTGTGGATGATAAAATGCATGGTGAAGCATTTTATTTATAGAATGTTGAAATGGAAATAAAGCCAAAATAGAGCAATGTGGGATAAAGATTTGACCAATGGAAAAATGCCACTTGTCCAAATGTGATTGGGTGAGGAATGTGCAAGTTTTGACAAATGTGCCAATAAATGCATTTTTTGAATTTGAAATTTGAGAAATGACATGTAAGAGGGGGAAAGAAAAATTGCATTAAATGCCACTTGGCTCAAGGCAAGGACATGTAAGAAGAAGTAAATGCCTTGTTGGAAGGACTTGTAAGAGAGAGTAAATGACATGTTGGAAGGACATGTCATTCAAATTTTGAATTTGAAATAGAAGAATATTTCTCCCAAAAGATGCTTTGTTGAGGGAAAATGAAGATTTAATAAATCAATAAATTGATTTATTTGTGCAAGTGGTAAAAGCTAGAGGATTTTGAAGATTAGATTAGATTTAATCAAGTTTTGATCAATTTAATGGAGATTAGGAAGCTTGACTTATTTTGACTTAGATTTTTGGATTAATTTAAATCAAACAAGAGAGGAAATGATTTAGTGAGTTTAATTAAATAAACATGTTTTGATTATTTAATTAAAGAGATTGAAGTAAGATTAAATTAAATAAAATTAATTATTTAATTAAATGAGATGGAGTTAGATTAAATTAAATAAGGTTTTAATTTATTTAATTTAATAGATAAACTTTAGAGATTTAATTAATTAAATAAAATTAATTATTTAATTAAAAGAGATGGAGAATGATTTAAGAGACTTAATTAAACACATGAATTGTTTAATTAAAAGAAGAAAACAAATGAATTTAATCAAATAAAGATATTCAATTAAATGGTTAGGTCGGGGAATGATTTAGGATGAAATGATGTCGGTAGTCAGACTTAGATGCGCAATGTCAACTTGTACATTTTGTGTGTCTACAGAAACGACAATGAGCACATGATAGCTCGACATAAAAGTTCTGATAGTGACGAAGGGACAACGACCTGACAAGGAAGTTCCCAAATGGCTACAAAGGGGTGGCAACCTAAAAGGGAATTTCCCAAACGGCCACAGAGGGACAACGACCTGAAAGGGAATTTTTGCGATGTCTGAACACATGGAAAATTTGATCCAAACCCCATTAGGCATGTGAAGTCACTCAATTTATGGGCCCTAGATGATGAAAATTTGAAGTTTACACCCATTCTAGAAATGTGGATATTTGGAAGGGGGAAGCTAGAGGGTCGCCGCCCTTTTGAAATGACAATGAGCACATGGCAGCTTGACATGAAGGTTTTGATGATGATGGAGGGATGGTGGCCTAACATGAAAGTTCTGATGGCAATGAAGAGATGATAGCTTGAAAAGGAATTTCTGATGATGAAGAAGGGATGGCAGCTAAACAAATAAGTTTTGACGATGACAGAGGGATGATGGCTCGACATGAAAGTTTCGATGACAGTGGAGGGAAGGCGAACCAACATGAAATTTCCACAACTTCCCAAAACCTAATGAAACCTTGGTAGTTCACTTAGGAATCACAATAATATCCCAAATCCATAGGCAACTTGTCCCCAAAGTCAAAAAATGAAGGAAAGAGCGAATCAAGCGAGTAGGGACCAAGTTAGCAGGAACAAGGGAAAAAGTAGAAAAAAGGAAGGGGGACTTTGTTTCTCCCCAAATTTGAATACCCCAAGTAAAATGAAGGGCTAGGAGCAATGTTTATAGGCCAATTTCTATTAATGGTATGCATTGATTTCTTTGTAAGGTAGACCCAGGTTAGGTGAAATGTGGAATCTCACACTTGTTTGGATGCTTGGTCAAAGCTCAAATGAAGAAAATTAATTGTGGAGCTTGCCATTCAGGCATAAGTTGGGCATCAATTGCTACTCAATGGAGGCCTACATGAGGTGACTCATAGCTACAAGTCTATAAGGCTTGGAGGAAATTGAGGCAATGGGTGAAGAGAAATTTGCAGGGGCATTTCTATGAAAGCAAAAGAATTGGCAAAATTTAGGTAGGTGAATTTGGTCAAGGGAAAACTAATCATTCTAAGACATGTGAACCACTTGGACTCTAAGAAAGGGGTACACAAATTGAGGAAGGAGAAAAAAATGACCCAATAGGAGTAGGAACGAGCCGTTGAGAGAAAAAAAGAGGGGGTCCCTGCCTATGGTGGGGCGTGTGTGCAAAACATGCACAAAAAATGGTGACTTGTTGGGGAAATGCTCTAGAGCATTTAGATGAAAAACTAGAATCATGAACCTAGAATCTCTAGTTTTGATCTTCATGCTAGGGAAAACAAACCAAATGCTCAACCAAAAGATCAAAACCACTAGCTAAACCAACCTTTAGTATGCTAAAAATCCAAGTGTGTGCAGTTGCATTAATTCTCATCCTTAAGCTGCTTCAAGAACCTAAGCTTCGTCAAGTTAAGCTACGTAGTTTATTCTAAGTCCAAAAGCATTCGAGACATTTCCTTGTTCCCAGTCTGACGTCCATAGCCTCGATGAGGTTTTCGCTGCAATTCTCCCGAACATTGCTCTACTATCGGCTAGGCATCCATAGCCCCGGTAGAGTTGCTCGGATCCTCCTAAAAGATTGAATTTTATTTCTTTTGATTTTAAATGCTTTCTTTTCTTTTCTTTTCTTTTGATTTTCTCTTTTCAATTCTTTTATTTCAACCTACAAGCAATGAAGCTTGCATTCAAGGCTGAGAATCATAGTGGTGTTGAAGTAGAATTTTAGATTTTTCACTTAACTAGACTTCGCAAAGGACCTATAGCGATCTCCAAATTCTTAAAATGTGTTAAAGATATAAGATTTTGGAATACATGAGAGTCAGACTAAACCAATGACTTATCCTCTTTGAATCAAACACCCAAATCACTTGCCACTAACAAAATACCTTCACCATCCACTCTAAAAACTTGATTAGAGTTTAACAAAGAAATACGTAGAATAACCCCAAGTGATAAGTATGGTTGTTGTGCACACAGATGTTCCTAGCTAAAAGAAGAGGGACCCCTAGCAAAGTAGCAGCAAAATGAAAGTAAACAAAAGCAAAAAAAAGAAAACAAAAAGAAAACACCTAAAATAACCAAAGTAGGATAGCAAAAGAAAACAACAAAGAAACCACTCTAAAGCAAGCAACCTACAACAAACCAACTAACCTAAGGAAAGCAAGAAAGCAGAGTATTTACAAGAAACCTACACTACTCAAAATATGCTATGTACAAAGATATTTACAGAGCACTATATTCAGGAAAGGAAAACTGATACTCACACCCATTGGATTTCGTAATGCATGCACAAGTAATAGGGAAACCATTATAGTTTAAGCCATGCAAATTTACCTTATACTCAGAAAAAAGAAGTTCAACATTGCAGCATTCAAATTTAATCATATTAATCCCAAAAAATTAGCAGCTAAGGAGGTTCATCAAACCCATGGTTGATCCATAAGAAAGTTTTCCTTCATTCCCATATCAAAATGATAAACACAACTATGAAAATTAGCAAGGGAAAGGAAGGATAAAACTTGGATGTTGTCACATGGAGGTGGTAGTGTTTGATAGTCGAGAGTAAGTATTGCATCATCGATCATCATGTTAGCAACCTAAAATGGAGGGACTGGATGGTGCAACATTTTTGATCTTGAGAATGCATAGGGCTAGGAGGATGGGGAAACAAGCACCTCTTCCAAGCTACCAATGGGACCTGTAGTCCCTATCAGTTGTTCTTAAAAAAGAAATACTTCTCCACATTGATCATCTGCAAACTTGGTACATGGTTGTTGTCCTTAGATGGCAGTATGTTGTCCTAGTTCCTTTCCCAAGTGTCGACCTTATTTTTATGATGTTCAATGTCATGGGACAATGACATGTATGAATCTATCCTATTGCAGCTCCTTGAATGTGAAGGAGGATCAACACTAACCAAGGCAGAAGGACCACCAGTTAAATCTTGTAGTTGACCAAGCATTTCATGTTTATTGGTAGCCATCAAAACACCTTTTCCCTTATTTTCTTCTTTTTGAATTTCATGCATCTCAATAGGATGTTCAATCATTTCTTCTTGGTCACTATCATTGTAAATGGTGAAGGAACCCCTTTCCCATTTTGGAAACTCTCATGCTTCATCGCTTTGGAGTTCTGGTAGTATATCCTCATCACTAACTACTTCTGCAATGTGCTCTTCCTTGGTGTCACTATACCTTTGTGAGACAATTCCAAGTAGGAAGAAGTCTGCAAGGGACACTATTCTATCAAGGGGATCAATATATTATGAGTGATCCATCTTTGGAAGTCTTCCATATAGCCTATCATCCATCACATACAAATGCTTTCCAAGAGGAATAAATTCTTGATGACTAGTGGACAACATTCCTGTTTGATCTGCTTCATCTCTCGAAAGCTCGAGACTATATTGTTGTCCTTCTTCTATTATTGTCCCAACATACTCTTGAGGAATTCCTTTAGTTGAGTTGTCACTTAGCTTAGTCTCTTGATCCTCACATTCCATCCTTTAAGCAACTGCAAGAAGTGGTGTGCTTGGCTGCCTCGCTTGTTCTTTGACTTGCTTGATGGCTTCTTGGTACAATCCACATGTGAACTCTGAGTGTGATGAATTGTGGAGCCTACACCAATTTGGGAGTAACAACACCTCTAGATCCACTTGATATCTTAGTTAAGATCAATCCCTTGCTAATCTTGAGAAAATTTGGTTGTATCTTTCCACTATTGGGTCCTCATCATCACTTGGAAAGGAAGTCCGGTAATAGACAACTGCAATGTGTAGTTGATTCCACTCCTCTAAATATTCATTTTCAGATGCTTGGTCATTGTCATTGTAGATAGAGAGGTCCTCCATTTTTATTTTGCATATGCCTTCATCATCATTTTTTGCTACTCCAAAGTTGTAACCTTCTTCCTCTTTCTAATTTTCAACATCTTCATTGGTTACCTCAGCATACACTGCTGCAGACTTTGTTGACCCATCCTCAACTATCAATGGCTCCTCTTCTAGATTGGAGGTCTAGTCTTTGTTGATAGAGAAAAGGCTTTCCAACTCCCTTCTGACTGAATTTTCATCACAACTTTCTACTGTCCTACTAAAATTAGCTTCATGTAGGTTTTGATCCTCTATATCTATTGTCCTATTTCCTTCTTGTGTCAAATTTCTTGGTTCATCTTCAATGTCCTGTCCTCCAAATGTTGACAGCTCTTTGGCCTCATGTGATGACCCGTCCTCATTTAAACTTGGCTGCTCCAACTTGTTCAAACAACCCCAGGTTTGAGTGATAATGTTCATTCATGATGAGCAAGTGAATTTAGAGTGAGGTGCATTGTGAAATCTGCACCAAGTAGACATCAACACTTCCTCCAATCTTGTTCCATCTTTACTGCCCAAACATTCTTGGATCAGCTCTTTGAATGCCCTAGTTGCCATGGTTGTAAATTCTTCCTTCGGGTCTCTGAGGGCTAAAGGTTGATATATTTCCCAAAAGGGAATTTCTCCTTGCAAGACTCTTTCCACCCTATTCAAGAATGTTAGACACCCCAACTCATTGTGTTTGTGTGTGCATGGATACGACATTTGTCTGCCAATGCAAATTGTTGCAGTGGTCTTCTCAACCTTCTATTTAAATCTACATGTAGTTGAGTGATGTTGATTTGCATGTGTTGCTCCATTTCAAATCAACTTTCATTTGCCTTCATAATTTTCTAATTTTAGAATTCTAGCATGTAGGGAGATCTTCCTATCTCATATTTTTTCTTGAAAGTACTATTTTCAACTTCCAACTTTCAACTTTGTAGTCTCAACATGCCAGCCCTCCTTCTAGCACAAGTTTTGTTGATGTGTTTTTTATACACTTATCAACACAGGTAATGCATAGGTGCATCACCTCTCTTGAAAGACAATCTTCCACAATCAGATTGCAGAACACTATCCCAAGGTCTCTAATGTTAGGTCTTGAAAATGCTTAGAATATCTCGTTTGTTTGATGTGATTTTTTGGAATCACAAGGTGGGCTTACAGATGAGTTACAAAGTGTGGGAAGTTGGGCTTGCAAATGGAGTTCTTAAGATGTAGAAATTGTTGTTTAGTTGTTGCAGGTTCAAACAACAGTCTAGAACTCCATTTCATCATTAAATTTGGCTTTACAATATGCAATGAACCTTTCCTAATGTCACTTATTAAAAAAAGGAAAAAGGGTAGGGAAGAGAAGAAGTTCCTAGACTTGAAACTATGAATGAACAGTGATCATGGAGGCTGCTACAGTAGAAAAACATCCTAAAATTGGTTTTGTTTGGCCAAGAGGATCCTACAGTTACACAAAACCAATGCAATCTTCTAAGGATTGTAGATTTTCAGATTACATACACACATCACGAATGTGCAATTTAACTAAGTTGCAGCAATAAAGTAAGGAAGCTCAGAATAGCTTTACAAAGTGATTCATCATCAACAAACCACAAAAAGAATGAGCTAGAAATTCATCAAATACAGTAACAACAAACACCATCATCACTTCCATTCAAGAAACTAACAACTAAACTAATAGGTAAGTAGAACCATGCATGCATAATGAAGAAACGCAAGAGAAAAACCCATAAATCATGCAATGTAGATCTCTATTTACACCAACTCTCCAACCCCTTACAAATGAGGGGGGACCCCTATTTATAGTTTTTCAAATCCCAAGTGAATGGATAGGATTGAATTACACTGTGTGGCTTAGATTTGATTGCACTAGGGCTTCACCTACCCCTCATTATATAGCAATTAAAAATATATTCCTTGTCTTTTCTCTATTTTGTCCTATAGTGGCTAGTCACTATAGAAATTTTGTCTTCTAGTTGATTGCCCTTTTGCTATCATTGAAAATATTCAAAATTTTCCTTCTTGTTGGTGTATTTGTAGTATCCTTCAACCAATCAAGTACACCTTGTTTGCAGATTTGCATCATTGTTAAATGGACTAGATGATCTAATGAGATAGCTCCTGACAGATCGTGATCATTTTTCTGGAGGGAGGAAACAATCGCTCCCTCCCACCACCTTCAAGGACACCCTTTATAGATTTGTCACTGACTCCCTTGACATGGGCCTTCTTCTAATGGTAGCTCTGTTGATGGGTGCTAGGGGAAGAGGTGAGCATAAATGAGTAGTGAAAGGAGCAATGTGCCTTTTCCTTGTTCAAATTTCTCAAAGGGCCTCCTTGACAGACCCGTGGTAGGTTTCTTGAATCCTGCATACATGAAGTGTAGTAAGTGCTTTCATACGCAAATCAAGGAAAACATTAGTCAAATCCTACAAAATCCTTGTTAGATCCATCCATGCATCATCAAAAGATTATAATACTTATATTTGGAGCTCATTTGGACCATAAACATAAATGTGGGCTCAGGGTGCGGGCGCCATAGGGCGAAAGGACAAAAAATGGTAGACGGAGGGTGGAAAATGGATGGCTAGTGGATGGAAGGCAAACAACAGACAGAAGGCGGAAGACAAATGGTAGACGACGGATGAACAAATGATGGATGGAGGGACAACGGATGACAGGCAAAGGGACAACGAATGGATGGTGGGTGGAAGGCAGATGACCACGGAGGGATGGTGGCCTAACAAGGAATTTCTGAAACAACCATGGAGGGATGGTGGCTAGACAAGGAAGTTTTGAAATGGCCATAGAGGGATGACGACCTGACAAGGAAGTTTCGAAACGGCCATGGAGGGACGGTGGCCTGACAAGGAAATTTTGAAATGGCCATAGAGGGATAGTGGTTTGACAAGGAAGTTCTCAAACTATCACGAAGGGACGATGACCTGAAAAGGAAGTTCTTAAACTTCACAAAACTTAGCAAATTTGAGATTTTTCAATTTTAACGCATGGGAAAAGGGGTAGAAAGAGTGCCAAGACATACTTAAGATTTGACTCATTTTGAAAAATGCAAAAATTTGGAAGTGGAAGCCAGAGGGTCACCACCCTTTTAAAATGGTAATGAGCACACGGTGGCCTAACATGAAAGTTCCTACAATGACAGAGGGACAACAACCTGACAAGGAAGTTCCCAAATGGCCATGGAGGGACGACAACCCAAAAGGGAATTTCCCAAATGGCCACGGAGGGATGTCGGCCTGAAAGGGAATTTTTGCGATGTCTAAACACATGGAAATTTTGATCCAAACCCCTTTAGGCATGTGAAGTCACTCACTTTATGGGCCCTAGATGATGAAAACTTGAATTTTGCACCCATTCCAAAAATGCAGAGATTTGGAAGGGGGAAGTTGAAGGGTTACCACCCTTTTGAAATGGAAATGAGCACATGGTAGCCCTACATGAAAGTTCTGATGGCGATGGAGGGATGGCAGCCTGACATGAAAGTTTCGACGGTGATGGAGGGACGACAACTTGACAAAGAAGTTCTAATGGTGATGAAGGGATGATGACCTGACAAGGAAGTTCTGACAACAACAGAGGGACAATGGCCCAACATGAAAGTTTTGATGGTGACGGAGGGATGGTGGCCTGACATGAAATTTTTGCAACTTCCCAAAACCTAACAAAACCTTGGCAATTCACTTAGGTATCACAAAAACATCCCAAATCCATAGGCAACTTGTCTCCAAATTCAAAAAATGAAGGAAAAAGCGAATCAAGCAAGCAGGGACCAAGTTAGCAAGGACAAGGCAAAAGGTGGAAAAAAAGAAAGGGGTACTTTGTTTCTCCCTATATTTGAATGCCCCAAGTAAAATTAAGGGCTGGGAGCAACATTTATAGGCCAATTTCTATTAATGGCATGCATTGATTTCTTTTATGGTGGACCCAAGTTAGGCGAGATGTGGAATCTCATGCTTGTTTCGATGCTTGGTCAAGGCTCGAATGGAGAAACTTAATTGTAGAGCTTTCCATGTGGGTGGAAGTTGGGCGTCAATCACTACTTAGTGGAAAAACATGAGAAGCAATCTGCATGAGGTGACCCATAGCTGCAGGTCCACGAGGCCTTGAGGATGTTAGGACAATGGGTGAAGGGAAACTTGTCTAGGCATTTCTGTGAAAGCAAAATACTTAGTGAAATTTAGGTAGGTGAATCTAGTCAAGGGAAAACTGATCATTCTAAGGCATGTGACCCACTTGGACTCTAGGAAAGGGGTACAAAAATTGAGGAAGGAGCAAAAAAATGACCTAATAGGAGTAGGAACGAGCTGTCAAGAGTGAAAAAGAGGGGGTCCCTACCTACAATGGGGCATGCATGCAATACATGCACAAAAAAAGTGTAAATAAATACATTTTACAACACTAAGTTAAGGTATAATTAAGTCCATTTTAACTAGGAGGGCCCAAACAAGTATGAAAATGTAAAAAGTTACATTTTTCTACACTACAGTCATATAGAAATGAAAATATCAAGCGTTAAAGTATAAGAGCAATAGGGGTGAGAAGAGAATATCCAAGAAAAGAGTACAAAAATGAAGGGTGGAAGAGGTGATTGAATTGCAACAATGGGATGAGACATTGTAAGGAGAGAACCTGCAACACATAATTTATTATTGGAAGATAGGCAATGCTTGCCAATTTTCCAAAAAGCAAGATGGTTGGATTACTTTCTCTAACTTACTGAATACAATGATCTACTGAATCAACAATGTGAAAGTACTCTACAGATGATAAATCCATTATAAGAGGATTAAGGGTTGATGTTTTAGAGGAAGCTATAGAAAAAGTGTCAGGACTGCCACTAATAGGGGAGGAATTCCCAGTGAGGGTAGATGCCATTTCTGTTCAGGAATGAGTTCTCAATGCTTGGAGAAAATTTAGATTCTACATCCCAAGGTACAAAACACCTGTCTTTACATTGGCTTTGGCCTTTTTTTGTCATTTATCATTATTAAATACTTAACTTACGATGGTAGGAGATCACTTTTATACATTATACATTTTAAACTTCTTATCCATTTACACCATCAAAGGACTGCAAATGAACACAATTTATTGTATAATTTGTTAAAAAGAATTTCAGTTGAATGCACAAAGAATAGAAACCAGTCTACCCTATCACATTTTTGTTTGGTAACTTTTTAATTAAAAGAAGCCTTAGAATCCAATTTCCCAACATTTCTTGGGAAGATTTCCTAGCTTGAAATAATGTTCATAATATTCTTCCAAGGAAAAATGCAAAAGAAACAAGTGGAGACCAAGAAATAGGAGAACCTTCTATAGTTGCAGTAGGGAGAAACATACCCTCATCTTCCCCTATTTCCTTGCCTACTCGCAACATAGAGGAACATGTAAAATGGGAAGAGCAAGAAACTCAACTTGTATCTTTTGGGGAGCGACCCATAATAGAAGGAACTATAGAAACCCCTACATTTGTTGAAAGACCTTCTAAGAAAAAGAAAAGAAAAGGTGCCTCTACTTCTGAATCCAAGAAGAAAATAGAAAAGGTCCACACAACCAAGGAGGTGATCACATCACCTTAGGAAAAAGAGGCATGTAAAAGGGAAGGCCAAAAATAGAAAAGAAAAGATTGTTGTGGTGGAAATTGAAACATATTTTGATGAAGAAAATATTCCTAAAATGGTACAAAACCTCCAATTTTATAGCCCTTGTATGAGTAGCAACTTTGATTAAAATTTTGAGGATATTTTCACAGCTAGAAAGAAAAACAAACCTCCAAGAAGCCTTATTTATTAAGGGTTTGTACCATCAGAGGAGGTGGAAGAAGAATTTTCTTTTTTGGAAAAAGAAGATGAGTTTCTATTGGAAGAAAAGGAGGAAAGCAAGGATTTTCAAGAGGCCTTGCAGAGAATTAAAGAATTAGAAGAAAAAATGAAAGGATAAAACAAAAGGGAGGAATGTTTAAACAACAGGATCTGAGAGTTGGAGAAAAGGTTGCAGGCCTTTGACCAACAAGAGATAGGATTGGAGAGGTTGGCATAGTTGGCCATTTTTTAGGTAAAAATAGAACTCCGCATCTAATAAATCAGTCTATAACCCCTAGAATTCCTAGAATCCCTTTTGTAGTAACCCTTGGAATTCAACTATGCAATAAGATCAAATAATTATCCCAAAAACAAAAGGATTGTGAAAGGGAAAAATCTGAATTGATGGCATCCCATGTCAGGGAAATTGACAAGAAAGATACAGAGATCAAAAAGCTAAGGGTAAAGATACAAGAATTGGTGAAAAATATGGTTCAATTATTGAGGTGTAGACCTCCTGCTAGGGCATATACTCTATTTTTACAAGAAAAATGTCTTATTTTTCAATTTATCCAGATAATAGTGACCTCCCTCTTGTTGTAAATTCACCAACACTTCTTTTAGAAGTATTCCAACAATCCACACTAGAAATACAAGATCAACTATCTGAATTTTATTTATGCACCCTAATTCTTCCTTATGAAACTACATGGTACCCACTTATATTTATGGGAGATGTTCAACTTAGAGCATTAGCTTCCCATGCCTTGAATCAATATTTGAGGGGATAGTTGCAGTACAAATATCAGGAAAGAGAAAAAGAATTCCCTCTTTAGTTGAGGGAAGAATCAGGAGATCCAAATAGAGTGGTGGATCAGTGGATATATCTTATAGAAAATGAGGGAGTGGTAGTGAAAATAATAGAATGAAGGGAGATAGAATACAAGAGATTCTAGGAACTTGTAGTTGTAACAATTAAGAAATCACTTGACCTTTCCTAGAATAGATGGAGGGAGCTTACCCCGTAACTCAAAAAAAGGAACCCCATTCCATTTTCAACTATGTGGCAATAGTCAAAAGAGCACGTAAGTATATCACAAATTCCCTAAAAAATAGAATCACTTGGATTCCCCTCACCTTTCATAATCCTTTTTTTTTTTTCCTATCTCACATTAGACAAGAAGAAAACTAGAAATATATGTGGTAGAGGAAGAGAGGTGGACAAAGATATCAAATCAATAAGGTTTTTACTTGAAGTAAGGGACAAGGGTTACCAATACAAAAAATTACAAGTAAATTGCACTGCAATATAATATAAGGCCATAAATTGCTTGAGAACAAGAAATAACCTAAGTCATGGGGAATGATGAGTCATGATAATTTCCTATTTCCTTGTTTGAGTGAAATACTTTTTATCTTTATTTTTTTGTTAAACTTTGAAACATTACCATAACTTTCGTATAACTTTAAGTATTTTAAAGCATTTGAAGTTGAAACATGTTATATTAATATGTATGTGTATGATTTATAAATGTTCATGAGTTTAGTAGGATTTTATATTTAAATTGTGGTTGTTAACAATGGAAATTCTTTGAAAAATAAAGGTTAACATTTGTAGCAAGATACTTGTCAATCTACAACAATGAGCTTCTCAATGAGCATAGCATAAGGATGATAGGATGATAGTCAATATATTGTGACACACCACTTTTAGAAGAAGATGGAGGTGGTTATTTAAGGATTGGATCATGAATCACCAACATTACTTTTATCTTTTAATAAGACAAGCAGAAGAAGAAGAAGAAGAAGATTATTCCTAATAGAACTATGATTTATAATAGAGATTTCTCTACCTGGGCACATTTTTTGTTATAATGGTTAAACCAGTTGAGTACAAAGTCCTTGTTTGATTTCTATACCCCTGTCTGATAGTTATTACTTTCTATTTTGAAACTTGGTCCTCTTCCTATTCTTGAGGAAGAGTTGACATATGTTTTCAATTTGTTTTTAGTTGACAAAAAATTAGACTCTCTTGTAGACCCTATGTAGTGGGGTACCCTATCAAGGAGGGCATATAGATCATATGTGTGTTATATTGAATAATATTTCTTATTAGATTTTGTTCAAATTTTTTGTGTGATTGGAATGCAATAAAGAAGGAATACTTTGATAACATGTTTTTTCTGATTAAGTGAGTGATTAACAAGATCTTGTGGATGCAACAACTCAAGCAAGGGACACTTGAGGTATTGTTCAACAACTTTATTTTAGATTAATATGTTAGGTTATGCATCATGATTTTAATTGATAATTTCTAGTTCTTGTGATTCTGAATGATGCATTATAAATTATGAATCAGAACCTGTAATTGATACATTAGAATCTGTAGTTGATGTTTTGTTCAGTTCTCTAGAGGTTAATCAGGTTAGGACATACTATAGTATAATGATTAATTGGTTATAATCATAAATATTAAGTACCCATAACAAAAGGTAGTTGTTTGTATTCATTTACTCTATTTTGAGAAATAGAAGTTTATTTTGAGTAAAATATTTTACTATATTTATATGTGTTTCATTCTCTTATACTCAATCGATGTAGGATGTTTAGAATTCATGAATGCATATATATTTCCAACACTATTTGAAGTTTATGACTCCCTGATTGATGATTTAATGAATCCCTCTCTTGAGTGATGAACTGCTTAGTCTAGGGATCTTCAACTCCACTAAGTCATGTGCACAATCATTAGCACCAATTACTTAGGCATTAGAGGAATCTCTACAAAAACCACTTAAGTTAGTAGTTTGCAAGATTTAAGGCTTAGAAAGATGAAAATACCTACACACAAAAGTCAATTAAAAATAGAAAATTAAACTATAAAAATAGAATCTTTGGATTTTTCTAATTCTTTTTAAAAGCACTAAAAAATTATAAGAAAAAAAGAAATTTATTACCAAATGAAGTTTGAAAACGAAAACTTGAATTTGGAAGGAAATACCTAAGTTCTAGAGTAAAATTTACAAAAAATTCTTGCACCATAGGGTTTGTGGTAAAACCAACTTTCCAATGCCTATTCAAGTTTGAAATTTTGATCAATAGAAAAAAAGGGTTACGATTGTTTGAATAATAAGTGGCTTTTATAAAATTGATAAGGTGCTTGAATCAAGGCTAAGCCCCAGTCAGCCAACTCCTAGTGGCCCAGGTGATCATGGTCTAAGCAAAGTGAATTAAATGCAACTAGAGGCTAAAGATATGCCCCAACAATCACCATGTGACCATCAACTTATACTATAGCATAGCTCCTAATCATTAATATGACTAAGAGTTGAATAAAAAATAAATAAAAAAATCCAAACCCATTAAACTAAAACTCTACTCACAACCAAATTTGCAAAGCTATAGATGTTATAAGAAAATCAAATACAGTTAGAATAACTCATATAGGTGAATTTCAAAGAGGATTTAAGACACATGAAAAGATAACTACAAACCTATGGTTTTGATGATTTAGATGGTGGTTTTCAACTAAAAACACATGATTTTGGTTGTATCAAGGTGGTTTCTCCTAGACATTCATGGTTTTGGGCTTTTAAAGATGGTTTTTAATTAAAAATATTCAATATTTTTTCCATTTTTCTAAGTTATTTTACCTTAAAACTCATGGCTTCCCACCTTTTTAGGCGGTTTTATCCTAAAAATTATGGTTTTGGCTAAAATATTAATGAATTTTTAATTTATGAGGATTTTTTACCTTTAATTATGTACATATACATTCCAATAGACCTGTAAATTTTTTTTTAAAAATTGTCAATGGAATATCAGATGTCTTATGTCAAAATTCATCTCTCAACTATCTTGATCACAATAGTGTTGTCTGTAGAGCTTCCCCTATCTCCAATCAATTGATGTAGATAGCATACATACAACTTAATGGACCTACAAATCCTAAATTAAGCAATCTATTATCCTAGGGGTGGTTGATTGAATTGTCAAGTAGGGATTTGTAATCTTGAGATGATGTTGGCATTGTATGTGCAATTGAGAATCCTAAACCCTACTAATTGATTGAGTACAAAGGAATGAAAAAATGAAATTTCAATTAAAAACTACTTAACTTTAATTAACTCTTATGTGGAAAGCATGCCAAAAAATACTATTTGTTATAAGTAACTATAGTAATTGCTATGGGGAACTATTCATACATATACTATAACAAATGACTCTCTATGTTGCAGCACAACCAAACTCAACTTAATTGTTAAGAGAATTCAACATAATGTAAATCAAAAACTATAATTTGAAAGATATTATAATTCACAATCTAACTAATAATCTAATCTAACATGGACTCCATAGTAGCTCAACTAGCCCTTGCTTGAGTTGTTGCAGTCCACTATGTTTCTTCAATTACTAACTCAAGAATTCATGAAATGGAAGTATCCTTCTTTATTGTAATCCAAACATACACAAATCTTCAAAATAAAGTATATAATGACTTACATGCAATCTATTTTGTACAAAAAATCTAGCTAGTCGGTCTAGCACAAGATCATGATATATATAGGGTTTGTGAGAGTCCTCTTATTTCAAAACTAAAAATAAACTATGAGAAACTATCAAATCTTCCAAAAACGTACGAAGAGGACCAGGTCTTAGCTTTAATATAAAAATAAAATAAAGTGGAATTAAGAGTGTAAGAGTTTGATAAAGACTCTACACCAATTAAGAAGATCGTTATACCTAGAAAATGTGACTAACAGTGCAAACTTTATCAAAAAATACTATCCTTGTTATAAAAAGTCTCTTATTCCTCCCATGATTTATTAAAGAAATGGAATGATACATGAATATCCATGTTCATATCAATAGACCATCACCTTCATCATCTTTGTTAAATATGTATATGTTGTAGTTAATCTTCCCTTCTAGCTATGTTGAATCGACATCCTTTTGTTGTGATCTAACGGGTTCTTCACTATAGGGTTAGTCTTATTTCGAAGGTATTTTTCATAATTAACAACTATAAATAATCATAAAATTATACTAAATCCCATATAAATTTAAAGATCACATACTCATTCATTAGTATAATATACCATCTTTAATGCTTTTAAAATACTTAAATTATATAGAAACATTTGAAAATGTCTTTGAAACTTAGTAGAAATGAGTTAAGTAGGAAACTAAAGCAAGGAACTAGACATTTCTAGGTCTCATCATCCACCCAACTTGGCTTCTTTCTTTTCCTCAAGTAGCTTAGGGCATCTAGTTATATTTTAATGCAACTTACATGTAGTCCACTATACTAGTGACCCCTTCACCCTGCTTTAGGTAGAACCTTTTTTGCTCTATTATTTTCTCCCATCTAGCTTTTTTTATTTCCCCTATCTTCTCTCTTCTTCTTTTTCAATGTGGAATTGGAAGAAAGAGAAGAGGGTGATGGAAATTTAAGGTGAACTAGGTGATCTATTATTTTTGAGGGAGACAGTGACATATTTGTGAGCTCTTTTAATCGCTACCAAGTCCAGTTAAAGATTGAATGGGGCTCCTTTTCTAGCTTCAATGTTAACTCATTCCATCTATCCTAAAAGAATTTAAGTGCTTCTCTCCTTCTCGTTTCTAGTTCTTGAAACCTTTTATAGTCCTACCTATATTCCAAAATATTTTTCTTCATCCACCTTCTCTCTACTAGGTCAATCCATTATTCTACCATCCTTCTAGAATCTTTTGAAGGGCACACAATCTACTGAGAGGGGGCCGAATCAGTAGATCTAATAAATTCAAAATTCTCAAATTCAACACAAATATTGAATTATGCAACTTGAATATTCACTACTAGTAATCAAGGATTTAGCACACATTCACACAATTGAAAACCAGATATACATGGAAACCCAAGATTAGTGAGAATAGTTGAGCTTGGATCTACTACCCAAATCTAGCCTCACAAAGAATAAATATACAAGTGAATCTTACAATATGGAGTAGGCACCAACCTACCAAAGACACCAATCCCTTGATGTATTTGTAGACACCAACCTAATGGAGACACTAATCCCCAATACAATGAACTAAGCACTAGCTCTAGAAGTAGAACACTAGTCCTATTGGAATACACAAATAAAGCTTGCAAATCTACAATATAGTAGAACACACCTCATACATGTGTTAGAGTTACCTCAGACACTCTTCTAATCCTCATATGATTTTTTGATGGTACAATAGAAATTGAGATACAACCTTCCTTAAAGTATTCACTGTCTCTTCAATTTACACCTGTAGCCAGCATTTCTTCATACTAGTGTAATTCTACTTGACATTCTTCACCATATGAATTTTCAAAATAAATAAATATATGCATGACATTGAATTAATACTCTTCTATGTCGATCAGGGATCCGCAAATAGCCAGGATGGCATAAGATGTCCACCTAAATTCAAATTACATGAAACATGTAACAAGTCAGTTCGAAGACAAATTTTACTTCCACCAATAGAACATGATAGCATGTGCTACCAAAGGGACCTTAATCAAGTCCTATCCTGACACCACATGCAAGGTTTGAATTTTGCATACCACTAGCTATTACCACATAGGAAAAGAACACCAAGTGGTTGACAAACACAAAGAACATTTTATCACTTCAATTTTTTTGCATGTTGAACAAATTCTTTGAAAACTCTAGAATATGATAGAACAAGTTTAGACATACTTTTCTTTCAAACTGAAGAGCCTACAACATCTCTAGAAGGGAGACCTAAGAAACACTAAACCTGATAAATACTGAGTTGAAACATTTTGGTGCAGTCTTTGGACCACCACTATCATAGTGAATAGATACATACATGATATTACTATCATACATCAATCACACCAACTTTTTGAAGGTAGTCACTCAATAAAACTAATAATATATGTTTCTTGATATGACAGTAAATTTACCAACATAGGAAGATATCAACCATACTAAAATTTTGATACACAACATACTACAAAAAATATAGCATATATTTATGCAAATCTCTACAAATCAAAATGATAAGTCGGGGAGAATATAATGATAGTTCAAGTACTCCTTGAAAACAATGAAAAACTTTGGCATCAATCATCTTCATTGATGCAACCTTTGGCATCAATAACAACCCTTTTTCAACAATCTCTCCCTTTGTCATTGATGGAAAAAAACAAAATGTTGGGCCACCTATAAAACCAATCGGTCACACATGAACACATTTCCCCCCCTTGTAAGATATAGCATTTGAAGTTCAATTTTTCCCCCTTTAACATTAATGGAAAATGTCAACACTCTAAAATCAACTCTCTTTTTACATTTCTGGAACACCACATAATCTGGAAACCTATTTCCCAAATAGACTTCCTCTGAGTCCATGCTTCACTACTTCTAAAAAATATTTTGAAATACCATCAAGCCTTGTGGTAGGGAGACCAAGCTCCCCCTTATCCTATGCTTCCTCTTGATTCAAGAGGAGGGAGTAATAACTCCCAGCTTATGTCGAAGAATCTCAAATGTCTCCTTAGGAAGTGGTTTTGTAAAAATGTCTTCCACTTTCTCCTTTGTCTCAACATACTCCAACTTCACCTCCTTTTCTATAACTTTCTCTCTCAGAAAATGATAATTTATTGCAATGTGTTTTTTCCTTGAATGCATTACTAGATTCTTTGAGATGTTTATGGCATTGGTGTTATCACAAAGAGAAATAGGTTCATCAAACTCAACCTTCATCTCCTTCAGATTCTTCTTCATCCACAACACTTGAGGGGAACATGAGGTTGCAACAATGTATTTTGCTTTAGTTGTAGATAAAGAAACTAAGTCCTATTTCTTGCTCAACTAGGACACCAAACTGTCACCTAGAAAAAATTCTCCACCACTTCTGCTCTTTCAAAAATCTATGATTTCTGCCCAATCTACATATGTGTATGTAGTTAGAGTGAAATTTTCACTCTTTGGATACCATATCCCACAATCCATTGTAGCCTTTAGATATTTGAATATCCTCTTCACTTCCTTGACATGAGTTTCCTTAGGTGTTTCCTAAAATCTAGCAACCATTCAAACTATGTGCATTTTATCTAGTCTATATATTGTCACATACAACAAACTACCAATCATAGATCTATACAAGTTTTGGTCTAACAGAGAACATTCATCATCCATACTAAACTTGCATCTTGTAACCATAGGTGTACCCATCGATTTGTAGTCTTCCATCCTAAATTTACTTAGCATATCCTTTATGTATTTGTTTTGGTAAATTAATATGCCTTTGTTTGATTGTGCAATATAGAACCCAAGAAAGAAAGATAACACACCTAGAAATGACATTTAAAACTCACTTTGTATTTCATTTTGAAACACCTTACACATGTCATCATTACTACCACAAAAAATGATATTATCTACATAGACCACAACTATCATAAATTGATCACCTTTTATTTTTATGTATAAATTACTATTTTCACTTCCTCTTTGGAACCCTTGTTGCTACAAGTATCTATCCAATCTTGAATACCAAGCTCTAGGAGCTTTTTTGAGTCCATACAAATCCTTCTTCAATTTTCACACATAATCTAGATTGTCAAAACATTGAAACCCTTTTGATAGTTCAATGTAGACCTCTTCTTCTAGTTGTCTATTCAGAAATGCTAACTTAACATCCATCTGGTATACATTGAAATTCTTGAATGTTGAAAGAGCTAAAAACATCTTGATTGTTTCCAGTCTTGCTACCGAAGAAAATATCTCTTCAAAATCTACACCTTCAACTTGAGCATATCCTTTACACACAATTCTATCCTTTTTCCTGATCACTTCACCTTATTCATTTATCTTGTTTTTGAAAACCCACTTTGTTCTAATCACATTCTCACCTTTAGGTCTTGGGACCAATTCCCAAGATTCCTTCTTCTTGATTTGATTCAACTCTTCCTCCATAACATCTATCCAATATTTCTCTTTGATTGCTTCTTTATAATACTTTGGTTCTATCTTTTATAGTAATTCAAAGTGTACTTGCACACTTTCCCTCTCAAGTTTCTTGTGGGTTTGAACCCCACTATTTTTATCTCCTATAATTTGGTCTTCAAAGTGGTTCTTCTAAATATATTTTGCTAGAGTTTTTGTAATAACTTATGAATCTTCATCACTATTGTAGATTGGTTCTTCATCATCTTCTACTTTTTGAGTACTAGTAGACTAAATTGTTTCATCAACTCTCACATTTTCACTTTCTACAATCCTCTTCAGCCTTTTTTTGTAACATCTATATGCTTTACTAGTCATACAATAACCAAGAAAAATACTTTCATTAGATCTAGAATCAAACTTACCAAAATTTTCTTCATCCCTTTTGATGTAGCAATTGCTTCCAAATATCCTAAGATGTATGATTAAAGTCGGTCTTCCTCTCCACAACTCATATGGTGTTTTTTTAGTCTTTCATCTGATTTGAGCTCTATTTAAAATATGCACTACAGTCTAAACTACTTCTCTCTAGTATATATTTGGTAGATTTTCTTGACTCAACATTGTTCTTCCCATCTCCTGTACAATTTTGTTCTTCCTTTTTACAACTCTATTTTGTTGCAAAGTCCTAGGAGCAAAAAATTTCCTCTGGATCTCATGCTCTTCATAGAATTTTTCATACTTGTTAGAAGTGAAATCTCCACCTTTGTTTGATCTCAAAGCCTTGATTGTTCTTCCAGTTTCATTTTCTACTAATTCCTTAAATGCCTTAAATTTCTCAAATTATTTTGACTTCTCTTTTAAAAATGGTAATCTAAGTCATTCTAATATAATCATCAATGAGCATCATGACATACTCGTATCCTTGCAGAATATTTGTGCTCATAGGTCCACACAAATTTTTATGGACCAAATCCAATGGTTTTGATGTAGGATTCTCCTTAGTAGGAAATCTACTTCTTGTTTTTTTTCCTTCATGACATTATTTATAGCTTATAGATTGAGGCTTCTTAATCTTTGGCATATCTTGGACCATTCCTCCTGAGATAATATTTGTAATTTCATCAAAATTAATGTCCCAACCATCTATGCCAAAGCCAACTTTATTCTCTTTGCACAGTATGATAATTTTGTCCATTCAACTCGCTAAGATGATATATGTCACTATTTATCCTACTTCCTTTCATAATTAGTTCTCTAGTACTTGATTTCCTGATTTCACACCCTTCAACAATAAAGAATAGCTTATAAAATTTATCACACATATTACTTACACTTAACATATTATGCTTTAATCCTTAAACATATAAAATATCATTTATCTTTGTCCTATCACCATCAAGACTCAAAGTACCCTTATCAATGATTTTGGAAATGGAATTATTTCCAAGAGTCATAGAACCTCCTTAAAATTTCTTGATATTCATGTACTTTTATCTCCAATCATGTGGCTTGTGCAACCGCTATCTATGATCCACAAATTCTTCTCTTTCTGAGCATGTAGCGCAGTTTGAGCAATCATTGATTTCTCTGACCTTTTCTTTTCTAAGACTTTCTTCCAAACTTTATCTAATTCATGACTTCTAGATTTTGATCCTCTCCTTCCTTTTTCCAATAGAGGGGGACTCACAAAATTTCTTCTAGAATTCCTAGCAATGTGTCCACAATTATTGCATTTTTAGCAAATGATATTAAAATTTAATAAAGGTGCAAATGCATTATTGCTAACAAAGTTATTTCTTCTTACTAGATATTTTCTACATTTCACAACCTTATGACCAAAATTATTGCAATTAAAAAACTAACTAGGAAAAGTATAATTGAACCTGGTGTTATATCCCTTTCTTCTGGATCTTCTTCTCTTCTTCTAAACTTGAATAAATTCATCATTATGTGTCTTTCTTTCATCACTTGCAATAAATATTTCAGTTTTTGTACTTCTAGAACCAGTCACTTCTTAACTTGCTTTAGCAAACTTCATTGGCTATTTTGTCACCTTGTTCTTTTGATCATCAAAACTAAGTTTGGTTGTGTCATGCAGAGATCACTGAATTCCCAAAATCTAATCTAGGGTCTTAGTACTCTTTCCAAACTTCATTTGTAGCTACTAATTCATCCTCTTAAGCTCTTTTCTTATTGACACAACTTCTTCTTCAAGTTTCTCATATTCCTTGTCTCTTGACAATAATTTTTTTGTTAGAACTTCTTCAATCCTTTTTACTTCTTCTATCAGGGTCTTCAATTCAGTAATCATGTTTTCTAATTTCTCTAGATCCAGAGATACCTTTTCTTTAGCCTTCACTTCTTTTGCAATTCTCTTCTTCAATATCTTAATCTCTTTTCTAGCACATAGCAATTCTTCCACAAGATCTACTTCATCTTCATTATTTCTTTTTTGCATATTCTTCATTAATTTTAAAATCCATGAATACAACTTTTCCATTTTCATCATTGGAGATATCTTCATCTTCTTCCTCAAAAAAGTAGCAATCCTCATTAGTGTAGAAACTCTTTTGTTTCCAGTGACCTTTATTCTTTCTCTAAAATTATTTTTTCCATACTTATGCTCAACATTGTTAGAATTCTTATTGGGACACTTGGCCATAAAATTCCCTATTTTACCTTAATTAAAACACTTAAAAGGTAACTTTCCTTTATACTTATCAAAACCTATTTTTAGCTTTCTAACAAAATTGGCTTCCTTTGAATATGTCACAATAAGAGAAACTTGATCAACTTGCTTCTTAGATACTCTAAATGCAACCTCTTTTCTTATAGAATCTTCACATTGAAATCTCATTTCAAAAGTAGTTAGAATACCATGCAGTTCATTCATCTTCAAAACATTCAGATCCTTAGCTTCTTCAATCATAGACTTTGGAATCAAACCTTCTAGAAAGAGATCTGAGTACCTTTTACACAACAATATTTTCTTTCAATTCCTCACTAAGACCTCAGATAGAGTTTACAAATTCATCAACCCAAAGCAATAATGTGGAAATATTCTCATCTTCAAGCTTTCAAACTAAGATCTATGAGTTTGCAGAGCTTTTCCTCTTTTACTTTGTCATCACCTTCATAGATGGTATGCAATTTTTCACATATTTCCTTTATTTTTTTTTCACTACATTACTTTCAAAACTTTAGAGTTAGTCAATCCACATAAAATAACATTCTTTACCTTAGAATTAATTTCACAAACCCTCTTTTTGGCCTAATCCCTAGGAGGATTTTCAAGAATCTCATATCCCTCTAACACTGACATCCAGATATCAAGTCCTAGATCCATCAAGTAGGACTCCATCCTAACTTTCCAAATTGCAAAATTGGATCCATCAAAGAGTGGTGCTTTATTTTCATAGAATCCTTCCTATGTAATAGAGTGTGCCATCTAGGAACTACCTTAAGCTATTAGGATTCTTCAAAGGAACCTTTCTTTGATACCAATTGAAGGGAACACAATCTACTAAGAGGGGGGGTGAATTAGTAGATCTAATCAATTCAAAATTCTCAACTTAAACACAAATATCAGATTATGAAACTTGAATCTTCACTATTATTTATCAATCATTGAGCACACATTCACACAATTGAACACTAGATATACGTGGAAACCCAAGATTGGAAAAAATATGGTGAGAATAACTACTTTGATATACTACCCAAATCCATCCTCACAAAGAAGAAATATATAAGTGAATCTTACAATATGAAGTAGGCACCAACCTGTTGGATTCACCAATTCGCTGATGTGTTTGTTGTTACTAGCCTCATGGAGACACCAATCCCCAATATAATGAACTAAGCACCAACTCTAAAAGTAGAACACCAATCCTATCAAAATACATAGATAAAGCTTATGGATCTATAATACAACAAAACACACCTCATACAAGTGTTAGAGTTAACTCAAACACTCTTCTACTCTTCATATGATCTTTTGATGATACCACACAAACTGAGATGCAACCTTCCTTAAAGTATTCACCACCTTCTTCAATTTACACCTGCAACCAACTTTTTTTCATATCAGTGTAATTCTACTTGACATTATTTACCATATGCATCCACACAAAAAAGAAATATATACATGAAATTGCATTAACACTCTTCTATGTTGGCTAGGAATCTACAAATAGTTAGGATGACATAAGGTGGACCTAAATTTAAATTACATTAAACATGTAACAAGTTGGTCCAAAGACAAATTTTCTTGCCATCAATAGAACATGATGTCATGCACTACCACAGGGACCTTAGTCGGGTCCTATCTTGAAACCACATGAAAGATATGAATTTTGCACACTACTAGCCATTACTACATAGGCCAAGAACACCAACTAGTTGAAAAACCTACATATAGAACCTTTTGTCACTTCAATCTTTTTGTATGTTGAACAAATCCTTCAAAAACTATAGAATATGATAGAACAATTATAGGAATACTTTCCTTTCAAACTATAGAGCCTACAATGTCTCTAAAAGGGAGACCTGAGAAACACTAAAACTGATAAATATTGGGTTGAAACATTATGATACAGTCTTCTAGGATCACCACTATCATAGTGAATAGATACATGCATGATATTACCAACATACAATAATCATGCCAACTTCCAGAAGGAAATCACTTCTCAATAAAAATAATTATGTATGTTTCTTGATATGACAGTAAAATTACCAACACGGTGTAGATATGCAACCATTTTGAATTTCTGACACACACCATACTACAAGAAACATAACATGTATTTCTGCAAATCTCTACAATTCAAAATAATGTCAAGGGGAATATGATGATAGTTCAAGTACTCCTTGACAACAATAACAACCTTTGAAATCAATCCTCTTCATCAATGACAACCTTTGTTAAACATCTTCTACCTCTGCTTTGATAAGAAGGGAAAATGACTTCTCCCTTTCACTATAATCTCTTTGTAGTTGTCCCCTCTAACATTCATTCCTAATAACGAGGCCAGTGTATTGACTCTATTATCTCCCACAAATATAAGTGGGTTCCTGGCGAAGTAATAAGAAATGGCCAGATTATGCAAGTAAAATTCACATAATTGATCTTGCATATCTGGGGTGGCCTCTTAGTATGCTTCCAAAAATAATGTAGGTGAAGATAGGGAAACTGAAAGTTCGTTTATTAGCTAACTAAACTTAAAACTTAAAAAAAATTGTGTAAATATAGGGTGTAAACCCTGGCATGTAGTTTACATCTCAGGAGTTGGATTGTTTTGTCATCCATATCCTCCATTTTTACTTTTAACTTCCTAATTTTTTCATCTTTCCTTTCAGTTTATGTGGTGTGTTGATATCAATTCTGATTTTTATTTATCCCATTTCTTTTGTAACTAAGAAAATTTATCTATTTTGTTCCATAACTCAATGTTGAAATGTGTTTTAGGAATTCTTGGGGCCACATTTTGGTTCACAGGATGTGGAGTTATCTATTTAATCTCAAAAATGGCCAATTGTATTAGTTTCTCCAACTTTATCCCTTGTTCAAAAGCATGCAACCTTTTTCTCCAATTCATGAATCATATTATCCAATCCATTTTCCCTTTGTTGATATTCTTTGAGTTGTTCTTCCAATTCCTTTATCCTCTATAAGGATTCTTGTAGTTCCTTACTGTCATCCTTCCCTTTTAAAAAAAAAATTTGTTTTCTAAAAATACTTCTTCATCAACCTCAATGGGTGGAACAAACTCTTCTTCAGAAATAGGCTTATTTTGAGGTATATGTTTTTTCCTCGTTATAAACAAGTCTTCAAAGTTAGATTCTAAGTTGCATCTTATACACATGTATTTCAATTTTTTAGACTATCCTTGATCACTAGGCACATTTTCTTTTGGAAAGTCTATTTCAGAATCCACTATAACGACCCTTTCTTGTTGAGGCTTGTTTTTCCCTCTTGCAGGGCCCCGTATTTTTGGTTTCATTGACATTCTCTACCTCTTTTTGGGTGCAAAGGTAGAGGCCACACTTTTCCTTTTATGTTGCTTGGGTTTAGAAGGTCTTTTGGTAAAGGTAGGGGTTTCTAATTCCATAGGTTCTATGGGTTGTTCCCTACAAGCTTTAGGTTGTGTTTCATGCATCCCTAGCTTTGTTTTCTCACCAATGCTATGGGAAGGTGATGCAATGAGTTGAGAAGAGGATACAAGTTACTCTTTATTAGTCATGGAAGGCTCATTTGATTCTTGGCCCCTATTTATTGCCTCCTCCCTAGGCCTCAAAATAATATCATTAATATTGTTGCAAATTAAAAAGTCTTCCCAAGACATATTGGGGAATTGCATTCTAAGACTCCTTTTGATCAACAAGGTGACTAGACAATAATGTGACAAAGTAGAATGATTTCTTTTCCTTTTCTATTCAACAAACATCCTCCTCAATAAATTATGTAGTGAAATTTTGAATGTTCACGAGCCTTTGATGGCATAGGTGACTCAAAAGTTTAAAATGCACTATATAAAAGAGACTACCTGCCATTGCAAGTTAAATACTTAACTATATGAGAGGTAACACAAGCCCATAACCATGGAAAGAAAAGTCTTTTTGTATCTTGTGTTCAGGAATCCAAATTCTCTCGTGGTTGTGTGAAATCATTCCTTTTTTTGATTGTAACAGTTCTTACTAGAAATTCTTCTCATATCTTGGGAAACCTAGAAACTTTTGCTATTGTTGTTTTTGAGGCATCCACTCTCAACCCTTTGATTTTAGCCTCATCATTTTACAACATGTTGGAATTTTTTTGTGTCATGACTTTATTGTATTTTGTTAGACAAATAAAATAGTCTAACCACCCAACTTGTTGAATGATTGGTAGGCACATTGGTCTTCCAATGTTAAATTATGTGTTGTTGGTTCTCTTCTAATAATTTTTCCTCCCATTTTGTAGTTATATAACCTCTATCAAGTGAATTTTGTTTCAAATATTATTCAATATGTTTAGTTCTTAGTATTCTTGTTGCTTTTTGAATGCTTCCACCTCTATTTTTGCATATTGCTATGGATTTTTGAAAGGAATGGAAGTTTGTATTCAACTCTCTTGAATTATTGAAAAATAAAATTTGGAAATGACAAACAGACTAGTTTTTTCTCCCCCCAACTTAATATTTCTATTTGTCCTCAAATAGCAGGGAACAAAAAGGATAGATAATATAGATTGGAAGACATTTTAGATAGTTGATGTAATATAAATTAAATGTGTGCATGATTAGTCTAGAGAAAATCAATATTATATAATGTTGATCATAGCTAATAAAAAGAAAAGTACCTTAATTGTCATCATGATGAAAAGGTGGTGTGCATGAGGTGAGTTGACCATCGGCATTGATGGGTCTGGTTATTAGTATATTTTTATAGCTTTTCATATACTTTTAAGACACTTTACATATGTTTCTAAAGAACCTTTTAGACAATACTTCCATAATATGTTATCCTTTCATGCATACTTTGCAACCTTGAACCTAGTTTGTGGGAATGAAATATGGTGAAAATATTTGTAGTATTGCATGGTTTACATATGAATATGTATGTATATGAATGGAATGATGTGATTTAATTGGTGGTTAGTTGCATATATATATGGATTAACCTCTCCGTAGCTCAACACGTGGTAACAAGAATGTAGTATTTGTAGTGAGTACCAAAGTAGAAAAACATGAAATTATTGAAGTTCAAGCCGCCTAAAGTGTAAGAAGCTGTGAAGCTAAGCATGGTCATTATGGAAGGAATAAATGCTAAAAAGATACTTGTTCTAGAATTTTGAATGCTTGCCTATGTGTTTCCATGCAAGTTTTTTCATTAAGTTCTTATTTGAATAGGTCTCTTTTTCCTTTTTCAATTAGATGAATAAGTCAATCTTAATTTCATATCCTCGTATCTAGGAGTTGCATTTATGATTGCAATTAGTTAGTTAGCAATTTGAATAAGACTCTCCCCATTTTGTATAAAGTTAGAGGATGAGTTCGTAGTTCAATTAGTTGATTGTTACAAGCTATTAGAAATCAGTAGTCTTTCTAGTTTTCCAATTATCCAAAAACATGTTAAAATGATATTATGGAATAAAATCTGTAAGAAGGATTCTATTTAAATATCTGGTGATATGCAATGAATGGAGTTGTGTGTTGCATGTATGTGTAAGAATCTTAGTTAGATTTGGTTCTAAGTTAAGTGAGATAGTCCTCTAAGCTAACCACTCAGGCGGTGTTCTTCACTTCATCCATTTATTTGTTTATTTATGCATTTCCATTAATTCTATTTTTCATTATTTTATGTGTGCTTTGCAAAGTAGAACAATTTATGGTTAGTTATAGTAGTTGTTATTCATGAATAAAGGGATAATTAATAAATCATAGTACTCTAGAGATTAGGATTGGTTATTTTATCGTTTTAGATAGTTTTAGATTAATTCTACACTCATACATCATTAGCAATCACCTACAGCTTATGCTACAAGTACCCATAGCCATTAAGTTCTATAACTAATTTTGTTGTTTTTACAATTCTGTAAGATCTCAGTAAGGTAGAATAGTTTAAATAAGTTTGCATAGAGTAATTTAGGTGAACACGAGTTTGTGAAGACACATATAGTGTACTACCATCATGTCTACACACCTTGGTTGATGATTTAATGTAGGTTTGCAATGTCAAGTGGACTGTTCAACTTGGAACACCCCTAAATCATGTAGAATTTACCAAGTCCATAACACATTAGTTTTCCTTTACATTTTTGGTGCCATTGTTGGGGATGGTGCTATCTTCATAGGCTTATTTTTACAAGCTTTTCATAGTTAATTTTTATTTTCTGCATTAAAACTGATAGATTTCATCTTCAAAAACACCTGGAGTTATACTAACATTATGCAGGGCCATTGCCATACAAAGTCAAAACTACTGTATGCAGAGGCGGAGAGATAACCAAGGAAGATTCTTCCCTTCAAACACTCAATACAGAGAAGATACTAGTGGTTTTGTTGAGTATACTATGAAAATTGTTGAAAGAGTGGGCACTACCTTTCCATCTTCATCATCATCATCAAATTCCACCAATACTAAAGGGACCTTTCAAACAATGGCAGATGCAACAATAGATGACCCCCCAAAGCACGGTACCTTTGAGTTCCCCATTACTGGCCAAGCTAGAGCTACTATGTTGAAGAATATTCCACCAACACCATTACTAGTATTTTATGGCTTGGTAACTGAGGACCTAGATACCTTCCTATTTGAGTTTGATGTTTTTTTGCAGAAGTTATGATTATACTTTTGATGTCCACTGACTCAAGCTCTTCCTAACTACTTTTAAAGATGTTGCCCTTAGATAGTTTATGGGGCTTGGCAAGGATGTTGCTCTAGATTAGGACACCATGAAGATGGAGTTCCTGGAAAAATACAAGTACTATTGTAGAGGATTAGATTGAAGAAGAGATGATATTTTCTCAATGTTTGAAAAACAGGATGAGCCATTAGAAGATTATGTGGAAATATTTCAGTTTTCTTTGAAGAAAAACCCACAACATAAACTATCAGAGGAATCCCTTAAATTGGTATTTTTAAGGGGGTTTAATGAAGAATATATGGATGCTCTCAACCTTATTGGGGGAGGTGAAATCTCTACAGGTCCATTTGAAGACATTTGTAAGGTCTGTAGGAATTATTCCAAGATGCTTTCCAGAAAGCCAAGAGGGGAGAGGACATCCATCACAAGTAAGTCTTTTAATGGGGTTTCAAAAGTAGAAATCAGTAATTTATTGTCCAACATGAAGGAGGATATAATCAATCATTTAGCAACACAGTTGGACACCCTCCACATCAAGAAGAAGCAAGAGGAAGCAAAAGCTATGCTCACTAAGTACTGCCCTAACTGTAGGAAAAGAAAAGAAAATTGTAAGTGCAAATGAGTGATCAGTATCCAACAAGAAAAGATTGAGAAACCAGATTTCCATTCAATTGAAGGAGATGATGGAAAAATATTTTACATAACACAAAGGAGGCCATGGAATAAAAGAAAAGTTATGAAACTAGACCCCCATAGTTTTAATCCATATTTCCCTTTGAGCAATCAAAACTTTTCTGCTTGGAACTCCCAACCCTGACAAACGAATCCGAACCAATGGTAGAATCCTTAACAATGGGCACAAGCCTAGCCAAACCCATGGACAAAACAAAAATTTCAAGGTTCTAACTACAATCCAAAATGGCCAACCCAACAAAATCAGTGGCAACCTCAGTGGTAGAAAGTCCAATAATGGCAACAACAAAATATGAGTTACCAATAGCCTATGCTACCTCCACCTCAACAACAAGCTCTAATTCCTCCAGCAAATCCCCAATCTAAGCCACCTAGATCATTACAAATACCTACCCAACCTACTCCTAACCCTAACACTAAGCCTATTCAATAGGTGTATACTAGCGAAGTTGTCCAATACCCCACTTATGGGGTAGAGGTGAGTGATCTCCATCTCAAATCAAGGAAGCATCTTTTAGGACCTTCATCTCCCAAAATTACATAATTAGACGATGAAGAACCCACAAAGGAAGCATCAAATAATCCACCCCTAGAATCTGAGTCCAATCAAGGGCTCTAGAGTACATCACCTCTAAAGCCTCCATTCCTTGAACTCTTGGCTATCCAAAAGATACAGACAAAGGCTAAAACTAACCTTCTAAGCTAGTTAAAATATTTTAGCATTAAAATCCCCTTAATCCAAGCTATCAAAGATATTCCCATCTATACTAAGACTATTAGGGACCTTTTCCTTAAAAATCTAGGAAGGAAAAGAAAGGACCCACAGGTAGCCCATGTTTTGGGTAGCCTTGTTGATATAATGTTGGGAAATATAACTGTTCCCAAATATATAGATCTTGGGAGTCCAGTAGTGGATGTTAAAATCAATGGGACTCTTATTAAGAATACTTGATAGACCTGGGTATTGCAATTAATGTAATAACCAAGGAGACCATGCAACTACTATAGTTAGCCAACTTTAGGCCTACTCAAATAGTTTTACAATTAGTTGATAGGTCTATAGTTAAGCTTGAAGGAGTTATTGAGGACTTGGTCATTGCATTAGATTCTTGGGATTACTCTGCTTATTTTATAGTTCTTCAGCCCAAGGTTAATCTTGCTAGTTATCCACTAATCCTAGGCCATGTAGTACCCCTTCGCTTTTGGTCCTTCATGTCATGCGAGTGAGTTGTTTGCTTGAGATGTCTTGTTGGTGCATTCAAGAGTTCCCACAAAGTTCACGGTTCAATCACCACTACAACATGGGTTTCCACAAATCAATCCTTTATCAAACTAACTACACTAGGAGTACCTTAGGATGCACCCCTATGAAAGGGAATTGGATTTCTCTATTTTCCCTCTAAGGTGTCATGAGTTTATAGGTTTAGATTATGGAACCATAAAATTATTTTATAGGAGTTTAAGAATAGTCAATCATTAATGAAAAATCTTGAATTTGGAACCAATACAATATGTTCCCTATTTTCACTTTTGACAACTAAATTACATTTAAGTATTAGTTGCACTTGAGATTCTGGTGATTCTATTTTAGATAAATATAGTTCCCATGGCCAAAAAAACTAAACCTAATTACCTTTCATTGGTTATTCCTATTTATGTTTACTCACTTTATATGTTTTAAAGAATAGGCTATATAAATATATCTTTTGTTGAGGAGTGATAATTTAAAAAGGTAGTAAAATTTGGCTTTACCCCTACCATGTGTATTGGTTTGAAATTCTCTAAAGCCTTTCAATAAATCCATTTTGTGTATATCCTACATTTAACACATTCTGTGAGACCACAATTCTCTGAAGCATTATGCCAAGCAAAACATGTGCCTTGTCTTCGTTTCCACATTTTGATTATGTGTTTACCAAGCAAGGAGGTTGCTAGAAAAAGTAGCATAGCCTTACACCTGCCAAATGCATTTGTTTGAAGGTTTCTAAATCCTTTTCATCAAAGGCAATTGGGGAGATATTTTTGGGCAATCTTGTATTCCCAGAGACCACATCTCTTTGAGGAATAATGTTAAACAGTTCATGTGCCCATTCCTGCTCCCACCTTTCGCAAAGGGAGAATGTTGGAAAAGGTTGAGGAGTATGGCTTTACACTGCCAATTGCATTCTCTTAAATGTTTCAAAGGGAATTTTGCATACAAGGTTGCGAGGGCACTTGCAACGATAACATCTCATGGCTGCCAGGGCACTTGCAACTACAACCTCTAAGAGCTAAGTTTCCATTTTGGGAAAAAGGCAGAAGGGATGCGGGGGAAACCATGTTGTCTTCTTCACTCACACGTTATTCGTTTTCCTCGCTCCTTTGCATGCCCGTGGAATTAAGAAGGAGGTGTTATAGCTTTGCATGTCGTCCTTGGGGAGATTCAAACCCTGATTATACTCGAAACAGGAACTATTCAAAATTATAACAGAGAGGTCAAGGCCATATGTAGTTGGCTCCAAACCGTGTCTGTGCTACTTCAAGGCATGCTCCTCTTTTCATTTTCTTTTAAATTTATTAGATTTCACCTAAATGTTAGCCGGAAATTTTTAGACCTATAGTATTTAAAATCTAATAGTCATGATTTGAATAAATCCAAATTGACTTTAAAAGGAAAATACAAGTTTTAACCTCTACAACGAAAGGTCATTTTAAGGCAAGGTCTTTTTGAAGTCCACAATTGCCTTACATGATTGTCAATCTAACTGTGATTAATCAGGGAGGGAAAATAGGTCACCCTATTTCTTATTTATGAAAAGATAAGCAACCAGATTAGCCTAGGAATAAAGTGAAACAAGCGACAAAAAATATATATTTTGGAAATCAAAACTGCAAATTCTGATAATGTTCCTACCCTCTATGCGTTGATAGATGCCCATGTCCAACTCCAAAACTCCCATTTCGAAATACCCAAGGAGGATGTTGGATTTACGTCTGTTGATTGTATTTACTTGAAAGTTTCTGGAGCATCTTCAATAAATCTATTTTTGCATATACAACAACCGCTGCAGTCCATGAGATCACATTTCCTTGAGGCATTCTGTCAAACAGTTCGCGTGCCTTGTTTGTTCTCCACTTTCCTTTGAGGAATTTTTTCAAGCAGTACACGTGCCCTTTGCATGCTTTTAACATTCTTTGGGACATTTTGTCAAACAGTTCACATGCCTTGTCTTTGCGCCACATTGGGTGTACATGTCTTGCAGCGCGGTTGCAACTGCAAAATCCGCCAAAAGATCTTTATCCTTAATGCCTGGATGGATGTCCATACCCTGTTCCAAACCTCCCATTCTGGTCGTAGGCAGTGAGGATGCTGACAAAGATTGTAAAATTTGGCTTTACACCTGCCAATTGCATTTGCTTGAAAGTTTCTTAATCCGTTTCAACAAATCCATTCTGTATGTTGTTTCCAATTAAGACTAAGGCCGATCTAGTCTTTTGTGGTCTGTAGCCATCACAATCAATTTCTTCATACATTCATCTTGGATTTTGTTATCATCTTTGCCTAATAACTTTCTTATAATGCATTCTCCATCAAAACCCTTTCTACCTTATCTCCTTGCGAAAGAAATTATATCATCCCTGCGTTTTCTGTTGAATCTGAACATTGTGGTTTACATATCCATCATTGTGTCTGGCAGCCAAATATTTGTATAAGTTTCATGTGTTGTTTTGACATACGGAGTATTTAAGATTTAATGCTACACTGTTGCTTGGAAACTCGATATATATAGATATAATTAGGATTTGTGAAAATATTTTGCCTTGTCATTATTCGATCAATTGATCATTTGCAGTTTAGTGAAAGTGGAAGATTAGATAGGGAATAATGTGAGACTTATATTTAGAATATATGAAAGAGGTGCAAGATAAATGGTTTAGGCTTTTCTATGACAATTAGTTATTTCACTATAGTTCTCTTGATTATGCATTTAGTAGTGCTATCACTATTAGAGTAAACTTTAGAGATTGATCCCTAGAATACTTAGTGGGAGAAACTAGTGTATTGACAAGCTAAAATAATGATAAGAGTTTTATTTGCGTTAGAGTAAATTGTATGAGGGGAAGTACTTAAAATGATATTCTTTAAAATGTTGATTTCATTATATTCTTTTACTGTTGAGTTATAAAATAGAATAATTGATATCTTAAACTCGTTAGTATTATTGTGTAAATGTTTTTTTTTAATAGGGAAGTCAATGGTTGAGTAATAAGGATTATTTAAGCATAATTAAGTTAGGTGCATTAAATTGTTCAAATAGAAGTAAAGGGATGATTAAATGAATTAGATGCGTAATTGAGTAAGATTATAGAAGATGTTTAAATAGTTTTCTTTACTTATATTATATAATTTATTAATGAGTGTATAAATAAAATGTAATTGATTGATTATTATCTTAATTGATATATATATATGCACTTATACGAGTATGACAATAGTTTTGGATGATTGATTGTTCGTTAGATGTTTTGGAAGATATATGTAAAATTAGTTAGAATACTTCTAGTCAATAAATGAATGTTTGTTTCCTTAAGTATGATTTAATAGTTGATCTTATGAGGGTAGATTAGGTAAACTTGAATTATGTGAGTAGAATTGAAATAGGTTTATGTAGTTTCTTTAATGTTTTAAAAGATTTCTTAATGAGTGAAAAGATAAATTGTAAACGATGATTTAAATATTCTTAGAATTTATTGCTCTTGATGTTTTAGTGAAACTAGAAATATGAGTTAAATGTTTTGATGTTTATTGTTTTGATTTGTTAGTGAAAGTAAACTATGTGTGCTAAAACAGTTATTGGGATATTTAGAATTTATGCTTCTTGGGTTATTTTAAATTATGAATAGATACAATGTACTTGATTGTTTATTATTCTTTAGGGTTTATTCATTGAGTGTATTCGTGTGTTTAAAGGTTGATTTGATGTTTTCATTTTGATGTGTCTACCCTTTGAGATGCTTGGTTTGGCAGTGATTTTTCATTGGTTCGTGTTGGATTAGTGAAGTATGGGTGAGTTTGTAATGGCGCAAAATAGAAGTAGTGTCTAAATCTTGGAGTATTTATGTTGTGACGCAAGGATTGCATGAATTGAATACCATGTCATTCATTGACTATTGTGATTGATTTGTATGGAATTGTTTATATTAGCTTTGATTGAGTTTGAAGATCTCATTATGATATTGCCACTCTTATTCTTCACTTGTCGTTTTGCGATTGTGAATTTTTATGTAGCCATTTTGTGGTTCCATGTTGTGATTCTTTCTCTTGTGCTAATATTGGAAATAAGAAGACTTTATGTGATGGATTTTTGTAGTCATATTTTGAGATGGTTGTGAACCCAAAGTGTTTGAATTACCTTCAGTAGGAGTTTGTGGTTTTTCGAGGTTTTAGGCTTCCATAGGAAATGGTGAAATTTGATTTATGTTGATTTTTCCATTGTTAGACCTTTGTGATTCATTGATCTTATATCTAATTGGAGCTCTTGTAGGTGTTACCTTGTACATGGTGTTGACTTTTGATGTGGCTTTTGGGTGAGAAGGTTCATTCCTCACATGTGTACTTGGTTCTCATGATTTTAGTACTTTGTGTGATGAGGTACACCCCTTGTGTGTTTTGGTTTGGGTACCCGTAGGGAGAGTGGCTCTTCATGGGGGTCGACGCACAAAGGGGTTGTCAGGATAACCCATGGAAAAGTCTCCTAAACAAGTGATAATGTAATTAATGAACTAGTGGGTTTAGGTAGTTAAACACTAAACAAGATTAATTATGTGCCTCACCCATACCGTTAGTGCTTTCACAGGCTAAGGATGGGATGAGAAGACCTAGTTGGTAAGATCACTTCCTTGTCCTCACGAAAGGTAAGTGGTTCCACATGAGTCACCCTATGGAGCAGTGACTTGAGATAGGCAGTCAGGATAACCATAGATGGAGGTGACACCTTGTGATAGGTTATTTGGATAATCCATGCAAGGCCATGCAATGACACTCTCCTACAGTACCCATTTATTTTCCCTTGTTTGGTTTCCACTGGGAGTGTTGTTTGTATTTGTTTGATGTTGTTTTATGTTGGTGTTGTGTAAGCCTTGTTTGCTTGACCTTTGTTTGGATGTGGGTCCTTTCTTGTCATCTCCTAGCACGGGGGGTGGGCCTTTGGGTCCATGTGGTCAGGTGGAACGTGCTACACACCCCATTGGGTTCCTAGGTTGTGTTCGTGATGCGAAAGCGGATGCAGAGCTTCCAAAGCTTCACTTGATTAAAGACTGTTCTACTCTTTGTTCCTTAGTCTTCATTGATGTATTATTCTTGTACTTGATGTACTCTTCCTGTTGCTATAAGGGAAGAATTATGTAATGTATTATTGTATCCATGATGTGTTGTATCTGTGGAAATATGCTCCATAATTGTAATATTGAACTATGAATTGAAATGTAATAAAATGATGTATGCATCCTTTTCATCTCTATTGATCATGGATGGTTGTATGTTATCATTATGTTATCTTGTGAATTTCTGCTTCTATAGTTATCTACTTGGCATTAACTTTAATGATGTTTTTGGTTGGGAACGTTACGTGTAATGCAACCATGTAACCCCATGGGACTAGTTAGGTTTCGTTATGTAATATTGTAAGGTTAATTAGTTAATGGTTATTACATAGTTGTTATCTTTTTCTCTTTGAAAAGAAAAATTAGTGCAGTAATCTATTAGTTGTAGTTTTCCTTTGGGGTTTGTGTGGTAGGGCGTTATAGGACAACCTTGGTTAGCCACACCCGATGCATTCATAGGTTGTAGGTTAGGAAATATAATCATATCCAATGGAACTATGACCAAGAACCTAGCCCTTTATCCACCATCCCAACCACATCAAGACCTTGAGCAGACCATTTGGCCACACCTGGATGATGAGGACAACTACTCATTGCAAAACTTAATGACCATTGAATGTAGCCCCCTATCGGACATTCAAGATGAGGTTAAGTTAATAGCTCATATCATACAAAATGACTGTGGAATGCACCCACAACAACATGGTTGTCTATCCTACTTGAAAGATCCCTTGGAAAGAATAATATCTACTAGTTCCTCACTAGAGATATCCCAAATAATCCATACCTTGTTACCCTAGCAATGCTTTCCAATAATACCTAGCTTTGATTTGTCCTTTGTACAAGAAATTTCTATGCAATTAGAGATCAAGCCTAGAAAGATGTTGAATGTTAATAATGCATTGACTGATGAACAACAAAAATCCCTACACATTGTGTTGTAGGCACATGCAATAGCCTTTTCATGGGATTATAATGACATGAAAGGCATTGATCCTACCTTGTGCATGCACAAAATTTACATCAATGATGGCTACAAACCCATAAGATAGCCATAGAGTCGCATGAATCCAACTCTTAGGGAGATTGTGAAATTCAAACTACATAAGCTTTTGAATGCAAGATTCATATACCCTATATCAGACAGTGAATGGGTTTCACCACTGGTCATAGTTCCCAAGAAGGGTGGTAAATGGAGAGTCTGTGCTGACTACAGGGAACTAAATACTGCCACAAGGAAGGATCACTTCCCATTGCCATTCATTGACCAAGTTCTTGATTCTTTGGCAGGGAAGAAATATTTCTCATTTCTTGATGGTTTCAGTGGTTATAACCAAATTAATATTGCACCTGAAGATCAAGATAAAACCACATTTACCTATCCCTTGGGTACCTATGCATATTTTGTTTTACCTTTTGGTTTGTGCAATGCTCCAACCACATTTCAAAGAACAGTGCTCGGTATTTTTTCTGATTTTGCACATGATAAGATGAAGATTTACATGGACTATTTCACCCTATATGGTGAAACATTTGATGAGGCTTTGCACAATTTAGAAATAGTCTTGAAAAGATTCACTAAAAACAATTTATCATTGAGCAATAATTTTTTTTTATGATGATGGTAGAAGGCATTGTCTTGGGACATTTTATTTTTAGTGCAGGGATACAAGTTGACCCCAAGAAGATTGAGATTATATCTAAACTGCCTGTTCTCTAGAAACAAAAGGATGTGAGAAGTTTTCTTGGATATTTAGGTTATTATAGGAGATTCATTCGAGATTACAACAAAATAGTTGCGCCTTTGTTTACTTTGTTAACAAAGGATATTGAGTTTGAGTGGACTCCAGACTGTCTGCATTCCTTTGAGAATTTTAAAGTAGCTTTGACTAATGCACCAGTTCTAAGAGGTCCAAATTGGACATTTCCATTTCACATTCACACTGATGCATCATACTCTTCTATTGGAGCAGTCCTAGGACAAAAAGAGGGGAATAAGGAGTATGCCATATACTATGTCAGCAAAAACCTACAAGGAACATAATTAAACTACACTGTGACTAAGAAAGAAATGCTAGCTATTGTCTATGCCATTAACAAGTTCAAACACTACATTACTAGCTATCAAGTATTCATACACACAGACCATACATCAATGATACTTGATGAATAAGCTAGTAGTAGGTGGAAGAATTATTAGGTGGTTTCTATTATTGTAGGAATTTGACATAACCATAGTTGATAAACTAGGAAAAGCTAATGTGGTTGTTGATTTTCTATCTAGATTTCCCACAACATCTGAAGGAGCGTTTGATGATTCTTTTCCTTGTGAGCATTTATTTGGTCTAAGTATACATAATCCATGGTATGCTGATATAGCTAACTACTTGGTAATAGGATAGATTCTAGCTTACTTCTCTCCCAGGTAGAAAAGATAGTTAGTTCACAAATGCTTCCCTTATTCTTGGATTTCTGGATTTTTATTCTACACTAGCCCATATAACATTATGAGAAGATGTATTGAGGAGGATGAAGTGTTTGATATATTGAAATCCTACCATGATGAACCCTATGGTGGACATTTTGCAGCCAAAAGGACAACTTTTACAATCTTAACAATAGGATATTACTGGCCAACCCTTCACAAAGACTCTTTTAAGTATACTAGAAGTTGTGATAGATGCCAAAGAATGGGGAGACCTATAAGAAGTGATGAAATTCCTTTGCAGCCCCAACTAGAACTAGCTCCTTTTGACAAATGGGGGCTAGATTTTGTTGGCCTTGTATCTCCCACTTAAAATAACAAAGAATATATAATGGTATGTACTGACTACTTAACCAAATGGGTAGATGCAAAAGCATTGAAATTTTCCAGAGATGGAAATGTTGCAAAATTCTTATATGAGGAAATATTCACTAGGTATGGTGTTCCTAAGGAGATCATAACTGATCAAGGACCACAATTCACATCAAACCTCATAGCCCAGTTGGTGAAGAAGTATCATATTAGACACAAGAAATCTACCCCATATCATCCTCAGGAAAATGGTCAAGTAAAAGTTACAAATAGGGAGATTGAGAACATATTGACAAAAATAGTGCAACTTCATAGAAGAGATTGGGTATCTAGATTACTAGAAGTTTTTTAGGCATATAGAACTACATGGAAGACAACTACAGGGTTTACCCCTTATGAGTTGGTTTATGGAAAAACAAAGGTGTTGCCTATAAAGTTTGAATACAAAACCTACGCACAACAATTGATTTAGGGATGGACTTAACAAAATCTCATAAATAAATTTTGGAGCATTTGAATGCCCTTGATGAAATCAGATTTTAGGAATTACACCACATAAAGTTTGTTAAAAAATAATGGATTAAATGACACGATCAGTATACTAAGACTAAAAAATTTACTGTAGGGGAATAGGCACTTTTGTATGATTCAAGATACAAATATTTTCTAGGAAAATTACAATCACGATGGCTAGGACCCTATGAAATACAAGAAGTATTTCCTAATGGTGTGGTGCAACTATAGACTATTGTTGAAGTCATATTTTCACTCCTGGTTAATGGCCATAAATTCAAGTTGTACAAGAAACCACTTGAACACAATGATTTTATCATATCTCTAATGGATGAACATGGTGCACATAGTACTGCTGATACAGGATTTGAACACAGGATGATGTTCCAATAGGAATTGAATTACCCAACACGTCTAGTAATATAGAGGTCGAGTTACACAACTCCACCTCTAAGATTACCCAGGAATAATTTCCCATGCTTTAAGTCACATGTACACACAACACATTATCCATGATGAACATGTTCTGACTCTAAGGGCACCTACTCTTCAATTTTATTAGGACCTATTTTAGATGGGACCTAAAAAGCACCTTTTAGTTGGGCCCTGTGCTTGGAGTACCCATAGCAACAACTGTCGAATGCATGCTACAATAACTTGGCAGATTTAAATTGCTCTTCCTGCACATTCTATTAAAGCTCACATGCATCATTTATTTTCCAATTAAGCGCACATCACTAGTACTCCTATACAATCAATGCAAATCACATCACTTGTACACTGTGATACATGCAATTTTAATTCATAACTGCATTGAGCATTACTTTCTATTACACACGTATGATAGGTAACTTCACATGATTAAAGCTAGATTTCTTTTTGTATTCATTATTATTCATTGTGTAAATTATGCCTACAAACAATATCACCATTACTTTCCATCATTATCCTATCACCCAAACCTAGTTGTGCATGAAGCATGGTCACTTCAATTAAAGTTGGGGGGAGGGGTATAATTTTTATCATAATTTTTTATTTTCACCACTCAAGTTTGTCAGACTGCATTGTATTCCATCCTTTTAAGACTAGAAGACTTCTCTTTGTTTCTGATAAATGTGATTCCTACCCTAGGGTAAGATAAGGTATAAAAATTTAGATACTTGATTAAACTAGGAGATAAGGGATTGTGAGTAATGGGTACAAAGAAGGAATTCAAAGAAGCAACTGAATTTGAGGGTTTTTAAGGTGGTGGAGTTGAAATTTGCAGAATTTGAACTTTTCGAGGTTACAAAAGCATCAGGATAATGGGAGGTGATGTTATACGAAGGGAACCATCTACTCATAAAGAGATATTAGAGGATACAATGGTTTTACCTCTATTCACCAGAGTAGGATGGTTGAGATATTTCTTGAAGCTGATAGAGTACGATAATGAAATGGCGAGAGATTTTGCAACCACATTAAAATATGATGAAGCAACAATAAAAGGGTTGGTGGTGGATAGCTCAAAAACGAAAATTGCTCAAGTCACAGGAATACCTCATACAGGCTTTGAATACCTAGCTCATGCAGATGTGGTAGCAGCAAGGGAAGAATTCTATGAACGGGGCAAAATTTGGATTTGATGTCACAAGGTACTAAGAGGCTTTCCCTTCCATTCTTTTGGGGAAAATGTGATGCTTATATTATTAAATACCTTACTTGTGATAGCCTCCATAATCTTTTATACATTATGAATTTCAAGTTGTTGAATCATTTTCGACATGAAAAATTAGTCAATGTACCCAATTTTTTGTATAATATTTTGAAAAGAATGGCCTCTAAATATCAGAGGAGACAAATAGACACTACATTGTCTCATCATTGTTTGATAACCCTACCGGTTAAGAGAATTTTGAGAATTCAACATCCATAGGTTAATTGGGATGATTTTAAAAATTGAAAAGAAATCACTAAGTTGCTTGAGGCACTTGAAGTAGAAGATGAACCTCTACCTAAGCTTGAACCAAAAGTTGACCCTGAGCAAGATGAACCTGAGAGAGAAGATTCCCCTATTATACCATCTACTTCACCTACCCACAGCCAAAGTGGGACTGGGAAACAAGATATGTTGGCTGTGGTAATAGAGGAACCCTCATCCTCTAAAAAACCTAGAGCTAGGAGAAGTACTGCATCAATGTCCTCAAAATGGAAAGAGAAGAGAAAAGGAGTTGACAAGTAAGAGAATGTTGTAAAGGAAGAGGATACGAGAAGGAAAAAGGGGAGTAAAAGAGGGAAGGAGAGTAAAGTTACATAGGAAACCATTACTCCCTAATGCTCAGGTAGGCTAAGAAGACAAAGAGTTGAGAAGAGGGGCATGGAGGAACAATTACAAGAATGAAAGGTTGAGGAACAACAACATCATGATCCACTGATGGTAGACACCAACACAGACAAGGAAAGAGTTGTCCCTAACAATGTTTATGTTGAAAATGTTGATGTTCCTGTTAGAAAAAGAAGGTATGAATCTTCCTCCTCTGATTCAGACTTAGAGGATGTTTTTATTTCCAAGAAAACCAAGAGAGCGATTCCTAGTGTCTCCATTAGAGAAGTTTTTGATATTATAGGAGATGGCAGTGATGGTTTGAATTTTGAAGGAGAAAAGGAATTACTAGAGGATAGAAACATAAGGAAGGAGATTCAAGAAGCTCTTGAAATGATAAATCAATTGGAAGAATAGGTGAAATGATATGAACAGAAAGTCAAAGAAATGGAAATGAGAATCAAGGAGCTAGAAGAAGGAATACAAACCTCAGACCATGGAAATAAATTGGACCGACTGACACAAATGGCCGAAGGTAAAATAGGAATTGAGGAGAATGTAGCATTAGATCTACAACCCCCTATTGCAAAAACACTAGCCTATCATACTAATTTTTCTTTAGGCTTTGAATTGATGAAAATTACTACCTAATTCAAGGAGGAAAAATAAAATTGGGGAAAAGATTTTTTTTTTGAATGCATCATTAGAAACCAGGAATTTGGAATTGAGAAGACCGAGGGTGAAATTGACAGAATTGTTCGATAGAGCTATTCAAATAGTTGAATGTAGACCCCCGTCTAGAGTATATTCATTGTTCTTAAAGGAAAATTTTCTCAGTTTTCAATTCAATAAGTTTATTAATGACCAACCCTTTGCTTTGAATAAGAGAAACAATTTTCTCAGTTTCTTCAACAAAGTTAGTTTAGAGGAGCAAGACCAATTATGTGAATATTATCTACATAAGTATGTGATGGTAGAAGACACTGAATGGAATCCCTTGATTTATGTTGGGGATTTTCAAGTAAGAGCCCTCACATATTATTTAAGAAATGAACAACTTCGTGGAGAATTAATGGAGAAATATGAAGAGTAAGAGAAAACAATGGCACTACAACTCAGAAAAGAAGCAATGAATCCTGACAAAGAAATTACTCAATGGCTAACACTCCTTTCTCATAGGGGACCAGGAAAGATAATTATAGACTTAAGACTAATGGATTATAGAAGGATTTAGCAATTGGTAGTGACCACTCTTCAAAATTGCCTAAGACATGTGGAAAATAGATGGAAAAGTCTGACTCCACAATTGTAGAGGAAGGAGCCTCACTCCTTTCACAATTTCATAAATATGTTTGAGGGATTACACAAGTATATTGAGGTCTCAAGAATAAGAGGAGTGGAATGGATTCCACTAACTTACCACCCTCCTATCCTACTTCATCTAGTACGACATTGGATTGGAGAGGGTAATGATCAATACAAGAATACATAACCAATCAAGATGAATAGAATTGCATGTTGTAATGGTTTCTACCTCAAAGAGGGATAGGGAGCTAGCACAATCATAGATCTCAGGTAGATCACTTTGTATTACAATCTTCTTCCCTAGATGATTTAGTTTGGTATTTTTGCTTGAGGACAAGCAAAATGATAAGTTGGGGGGAATGATGGGTCTGGTTATTAGTATCTTTTTTATTGCTTTTCATATACTTTTAAGACACTTTACATATGTTTCTAAAGAACCTTTTAGACAATACTTCCATAATATGTTATCCTTTCATGCATACTTTGCAACCTTGAACCTAGTTTTTGGGAATGAAATATGGTGAAAATATTCGTAGTATTGCATGGTTTAAATAAGAATATGTATGTCTATGAATGGAATGTTATGATTTAATTATGGTGGTTAGTTGCATATGTATATGGATTAACCTCTTTGTAGCTCAACACGTGGTAACAAGAATGGATTATTTGTAGCGAGTACCAAAGCAACAAAATAGGAAATTAATGAAGTTCAAGCCACCTAAAGTGCAGGAAGCTATGGAGCTAAGTGTGGTCATTATGGGAGGAATAAATGTTGAAAAGATACTTGTTCTAGAATTCTGAACATTTTCCTATGTGTTTCACATGCAAGTTGTTTCATTGAGTTCTTATTTGAATAGGTCTCTTTTTCCTTTTTTTAGTTAGATGAATAAGTCAATCTTAATTTCACATCCTCGTATCTAGGAGTGGGATTTATGATTGTAGTTAGTTAGTTAGTGGTTTGAATATGACTCTCCAGTTAATGGTTTGAATAAGACTCTCCCCATTTTTTATAAAGTCGAGGGATGAGTTCATAGTTTAGTTAGATGGTTGTTACAAGCTATTAGCAGTTAGTAGTTTTCTAGTTTTCCATTTATCCAAATACATGTTAAAATGATATTATGGAATAAAAAAAAGAAAGAAGGATTATGTTTAAATATCTAGTGATATGCAATGAATGTATTTGTGTGTTGCATGGATGCATAAGAATCTGAGTTAGATTTGGTTCTAAGTTAATTGAGATAGTCCTCTAAGCTAGATTTGGTTCTTAATATTAGAAAAGAAATTTATGTCATGTATGGGTTTATTTATGATGGGATGTCATGTTGTATGAAAATCTTGGTGGATTGGAGATGTTTCATGTTAGGATGATAGAGGTGATGTGTAATAGTAAGTGCTAGTGGTTGCAAGTTTAGTGATGGTCAACTAAAGGTAATTTCTATGGGTAGCAGTACAATAGATCCCTTTTTGAATTGCATCGGGGATGTTGTTGCAAGTCTCATGAAATTATTGTGCACATCCAAAAATGATTGTTGTTGATGGTACATAGTGAATGTGTGTGCATGTGAGAGTTGTAGTGAGAGTTTATACCTTCTACACATCAGTAGGTGAGTTGATTGGCTCATCTACAAATGTATTACTTGATGTTTTAGCTTTGTTTACAGTTTTTACATGCAATATTAGATTTGAATGTGTTATAAATTGTTTTTTATTATAGGAAAAGAAGGTTTTGAAGGGACCCCAAAACCCTTTACAAAAAGGCCACTGCTTTTAAAGATAATCAAAATAGACAAAGAAGCAACCCATCAGCAAAAAATAAACAAACAACTAGCCAAAAAACAAGATAGAACCAACAAGCAATTACATATTTTTCAGAATGTCAACACCTTCCAAATCACCAGTTATGATCTTCTCATGCATTTACATAACCTCAACAACCTCCTTCATAAGAACCCCAAATTCTTCTTGGTTTTTTTGTGTGTACGGGTGCAAGGGCCCTTATCACTATCACCCCCTTCCAGATCTTTGGGGAGATCCACCAAACCAATAGCAATATCTTTTATCACACCTAAACAATCCCCTTTCCACATCCTAGCTTTTTCGTTAAGAAATTGGAGACGATCAACTTCATTATGGAGAGCCGAAGTACTGACTTTAACCACCATTTCTAGGTTCTCATAGGCTCTCTCCATTTTATCCTCCAAGATCAAGATTCTAAATTCTAAATCCCTTTTCAATTTCAACATCACATATGTCACAGTCTTCAGAACATCAAACAATTGGTTCACCTGGTCCTAAATAGAAGACCCCTAGGGATTAGGAGTAACCCCAACATTGTTAACCAAAGAAAAAACCTTGACATTGGTAAGGTTTAGTTCATTAAACATTCATTTGAAAATTCTAAAAAAAAATTAAAGAGCCATCTCTCACCATCCCTAACACATTCAAAAAATCCTCTCGGTTGCAATTGAAAGTATCCCTGTCATCAACCAAATCCTTAGGAGCATCCTTATTATCCTGCACTTCCTGCAACACATCGTTACCTATATAACCACCATCGAGATCTTTAATTCTATGTTTTGACCTCTCCACCTCAGTGGCCTCAAGAATACCCAGCTTCTTATCCTTCTCAAGACCTTAATCAATAGAGCGGTAGGGATCATCATTAGTAGTTTCATCATGCTCATCACTAACAAAATCCTCATGTGGTAAAAATTTCTTGCTACCATAATGCACCTTACTCCTCTTTTAGTCTAAAATAGGGGGCTCCACCTCCTCATCCACTTCAACATCCTCTACCAAATTCTTACCAAAGGTGAGATTATCACCCTTTAGCTTTAGCTTCTTGATAGCAAGGCCTAGAAATATGCCTAACTTAACCTTTTGAGTTTTAGCAAAATATTTAGGAATCTCCTCCTCCTCACTACCAATAATATACCCATCTGACTTAGATAGTTGATGAGAAGTTTTGGCCTTCTTTTTTATGCTTTAGATCAAACTCCTTAGGAGGGTCCGAGAGGACATCCATAGAGGCATCTAAACCATCTTTAAAATCCTCAGAGGTAGAACCCATATCAGACCCAATATCATACCCATATTTAGACTTCTTAGGGCAGCTTTTAATGATTTTATTGGGTTCATTTGGAATGGAAAAGGACTTGGCATAATCCATAATGAGAAGAATTAAGCTCTCATGGAGAATAGGGTTCTTAGGATTCCTCTTGAAGTCTTTAATACCATTCTCTAGGGAGGCTAACATATAATAGCAGAAAGAAACCCTCTTCTTATGTCTAAAATGATTTAACATCACAAAATGGTAACCAACAAGAACAAAAAAGTGGTCATCCAGAGTAATTTACCTCATAATTTCAACTACCAAATCACCACAAATAGCCTTAATAGAGCTATGAGAAAATCCTCCACACTCTGCCTTTTGTATTTGCTCCCTTTCATTCCTCTTAAAAAAGACCGCCATTGTATCATTAGAATCATTTTTGTCCATGTATACCTTCCTACCCTTAAGACCCATACTAGTAATATTTCCAATCAATTCTTCAGTTATACTGAATTCCATGCCAAACACCTTAAGGACTCATTTTTTCCAACCATTGACAAAGGCCTGTGAAACCATCGAGTCGAAGCCATGAATTATTTCAATGTAGGGGGTGATACCCCCTCCTCCAACAAACCCCATATATTCTTGTTACTTTTGTAGAGTCATAGGAAACTAGCTAAATTCTATTCCTCACGCCTCCCATGATGACCACAAAGCAGAACCACAACTTCAAGTATTTGCAAATGATACAAAGGAGAAGAAGCCTCGAGAAGGAATAGGCATTGAAAACACCCACAATCCATGCGGAAGTATCAATATGACTAGGAATAAGCATAATCTTTAAATGGAAATATTTACGAACATCAACAACATCATTAAATTGCAAGGAGATCCCCTCAAAGAAATAAAACTTCAATTTGAAATTCCACATAAGAATCAGCATGTGACATAATAATCATGAAGGGAATCCCCTCCCTAAATGGCTTGAATATCATGTTTTGCAATATATTGAATGTCGATGGGGAGGGGGGCAATCCTATCCCAAAATTTAGACTCAAGAACCCCATAATTTGCAACCTTATCTACAAGGCAATTACCCTCACAATAAATGTGAGATATGCAACATTTCTCAAAAGAATTCAATATTGCCAAAGCATCAAAAACAATTGGTTCAATAGACCAAAAAGGAGGGGCAGTCTTTTTAAGGCAATTAATAATATTTAATGAATCACCCTCGAGCCAAACCTTGTTGAAGCCTTTAGACTGAGCTAGTTTCAGACCATGGTAGGCAGTGTATGCTTCCATAAAGTGGGTTTTTTGGGTTCCCAAAGGGAGCACCACCACAAAAAAAAACCTACCATTAGAGTCATGCAACACTCCCCCACAACTGACAGGTCCCAAATTACCTTTTGCAACTTTGTCAAAATTGACTTTCACCCAATCAATAGGAGGAGCTTTCTATACAACATCCTTCCTAGAAGCCTTGTCTTTCCTTAAAGGAAGAGAAATATCATAGGGGAGGTTCCAATTTTGGGAAACAAAAGAGTCACAAGGAGCAACAAAAAATTTAGGACCATTCTGAAATGACACCTCAAAAAGAAAATTTTATTTGATGGCAACACAAATATTATAAGTAAGCCTAATAGGGGGAAGAGAAGCATCCTTAAATATTCTATTGTTTCTTTCCAAAAAAATTCCCCATGCCACATGAGGGAGAGTAAGAGACCAAAGGAAGTCCAGAGAAGGATTGGAAGACAGGCTCAACCATTGGGACCAAAGATCCCCAATAGAATATGAGAAAACCCATCACAAGTTCCAGAGAGAAAGCACATGGGCCCAAACATCCACCACATACATGCAACCAACCAAAATATGGTATGCATCCTCCGTAGCCTATTCACAAAGAAAGAATATGTTAGGCATCATAAAACCCATTTTCAAAAGGTTATCAATAGTGAGAACTTTGTTTTGGAAAAATAACCAAACAACAAATTCACTTTAGGAATCAACTTAGGGAACCAAAGAGATTCCCAAAATAGAACAGGCCCAACGAAAGAAAACTAGTTAGAGAACGCTGAAGAAATAGAAAATTTTCCACTCAAAGAAAGCTACCACACCACCTTATCAACCAGGGAAAAGAACGTGATATGAATAGAAGATAAAGCTTTATAGAGATCCTCCAATCTAGGATTAATAACATGAAGGATTTTCTAGGAACCATCAACAATGTAATCAACAACAAATCTTCCAAAAGAATGAATACAAAGTTCCTTAAAGGGAAGTTCCCATGGCTCATCTTTGAGGGGGCCATTACCAATTCATCAATCCTCCCAAAAGAGAATCCTCCATCCATTTCCCAATTTCCACCACAACCCCTTAGAGTTAATACTTCTAGATTTAACCATGAAATTCCATAGGGCAGATCCAGAAGGGGGTGTAAAACCACTAGCAAGAAGATCCATGATACAATCCACCCTTGGAAGATATTTTCTAGAAAAAATACAAGCCCATTCGTTGTTGCTAGAGATAAGGTTTCAAAGTTGCTTAGCTAATAAGGTGAGGTTAAATTCTTTGATTTTATGAATACCCAAATCCCTAAACTTCTTAGGCTTGCAAATATCATCCTAGGACACCAAATGCATCCTTTCCTTCTCTTCAACTCCAAACCAAAGGAATTTTTTTTAATACTTTCAATCTCATCAACAAACTTCTGAGGAATCTAAAAGAGGCTCAAAGCATAAACCAGGAGGTTTTGGAAAGTATATTTAATCAATTGAGCTTTCCCAGCTTGGCTTAATAAAGATCCTTTCCACCCATCCAACTTATAATTAAACTTATAAACCAAACCATTCCCAAAAGAGTCAAGAAAAACATTAAAGCACAGTGAAAGGCCCAAGTATGAAGACAAAAATTCCCCAATCTAACACTACAAGATCCTCACAATTCTATGTTTCGTATGCTCAAGATTATTAATAAAAAAAAAAAGTACTCTTAGAAAGACTAATTTTCTGCCCCAAAGCCACTTCATACTTCTACAAAATAAGCCTAATGTTTTTAGCCTCTTTGATGGAAGACTTACCAAGGATGAGGGTTTCATCCACAAACTATTGGTGGGAGAAGATTTGATTTCTAGAAGAAGGAGAAAGACCTACCAACAAACCAACATTAATCAACCTCTAAATTAATCTCCCAAGAGATTCCACCATAATGATAAAGAGAAAGGGAGAAATGGGGTCGCCCTATCTCAAACCCCTTGAGCAACAAAAGAAAGGAGAGAGCGATCCATTAACTAAGACAAAAAAAAATTAGAGTAGAAATTAACTTCCTAACCAATAACACCAACTTCTCCCCAAAGCTGAAAGATTTCATAATCTTAAGGAGAAATCCCCAATCAACTCTATCATAGGATTTGAGAAGATCCAACTTCAAAAGAAAACTCACCTACCTATTAACCATCAAGGAATGGATATTCTCATGGACAGTAAGAATCAAATCAAGGATTTTCCTACCAAGCACAAAACCATTTTGTTGAACTGAAATGATTTGAGGAAGAACCTTTTGTAATCTCACTACCCAAACTTTATAAAATATCTTATAGATGGAACTATAAAGGCTTATAGGATGAAACTCACCAAAAGAGGAAGTCCTCGGCTTCTTTGGAACTAGAACAATAAAAGAGGAGTTTAATTCTTTCAAAATATTGTTGCTTCCAAAGAACTATTTTGTAGCATTTGACACATCCTTGGCCACAATATCCCAAAAGGACTAGAAGAAGAACATAGGGAAACCATCAGGCCTAGGCACCTTGTTTCCTTCAAAATATAAAACCACACTTTTGATCTCATCATCCAAAGGGATGTGAACCAACTTCCTGTTGAGGTATTCAGAGATGATGTGAGGGATGTCCATTAAAATATCATGTTGACAAGCAGGGTCCAAAACATTATCCATAGACAACAAGTTAGAAAAAAGAGATTGCAGCCTGCATGATATCCTCATGATTATCCAACACCTGATTGTTGAACTTGATAGAATTTATATGGTTTGATGCCCTATGTTTTAATGTAGAAAGATGGAAAAATTTGGTATTTTTGTCCCCACTTTTCAACCACATGACCCACGACCTTTTTTTCCATAACTCTTCCTCCTTGGCCACAATGTTATGCAACCTAGAAAAAAGATTCTCATGTTAAATAAGAGAAAGATCACAACCAAAAAATTGAATAGATTTCTAAACAATTTGAAGATCCTCCTTGATAGAAGCTTTATCATAAAAAAAATTGACCAAATGATGACCTATTCCACTTACGATCATTCAATTTGACATTAGCCAACTTCTTAGCCACCTATGCATAGCAGAACCATCAACAAAAATATTCCACCAAGACCAAATTTTTTCCTTGAGTTCAAGATGATAGGTCCACATTTTCTCAAAATTGAAAGGAAAGTGTTTCCTTCTGCCCAACTGATCCACTGAAAGGGAGAGGAAAGTGATCAAATCCCAACTTGGTCAAGGCAGAGAGAGCACAAGAATATGAAAGAAACCAGTCCAACAAAAGAAGATCCCAATCAAGATTAACTTGAATAGCAACCTCACCAACTCTTCTATTTTTCCAAGTATAAGAGGCTCCTTGAATATCCAAATCCAATAGGGCATTATTGTTTATAATATTCTTGAGATCAAACCTATTTTCATTTGCAATTTTGGAGCCCCTTCTTCTCATACTCATTTAAGGGGGTATTAAATTCCCCCATAACCAACCAGTTATTGAAAAAAAAACTGAGATTTTAAAAGAGCTTAGACTTTCCCAAAATTTCTTCTTGGCACCCTTACTATTAGGAGCATAAATATTAGAGAGAGTCCAAGAAAAATTATCCCAAACATTCTTGAAAGAAGTAGCCACATGATTAAAATCTTCAAAAATAGCCAAACCTTGAACCACCTTGGGATTCCTCAAAGTGACAATACCACCAGATGCACCGGAAGCCTTAGAACAATACAACTCACAATCCTTGAAGATCTTATTCTTTATTTTACTCAACTTATCAATCCCCATTTTAGTTTCTTGAATCAAAATTATATTAGGTCTATGATCCCTTACCAAGTTAGAAAGGATATCGTGTCTATGAGGGTGATTTAACCCTTTCAATTTCCAAGAGATAATCTTCATGAGAACTTATGAGGGGTTCTCTTTGAGCACATCTCAGGTAAATTCCTCTAAGTACCATCAACTATATCCATTATGCTCTCCTTATCCTGATAATCCTTGGACGAAGGTCTACCCTTACCTCTCTGCTCTAAACCACAGTTAGATCTTTGTCTATCCTTGTAGACACTCCTAGCGGGAGAGTGTTTCTTTCTCTTTCTACCTAGCACCATTATAAAAGGAGGACCGTATTGGTCACCACCATCCCCTTGTGAATATTTTTTATTCAAACATCCTTCAGATCCATCCACGAAACAGGTAGAATCATTAACCATAGGGGGTGACCTCAAACCCCTAATTTCCTGGGATACTAGAGGGGAAGAAACCTTGCACTCCTTAACTAATTTTAAATCTCCTAACTCCCTACAAGGAGAGGGAAAATAAGCAACCATGGAACCATTCTCCAACTCCTCCGCTCCCTTAGGTTAGGAAGAACCAACTCATTAGGGACCTCATTTTGAACTTAACTAGACTCAGGATCCACGTTGTGCATCTTTGGAGAGATATCCATAGATGCATCCTCTTTGATATCAGAATCCACATTTCCCACTAAAACCTTGTTGGAACCCTTAGGTGCTTCAACCAACTCCTCCCTCCATTGCTTCACCGGGGCTTCTGAACCTTCGATGGAAATTTTTTTCCCCAATTCCCAGCTTTCTTGCAGTTAAAATAGGCAAATGGAATGGAATCAAATTCCACCATTTTCTCCCAAACACCAATTTTAGAGTTAATCTTCATGACTGAAGGAAGTTCAATTGACTACTCAACATTCACACAGAAACGAGCATACACCTTGATCTTTCTTGAAGTAGTCATTTGATCAACAGATAATAAGTTGCCAAAGGTGCTAACAATCCCTTTAAATACTCCATTTTCCCAGAATTCAAGTGGGAGGCCTGGAAGTGTCACCCAAACTGGAGCCGACGAGAAAAAGCATGAACTCAGATTAAACCCAGGTTCCCATCTTTTCAGAACTAGTGAAGACTTTCCAATAAACCAAGGTCCACCTGTAAGTGCCAAAATGAGATCATCCTCATAGTTGAAAGAGAAGGAGAAAAACCCCTTCACCATAGCATCTAGGTCCACTTGGCCCTTCAGACTCCAATGGTTCAGGGAGAACTTATGAACCAATTCAATATGAGGATGAGGTCCCAGAAACTTTCCTAGCAATGTCATTTCCATATTTGAAATGCTCTTCTTAATAATGCAATCGGAAACTGAGATAGAGAACTCACCAATAGATGCATTTGAATGAAAACCCATAGGAGGTGAAGAAATTTTACCTTTGGGTTTAGCACCAAAAAGGTTTGACCACTCAAGAGCAGCCTCTGAGGATAGACTGGACCCTATGTTATAAATTGTTAGTGTCGATCATCTAGAAATTATTCCTTATGCAATGGCTTCTTATAAAGCTTCAGTCTATGTCCATTAACTATTAGAGTCACTCAAGGACTCAAGCCTCTAGGATCACCTGCAAAAACCAAAGAAACCTTGTACAAGAGGGAAAGAAAGTACACAAATTTGTAATAATGGATACAAGATATGTCCAGTATGCAATACTCAAGATTGTAGTGATATATTAGACTTAGTCAACTGAACTGAATTATCTAGGATGTACAAATGATTCCTTGCTTATAAAGACAAAATGTGAGATAGGATTAGACAAGATCTTGACATGTGTCTTAATCATGTATAATGAGATAACTACCCCAATAAATATTAAATGAATTAGGACACAAGAATTAAATTCCAAAAGATAAGATAAAATCTAGTGACAACTAATTCTAACTAGAAATATTCCTTCCTAAGACCTAAGTGGACTTAACATGTAAATAGGACTTAGATAGGTCAAACATCTATTTACACCAACACCCCCCACCCCCCTTAAGTAAAAATTAGGGAGTACTATTATTAAAAGATGCAAAGAAGGGTCCCAACTACAAGGCCATGTTAGGTGCCCATGTACATAAGCAAAGCAATCTCACAAATGGAGAAAAGGATAAAACCCAGTGGGATAAAAATCCTCCCTAAAAGAGATGAAATATAAAATACTCTTAATGATGAATGAGAAGGAAAAAACCCCATTCAAGGAAAAATACCCTCCCAGAAGAGAGACCATACAACCCCCCTCAATGGCGAGTCTCCTACAATGGTAGAAGCTCGACATTGAATGTTGAAGATGATCTAATCTCGTCAAAAAATGTTCCTCCCCTTAGGAAGAAAATTGAAACTAGGATGATATGTAGGATGTATTTCCCATTCCTGAAAGGAATATGTGGGAAGAATGATATGTTCAATTTCTCTGAATTATGCTCAAGTGTCTCTATGTTGACGTTGAAGATTGACACACTCCAAATGGGCGCTCTAGGCCACATAGATAAAGATGTCAAACCAAAATATCCTATAAATGGATGTAGACCACACTCCAAAGACAAAGACTCATCCTTTGAATACAAAGAAGTCTCCTCCAAATGTTTTCCAAAAGTATCCACACTCATTTCAAGTTGCAAAGAATGATCATGTAGAGAATGAACAATAGGGTCAAAGTATTCCCTTGCAACAATTGAAGAAGGATCATCTCCATCAAAGAGAAGATGTATTCAATCAATGGTGTCTCTGAAATCTAAAATGTGGGACTCAACAAATAACCCACCAATTTCTATCAAGTATGCATCCCATGTAGATGTAGCTAGAAGATGATATAGATCCTACTGCATTGAATCACAAGAGGCCAACATTGTGCCAATATGAGCATAATAAAATGAAAAAATATATAGAGGAGATGAAATTCAAGGCTCAAGAAAAAGATCCAATCTGAAAACTCCCAAGTTCAAGAATCCAAATGTCTCCTTTGAATCATGGTCACACTAGAAGTGTCATCAACAATTGAAGGAACAATGTCATCATTAGAAGAAAAATATACAAAGGTGTACAACTTAGATGCATGATCAACCATCCCAGTAGCAAGAATATTTCTACTCTTCAAGTCTCTAATGATAACTAGATCAAGAGAGAACTCCATAGTCCTCCCATCTCCACCATGTATAATCTAATATATGGAAAGAAGATTTTTGTTAAATGAGGTACACACAAAACATATTTGAAAGTGTTTTCCCTAAAATAAATATACCCCTTCCCAAGTACACTCATGTATGTATTGTTTCCCATCAAAATATGATACATAGTACAAGGCCCAAAAGAAGAGTATATAGACTATGAAGATGCCATATGATGCGATGCTCCCAAATTTAGAATTCATCTGTTTGATCTGAGACCTGAAAAAGCACAAAGAGATTTGCCTGTAGTATTCTGATGTTGTCCTTTTTAGACCGTTTTGAAGACGAGGAAGAAGAAGAAAGTGACTTAGACATTCTAGAAGGAAAATCAATCTAATTTTTTTTTAGAATATGTTTCAACTCATCAATATCCTTCTTATAATAAGAATGTTCGTCATACCCAAGATTCTTGAAATATGAACAAGTATACTTATCCTTCTTAGATGATTTATTTGTGGAAGAGGATTTATTCTTTGGTTGATCTAAATGTGGGTTCTTCTTTGATTTCTTTTGTTTCTTATCAGTATATTCTAATTCTTTCACTTGAATAGCCAACAATGCTCGAGATTTAGAAGTATTGATGAGACCCATCAAGATAAGATTTTTTTGCTCATGTATTAACATCTCGGTAAATTATGCAAATCAAGGTGTAGTATATGTAGAACTCATAGTCAACCTATGATTATGGAAGCTATAAATAAAATTAGCATAATCAGGACCAAGTTTTTTCAATATATTGTAGACCAAGTAAATGTCCTTATCAATTCCACATGCTTTACATTTCTCTCTTACATCATTAACCTTAGAGATGTAGTCTTGGATGTTGTAAAAAGTCCTTAGGATCAAGTCTCATCAATTTGATAGCCTCTTACTTCATCTGTAGAACCATATAATATTTTCAATTTTTCCCAAGCTTCATGAGAATTCTCACATGATTAATTTGGAACAATAAATCTTAAGAAACTAGTTTAGGAAAACATCCAAGAGTTTTGATATGTTCAATCTTCCATTTTATCTTTTTATTTGCATCTGTAGGTTCAGGTACCTTATTTTCAGCATATAAAGAGTGACCTTCATTCATTAGAAAACTCCATGCATTTTTATGCCATGCTGAATAGTTATATGATGTTAGCAAAGAAACCTTAGAATGATTCATGAAAAAAGAAAAAGAAAACATATAAAAACAATGCACCAAGAGACCCCCAATCAATCAAGAAAGAATCCTCCCAATAATATGATGTGGCACTTTATATGTAGTGTGTTTACAATGCCAAAATTGTGTTCTAGATTTACAATGTTAAGATGGATCAAAGATGGAAAATTACAACAATATCTCAAAATGAGATGCTCAGACTGAAAGTAACCTTTCCCAATATGATCTACACTAAAAATGAAGCCTTCCTAGGTGGAAAAAACTTGTCCAGGTTATAGTATTTCCAATTAATCAACCATAATGAAAAATTGCACAAATCTAAATAAAAGATACTAGGGGATTAATCTAGAAAAACCACATGAATAGAAACGTAGATCTTAATACCTTTCCAATGCCACAAGAATTGTGAAAATTGGAGATTGTGGAAAAAATTTATGAGCTCAGAGGTCCAAGAAGGAAAATTTGACTTCAACTAGCAATAAAATTCACTTGAGGAAAAATATAAAAAAATGGCTTGCACCATCGTGAAGTGCTTGGAACTAGATTTTCGTCGATATCTCATTTGTAAGTTTTTGACACTCTGATGGAAAGTTACAATGTTTTGAAAACAAATTCCCTATTAGGGCCTCTAGTGGACAATTTTTTAGCTCCTAGACACCTAAGCAAGGTCACCCTTGTGACCACCAATTGTGGGTTGGAAAAAATAAAAAGGCCCTCATAGAGGTTGGTGGCGCCACCCAAGCAACGATGCTAAAGAGCAGCAGGTGTAAAGCTACATTACTAGGGTTGTAATCCCTTCATTGCTTGGTTGGAACCATGGACAATGTGGCATTGAGAACTAGGGGCTTGTAATAGAAAATCTTCACCCAATTTTTATTTTTTTTAAATGGTAGAAAATTTAAAACCATTTTTTTTATTAATAAACATGTACCGTCATACCACTGAATGGCGTCGAACAAAAAGATAACAAGATGTACGAAGTGATGTCAATGAATTACACAAAATACAGAGTATATTCTACCAAAGATTTTGATTCTTATAGCCATAGACACAGCGACTAGTATGGCTCTATACAAACTGTACAAATCCATACTATACAAATAGAAAAATACAAATTTTTTCCAAACCCTCAAAAATAGTTTGAAAAAGATCACTAAAATACTGAGTATTTTATATGAAAATAGGCATTTTGGGGCCTTCTAGACTCAACTATGAGGTCCATTTTTCCCCAATGCGCACCTTGTAAAAAATTAAGCTCGAAACACCCTCAAATCTAAGAAGGGGTTTTATAATTTTGAAGCTCTGATACCATGTTAGAGTCACTCAAGGACTCAAGCTTCCAAGATCACCTACAAAAACCAAAAAAAACCTTCTATGAGGGAAAGGAAAGAACATAGATTTATAATAATGGATGCAAGATATGGCCAATATGCAATATTCAAGATTGCAATGATATATTGGACTTACTCAACTGAACTAAATTGTCTAGGATGTACAAATGATGCCTTGATTATAAAGGGAAAATGTGAGATAGGATTGAAAAGATATTTTCATGTGTCTTAATCTTGTATAATGAGATAACCACCCAAAAAATTATAAATGACTTAGGACACAAGCATTAAATGCCAAAAGATAAGATAAGATCTAGTGACAACTAATGCTAACTAGAAAGATTCCCTCCTACGACCTTTAAGTGGAATTAACATGTAAATAAGACCTAGATAAGTAAAACACCTATTTACACCAACATTAACCATTAAGGAGAATTAGACTGAATCTATGGTAATTAACTAGATCACTCCATTTTGAAAAAAAAAAATGATTTCATAAGGACCATGCCACCTTATTTTTAGTTTTCCCTTGTGGTTCTTATATCACGAGTCATAAAGCAATGCCTAATATCCTTCATTGAATTTTTTGATTTTAATAAACCTATCATACCATATGATCCTCTATTATTGTATAATCTCTATGTGATGGACTTCTTTCATCCTTATTTCGTCCAGAGCATTGAGATTGTGCAATCTATATTTTTTAGCCTCTAAGAGGTCCATTCCAAGTTGTAATGTTGTTCGAGGTGTTTTATACTCAAATTCAATTAGAAAGACAACCTTTTTACTATACACCAATTCATATGGTGTGAACCTTGCGGTGGTCTTTCAAGTAGTCCTATATACCTAAACAGCTTCAGGTAACCTTGCTGCCTAGTCCTTTCGATGCAGTTGAACTATTTTTGTTAGAATGACCTCTATTTCCTTATTTGTGACTTCTACTTTCCCATTTTCTTGTTGATGATATGGATTGACTTTCTATGTCTGACCTAATATTCCTTGACTAACTTTGTAAGCAAATCAAAGGTGAATTGGGGTCCTTTATTTGTTACTATCTCCCTAAGCATGTTGTACATGTTGAAGATTTCTTCATAAAGGAATATGGAAACATTGTCATCTCTGGAAAACTATAGTGCTTTAACCTCCACCCATTTTGTGAGATAGTCTTTGTGGACTAAAATGTATTCCTTATTGTTAGATGTTGGAGCTATTGTTCCAATGAAATCCAATCCCCATTTGTCAAATGGTGCAATGACCAATTGTGGTTGGAGAGGCATTTCATTTCTCCTGGTAGGTATACCCATCCTTTGGCATATGTCACACCTCCTTGTATACTTTACTGCATCCTTATGAAGTGTAGGTATGTAGTATCTAGTGTTTATCTATTGCAAGCATGTTGCAGGTGTTGTCATTGATGTCACAGTTGGTCATTGATGTCAATAGTATGAAGATTGTTGGAGTTTTTGAAGAAATGTTGCACTATGTTGTCATTTTTATTATGGTTTGATGTCAACCTCTAGTGTATTCATGTTATGTGGTCATGTTGAGAAGTGTTTATGACAAGAAGATACTTGTGGTGTTGATGACGCAGTTGGTTCACTTGGTTTCCAAGTGCTTTTGAGAAAATTTGAATAAAAGAGTGTGCAATATGACAGAGGTGTGTTCAATGTTGTGATCCACATTTCTTCATGGTTGAAGATATACTTGTGTAGTTTTAATATGATTATCAAAGGTGTTTAGAGGTTCTATATCCAAAGTTTTAGGTTCTAGATCATACGATAGTGGAAGTTGTGTTTGACAGTGTGTGTTTGTATAAAAGGTTTTCTATAGAAATGAGATTGCTCTATGTTTCTTTGCATTGTGGTTTATTGTTTTTCACATTTGGTAACATTCTTATATCATTTGTGTTTATCTTCCATTGGAGTTTCTAGTGTTGATTTTCTCTGCGATTTTAGTTCTTATGTTGAATTTCAGTGGTAGTACATCTTGATGCGTAGGATGAAAGTAATCTTTATTTTAGGTGGTTGTGGTGGTGGTTTTGGAAATTATGATGATGTGGAATATATGGAATGTTGTTTAATTTTTTTATGTGGTTTGTGTGGTGTTTCCAGACTTGGAGAGGCATTTTTGTGATTACTTGTTATTTTTAGTGTAGGTTTGGCCAACTTGGATGTTAGCACTAATTGTGAAGGTTATTTGTTGTTTATGGAAGCGATTTGGTGTAGATTTGGGTCCTAGTTAACCCATGGCATGGTTTTTCTTCACTTATTTCCACCACGAAAGTGTTTGGTGCTGACCTATTTGGTGTTGCAAGTTTGAGGCAGATACGTTTCATTAAGGTCGACCTAATTGAGATTGTTTGGGTCGTAGATGGTATAAATTCAAGGTATAGTTTATGTTGAGGTGTGCGGTGTGTGTGGAAAGTGTGAAATTTGAATGTGATCAAGTGCGGTGATCTAAGTGCAAGCTTTAATGCCTATGAATCTGAATGCAGTCAACAAAAGGTTTCTACATTATCAAGTTTCTTGAAGTTTCTTAAAGTAGTGAGCCAAAGGTTGCGGATGGCATAGAGTTACAGTGGTGGATCTTCATGTTTCTCTAAGATAGTGAATCTCTTTGTAACAATATTCTTCTTTCTTATTTCTTCTTGGAAATGAGCCACCCGATAGTGAGTCTTTCTTCCTTTCCAGGCAGCGAGCCTAATTGTATTCGATGTTTCTATTCATATAAATGTGAGCTAATCCTCACCATGGTTTTTCCCTACTTAGGGTTTTCTATGTAAATCTAGTGTTTTCTAGTGTATGGTTGTGTTTATATTTTGCTAATGCTTAATGAGTGTTTAAAGTTTGATAAGGGTTTGAAATTTAATGAGGGATTGAATGTTTTAATGTATAATTGATTCACCCCCCTTTCAATTTTCCTGTGCATCTAACAATTGGTATTAGAGTTGTGGTTCCTTGGAAAAATCCTAACCTATTGAGATAGATCTGGATGGTGCACAAGAAGGGTGTCAAAGATCCTATGTTTGATGGAATGAATTATTCTTACTATAAATCCAAGATGGAATCCTTTCTAGTCTCTCTTGAATTTGGAGTCTGGAAATCAATTGAAAAAGGATATACCTTTCTTGCTAATGGTCTGACAAGTGATGATGAGATCAAGTATTATGAGAATAATGGAAAAAAAAATCTATATTAAGTGGACTTTTTGATTCAGAACTTGGAAAGGTAAATAGCCTCAAATCTGCAAAAGAGATCTGGACAAAGTTGTTGAGCATTTATGTAGGAGATGATAAGTTCAAGCAAGAAAAGATGCATAACTACAAATCCAATTTTGAAAACCTGAGGATGAAAGAAGATGAATATATTATAGCCCCACATGCTTAGAGGGGATGAAGTGGTCAATGCCATCAATGGTCTTGGTGGTAAGCTGGAAGAAAGTGAAGTTGTGAAAAAGGTATTAAGAACTCTTCCTAAATCTTATAGTTCTAAAGTTTTTGCTAATGAGCAAGCTCATAATTTGGATAATTATTCTAGTGATCATATGTTTGGTGCTTTAATTTCTTTTGAATTGAGATATTTTAGACAAGATGCTACAAAGAAGGAAACTACCTTTAAATTTTGCAAGGCAAAGAAGGATGTTGAATCAAATCTAGATGGTTTTTATGATGTGGAAGAAACTTTTGTAAGGAGACTAAAAAAGGGCACTGGAAAATACAAAGGTAAGCTACCATTCAAATGTTTTAATTATGAAAAGGTAGGTCATTATGCTTCTAAATGTCCAATCAAAGTTGCAAATGACAAACATAAGGATCATAAAGGAATTTTTTTCAAGAAGAGTTACTATGTTGAAAAATAAAATGGTGTATCTAATGATGAGGAACTTCAGACTATCCTAATGATGACAGTGATGAATGCTTGTTCATGGCTATAAATGTTGGAACTAATTCTACTAATCCTAAAAAATGTGTGAAGGAAAGTGCTCTAGAAATAGGTCACAACATTAAAGGAACTATGGTGACTGCTTTTCATGCAAGAGAGGAAAGAAACTACTAGATAATTGACAATGGATGCTCAAATCATATGACAGGTGATAAGAGTAAGTTTTTTAAACTTCAAAAGTATGATGGTGGTCTTGTTAATTTTGGTGATGATACATCTGCTAAGATTAGTGGAAAAGTTTCAATTAGTTTTGATGGAAAGCATAAAATAGATGATGTCATTTATGTCAAGGGTATTCAACGTGATCTTCTCAATGTAGGAAAAATGTGTAGTAGAGGATACAATTTGGTGTTTTAGGATGATGGTTGTGAAATAAAAAAAGGAAGGTCTAGAAATTTGGTTGTCACATGGACAAGGATAGAAGGTAATGTTTATCAACTCAAAGGTAGTGGTGCTAATTTATTTATGTCTCAAATCAATGAAATTTGGTTATGGCATAAAAGAATAAGACATCAATTTTGACAACCTAAAAAGATCAGTTCTACTAATGTTGTGAGAGATCTGGCAAGAATTACAAAGCCTAACAATGCAATTTGGAAGGAATGTTAGTTTGGAAAGAAAACAAAGAAAAGGTTCAAGGCTATAGAATATTCTATCATAGGTCCTTTGGAGTTGGTGCATACAAACCTATGTGGACCTACTAGAATAAGAATTTCTCATGGTGACAGATATTTTATGTTGTTGATTGATGATTATTCTAGAATAACTTGGGTAACATTTCTTAAAAAAAAATCAAAATCTCTAGATAATTTTAAAGAATTTAAATCTATGGTTGAGAATGAAATGTGCCTAAAAATCAAGTGCTTGAGGTTTGATGGAGGTGGACATTTCACCTCCAATGAGTTTAACAAATTTTGTGAAGATCATGGAATTAAGAGACAGACATGAGCCCCTAGGACTCCTTAGTAGAATGGAGTTGTGGAGAGAAAGAATAGAACAGTTTAAGAAGCAACAAGGACTATGATGAAAGAAGCAAATCTATTAGATGTCTATTGGAGAGAAGTAATTCATACTGTAGTCTACATTCTTAATAGAGGCCAAGCAAGAGTAAACAATTCAAAGACTCCCTATGAGTTATGGTATGGAAAATATCCTACTGTGAAATATTTTAGTGTTTGGAAGTAAATGCTATATCAAAAGAGATGAAGAAAACTTAGGAAATTTTGATGAATATTTGATGAAAGAATATTCCTTGGATACTCTATAAGAAGCAAAGCTTACTAGTGCTATAAAAAAATGTTGAAGAAGATTGTTGAAAGTGCAAGTGTCAAAGTGGATGAAAAACCACATTAGAGTGTTGTATTGATAGAAGGGTATGAATTTGGTTAAACCCCTTACAATGAAGAATAAAAGGATGAAGAGAAAGAAAAAGAGATGAAAATTGAAGAGGAAGAAGCTTTGGAAAAGATCCCTAAGACTCCTAAGTATATGCAAAAGAATCAATTTGAAGATAAAATCATTGGAGATACGAGAAAAGGTGTGTTAACAAGAAGAAAATATTCTTTAATAGAGGAATTGGTGAACTTTTATTTACTTTCAGAAGTAGAACCTAATTTTTAACTGAGGCATACAAAGATGAGAATTGGCTCAAAGCTATGAGAGAAGGGTTGGAACAGATTGAGAAGAATCAGACTTGGGAATTGGTCCCAAGACCAAAAAATAAGAATGTGATAGGAACTAAGTGGGGTTTTAGAAACAAATTGAATGAGGATGAAATTTTTTCAAAAAAAAGGCTAGACTTGTGTGTAAGGGATACTAAAAAGTGGAAGGAATAGATTTTGAAGAGACTTTTTATCTGGTGGCAAGGATAAAAACCATTAGAATGTTTTTGGATTTTGCAACACATAAATACTTTAAGGTATATTAGATGGATGTCAAATCTACAGTCTTTAATGGTGAGTTAGAAGAAGAGGTGTACATTGAACAATTAGAAGGTTTTTAGTTATCAGATGATGCTGATATGGTCTGTAAGTTGAAGAAGGCATTGTATGAACTTAAATAGGCTTCCAAAGCTTGGTATGAAAGGTTGGATAAGTACTTGTTGCAATTTGGATTCATAAAATGTACTCCATATAGAAACCTTTACTTCAAGGTTGAGGGAGAAAAAATCTTGGTTATGGTAGTGTATGGAGATGACATTATCTTTGGAGGAATTGAAGGTGTGTGCAAGAAGTTTGCAGATGAGATGCAAAAAGAGTTTGAGGTGTCAATGTGTGGGGAGATGAATTTCTTCCTTGGATTACAAATTAGTCAATCAAAAAAAGGTATCTTCATTTCATAGTCAAAGTATGTCAAGAAAATATGGAAGAGGTTTGAAATGGAGGATTCTAAACTAGTATGTACTCCTATGGTTACTGGTTGTAAGTTGAAAAAAATGATGAATCTCCTAATGTTGATCAGAGCAAGTATAGATCAATGATTGGTAGACTATTATACCTAACTGCTACTAGATTGGATATCATGCATGCAGTTTGTCTCGTGGAAATATTTCAAGAAGATTCCAAAGAATCACATGTTGCAACAGTAAAGAGGATATTTAGATACTTGAAGGGAACTCTAGAATTTGGTCTATGGTATCCTAGGGATTCTAATTTCTCCTTGAGTGCATACACAGATGTGGATTGGGTAGGAATTACAAATGATAGAAGAAGTACAAGTGGAGGCACTTTCTTTCTTGGAAGTAGGTTAGTTTCATGGTTAAGTAAGAATCAGGGTTCAATGTCATTATCTACTGCAGAGGTATAATATATTGTAGCAACATCATGTTGTACCTGGATGTTATGGATGAAGAAAACATTAAAGGATATCAGAGTATCAAATGATGAACCTATTTCTATCTTGTGTCAAGTGTTATCAATATTTTAAAGAAATTGGTAATACATTTAAGAACAAAACATATCTCTATTCGGTATCACTTTCTAAGAGAAAAAGTTGCAAAGAATAAGGTGAAGTTGGAATATGTGCCTACAAAGGATTAAGTTGCAGATATTTTTACGAAGGATTCTCCTAAAGATACTTTTGAGTATCTCTGGTAGAAGTTAGGGGTTATTGCCCCCCTTCTTTCAACTAGATGCATAAGTTGGTCCATTTATCTAGGAACCATTTCAAGATACATTCTTGGTCCTAGATTGATGTTGAAGGCTAACTCTCAAGGGGAATAGGTAGTAGTGTTTTTTATTGGTTCCATTAGGTGGAGCATATCTCATGCCCCTAAGGGGAAAGAACTAACATATGATAGTAGTGGAGAAAGTGAGAAAAAGTTGCTTGCAAGTGTTTCCTGAAGTGAAGTATGTAGGTGTTTCCCTTCACCATTGATGTCAAAGGGGGAGAGAGTGAAGTCTAAAAAAACAAGAAAAAAATTTATGTTAAAGGAGGAGAGTATGATCTAAAAAGCATAGGGGGAGATTAATGGTTGAAAAACTCCTCAGATAGGGGGAGAGAAATTGATGATTACAAAGAGAATGGTGTCTAAAGAACAAAGGTAAAGGGAGAGAGTGAATTGTACCCAAGTAAGGGGGAGTTATACTTAATGCAAAGTTTCTTTTTTGTTGATGGTTTTTTAGAGCTATTTTTTCCATCAATGACAAATGGGGACATTGTTGCAAGTATGTTGCAGGTGTTGTCATTGATGTCAATGATTGGTCATTGTTGTCAATAGTATGAAGATTGTTGGAGTTGTTGAAGAAGTGTTGCACTATGTTTTCATCTATATTATGGTTTGATGTCAACCTATAGTGTATTCATGTTATGTGGTCATGGTGAGAAGTTATTTTCACAAGAAGATGCTTGTGGTGTTGATGATATAGCTAGTTCACTTGGTTTCCAAGTGATTTTGAGAAAATTTGAATAAAAGATTGTGCAATGTGATAGAGGTGTGTTCAATGTTGTGCTCCACATTTCTTCATGGTTGAAGATATTCTTGTATGGTTTGAATGTGATGATCAAAGGTGTTCAAAGGTTCTATATCTAGAGTTTTAGGATTTGGATCGTGCAATAGTGGAAGTTGTTTTTGACAATGTGTCTGTCTATATAGAAGGTTGTCTAAAGAAATAAGATTGCTCTACATTTCTGTGTTGTGGTTTCTTGTCTCATGAATTTGGGAAAATTCTTATATTATCTTTATTTATCTACCCTTGGAGTATTTTTTGTTGATTTTCTTTATGAGTTCAATTCTTATGTTGAAGTTTAGTGGTAGTGCATCATGATGCACACGATGAAAGTAATCTTTGTTTCAGGTGGTTGCGATAGTGGTGTTGGATATGTGATGATGTGGAATATTTTGGAATGTTGCAGAATTTTGATATGTGGTCCATGTGGTGTTTTTGGACCTAGAGAGGCATGTTTGTGATTGCTTGTTAGTGCTTGTGCAAGTTTGGCTAACTTGGGTGCTAGCACTGATTGTGGAGATTGTTTGTTGTTTATGGAAGCATGGAAAAGTGTTTTGGTGTAGATTTGGGTCCTAGTTAACACATGGTGTGGTCTTCCTTCACTTCTTTTCATCGCATAAGTGCTTGGTGTTGGCCTATTTGGTGTTGCATGTTTGAGGTGCATATGTTTCATTAAGGTTGACCTAATTGAGATTGTTTAGGCCGCAGATGGTATAAATGCAAGGTGGAGTTTGTGTTGAGGTGTGTTGTGTGTGTGGCAAGTGTGAAATTTGAATGTGATCAAGTGTGGTAATCTAAGTGCAAGCTTTATGCTTATGACTTCAAATTCATTGAGCAGAAGGTGTCTACATTATCAGATTGCTTGAAGTTGTTGGAGGTAGTGAGCCAAAGGTTGTGGATGGCATAGAGTTGCAGTGGTGGATCTTCCTATTTATCTAAGATAGTGAATCTCTCTATAATAATCTTCTTCTTTCTTCTTGGCAATGAGCCACCTGACAGTGAGTCTTTCTTCATTTTTGGGAAATGAGCCCTTGGTAGTGAGCCTAATTTTATTCATTGTTGTTATTCATAAGAATGTGAGCTAATCCTCACCATGGTTTTTCCCTACTTATGGTTTTCCATGTAAATATAGTGTTCTCTAGTGTATGGTTGTGTTTACATTGTTGTTTCACATGTTTATATTCTGCTAATGCTTAATGAGGGTTTAAAGTTTGATAAGGGTTTGAAATTTAATGAGGGATTGAATTTTTTAATGTACAATTGATTCACTCCCCCACTCAATTGTCCCATGCATCTAACATTGTCATCTTCAGATTTGTTCTCTTGGTGGAAAAGTGACGTCCATAAGGTTCATCATGAAAATCCTTAAGGATATCATATACTTCATCCTCCCTTATGCATCTTCTCTTTTTGTTATCTATCCCTATATAAAAGACACCTAGGAATAAGGGAAGTTGTGTTCTACTAAATGGTGCATTTCTCTAAGTGAGAGATGTGGGGGTTTCCTTCATGTAACCATGTAATTAGCTATGTCCACATACCAAGGTGCTTGCACAGTTAGGGAAAATAATTGTTCGTCTAAAAAGGAATCATCTACAACTTCTTTTGATTTGATTTGAAACTTGGAAAGAAAATCAACCACTACATTTACTTTCCCTGGTTTATCCATAATGGTGATGTCAAAATCCTACAGTAATAGTAACCACCTAACAATTTTTCCACCAAGAATTGGTTTGTTCATCAAGTATCTAATTTTTGTGTGGTTTATATGAATAAAAATAGAATATCTAGTGATATAGTGTCAATTTGTAAATAGCATATACACTGCTAACATATCCTTTTTTGTAATAGTATAGTTGAGCTTAGTAGCCTACAATTTTTTACTGATGTAGTAAATGGAATACTACAAATTTCCTTCCTTCTTCCCTAGAACAGTGTCTATGACAAAATTAGAATCATTTCTATGTACATGGAAAGGCATTGTCCAATAAGGGCCTCTCAAAATAGGTGTCCTTTTGAGAGTTATTTTGAGGGTTTCCAAAACTTCCTGGTAGGCATTGGCCCATTCAAATTCAATGTCCTTAGATAAAAGAACAAATAGGGGGTCCTTATTTTACTGAAATCCTTGATAAACCTCATGTAATATCCTACATGACGAAGGAAACTCCTGACATATTTTTTCTTCTATGGAATAGGTAAAGATGAGATCACTTCAATTTTATTTGGATCTATTTGAATTCCCATACTCAACACAAAGTGTCACAAGACCACTCCTTCAATCATCATCATGAAACTTTTTTCATGAATTAAAGAGAGGTTGTGATCCTAACACCTTTGAAGGAATTTTTCTAAATTTTCTAATGCTTCTTCATAAGAGTTTCCATAAGTGGTGAATTCATCCATATAAATCTCCATGGAGTCATGTGCAAAGTCTAAAAATATGCTTAGGTTTGTTCTTTAGAATGTTGCGAGTGCATTACACAATCTGAATGGTAAAACTGAATAAGCATATGTACCCCATGGACAAGTAAAGGTGGTTATGTCTTGGTCCTCTTGAGCTATCTTTATCTAGTCAAATCCACTAAATGCATCTAGGAAGGAAATTATTTCTTCCCTGCTTGTGAATCCAACACTTCATCAATTAAAGGAAGAGGAAAGTTATATTTCCTTATGGTTGTATTTAGCTCCCTATAATCTACACATGCTCTCCATTTACCTCCTTTTTTTGGTATAATCACCAACAGGGAATGTAATACCCCTCGTGTTGTTGTTACTTTCTAGATACTCTTTTGTGTTGAGTTGTGTACTTGGGATTGTGATGGTGATTGTTTCACCTGTTTGACTTGTGTGGATTTACATTTTAGTTTGGTTTGATGCATATGATACTGCTTATGATGTTTATGGCATATGATATGTGGTGATCATACTATTTGGAGATGTTATTGTTTTCATTAATATTATGTGGTGATGTTATGGTTGATGTTATGTTTTCATTTTTGTTGATGGATATGGATTATGATGTGTATTTTAGTGGGTCTTGGTGAAAGGACGAAGTAGCATCACTCACTCGCGAGTGCCCTGCTACCCCATGACTACCTTTCACGGTGTGTCTGTATTGGAGATTTATATGTACTTAACATTGTTTTCATGCAGGATGCAGGTACTAGACACCAACTCCACCTGCTTGACAAGTTTGAGCATGTCCCATAAACCCAATGGGTATGAAGTTGAAAAGGAGTTTATAAGGAAGTGTCCTCGTCCAAGTTGTCATCCTCATTGTTGTGTCTAACGGTGTCGTTGTCCCTGATCCCGTCTTTGTTTCTGCATGGTATTGTGTTATTCATTGATTTTAATCTTTGTTTTATGTATCATTTAATTAACGTTTATGTTTGACATTCCTTGGTAGATTAATAATATTATTTTAATTAATATGATTAAATATTAGGTAAATGTGGTTAAGTTAATTATTAAATTTAAATTTATTAAGTTTTAAAAAGTGTTAAATTAAATGTTTATTTAATTAGAATAAATAAATAAAGTAGATAATATTGTAATAATTATAAATTGTTATTTGTAAAATGAAATAAAATAAATTAATGATTTTGTGATTTGTTATTAAATATTAAGTTGTGGATAAATATTAAATAAAATGATTTTTAAATTAATTTGTGTGTGATAATTATGAGCTTTAAATCAAATAAAAATAAAAACAAAAAAAGATTCCATTCAAAAAGGAGAAAAAGATGAAAAAGGACGAATGCATGTTTAGTTATTTTCAAAAATTAGAAAAGTTGTGGAAACTTGCTTCTTGGATGGATTTTTGGTTTTTGAAAAAGAAAAGAGTTTTCCTTTTTAATTAATTGAAAGGAGGATGATTTTTCTTAACTTGTAATTTTTGGGTGAAGAAAATTTGTCTGCAAAAGTATTATGCTTCTCTGGTCTTTCTCTATAAAAATTATTCAAAATTGTGTTCATAGAAGAAATTAGAAAAAAATTTGAGGAAGGAAAAAAAATTGTGAAGGTTGTTTTCGAAGGAGGAAGGAGAAGTTTGTTGCACTCATTACTTTGTTGCAAAGTGTAGGACTCCAGGTTATTGATCACTATCTATTTTTTTTAATGTCTGTTTGAAAATGAGTGTCCAATTTCTCCATGTTTGAATTGGTGTTTGTATTTAAAAGAAGTTAGTGTTTATGAAAATTTATGCTGTTGAAAACTAAGAGGGTTTGAAAATTTACTTGAAATGCTTTGATTTCATAGTTTGGCCGATTTGAATCTTTATTCCAACAAACAAAAAGAATCTTGTATTTTGCAGATTGAAAACCCTCTTGTTCTTCTCCAATCCATTTTAGTTGTTATGATTATGGGCAAGAGAAAATTACAATTGTCGCTAAAGAAAATTTGTGTGTCTGTCAAAGAAAACAAAAGAAATTTATGTTCTTGATTAAGGAAAGTTGTTGTCAAATTGGGAAATAGGAATATGTTAAACAAGTGGTTAGCTGGGAATATTTGATTATTATTTATATATTTTAAAATATAAATATTCTGAAATTAACTTTTTGCTAAGAAAACATAAATATATTCAAAAGAAAATTATATTCTGTTTTAAGGAAAGAAAAAAATATGGCTATCATTCTGTGTTTTTTTACTTTTGAGAAGTAGATGGATTTATAAAATCTATATACATTAATTATTTGTGTTTTTTTTAAAACAAAAAAAATATTAAAAAAATATATATATATTAAATTATATGAGGTTGGGGGAGGGACGACATTGCCGTACCCCGACCCCCCACCCCCTCTTGTTGTGTCGTGCGGGTTGTGGGGGCTGCACGCAGCCTACCCATGGTTGTGCACAACAACCTTTGGGCTGCTGCACGTAGCTCTGGGCTGGACGCGGCCTCCCCATGTGGGTAGGTTCGCAACCTCCCCCAGCTGCATGCTTTAAATTTTATAATTTTTTTTAATTTCATAATTTTTTATTAAATTTAATTTAGATTTTATTAATATATATATATTATATATGTATATGTACATAGTAATATGTATATATAGATATATGTCTATGTATATATATATATATATGTATATGTATATATATATGTATATGTATATATATATGTATATATATATATGTATATATATATATATATGTATATGTATATGTATGTGTATGTACTTGATGAAAATATATGAAAATACTCCTGATGTTAATTGTAATATTTGGTTAAATTGAAAACATGCATTTTTAATAAATCAAATAGAATGTTTTTTATCGAAATTAAATATATTGGGTAAATTGATTGTTTATATTTCATGGATGAAATCATGCAATAAGTTATTTTAAAATGTGTTTGTTAAGTTATAGAATACTCGTGTTTTTAACTGAATCTTGAAGTCATGTAATTGTTTAACTCTTTAATTTTTGTTGAGTCAATTGTTGTTTTGCTTGAGTTGGTTTATGGACATGTGGGAACCCTCAAGATAGTTTAACCCTCTGTAGGAGTTAAGGTTATTGGTTTAGGCTTCTAGAGGCGTGGGAAAGTTGACTATTTATTATGATGTCTTTTAATTTGATAATAGTCTATACTTTGGTTGCAATTACGATTTTGGGAATTGAGTCTTATTGTTATTTGTTTATACTTTGGCTATGATTGTGACTTTGAGTTGATGCTTGGGTTGTACTTGTTTCATGAGTGATTATGCATATGGTTATTGGCGAGATGTTTGTGCCTCACAAATTTTTTTGTTTGAGATTCAGTACCTCCTTGTATTGGTACAAACCCCCTTGATGATTTGGTGTTGTGGTTTGGGTTTCTAGGGAGAGTGGCTCTTCGTGGGCATCGACGCACAAAGGGGCTATCAGGATAACCCACATTAGAGTTAGTGTAATAAGTGATAACTTAATTAAATAAATTAGGTGGTTGGGTAATAATAACATTAACAAGATAATTAAGGATGCCTCGTCCACCCGTTAGGGATTTTGCAGACTAAGGGTGGGCTGAGAAGGCCGTGGTTGGCAAGGTCATTACCTCGTCTCCATGAGAGGTTAATAGTTCCACACGAGTCACCCTATGGAGTCGGTGCCTAAAGAGGTTGTCAAGATAACCATAGATGAGGGTCAGCACCTAGAGAAAGGCAGCCAGGATAACCCATGTAGGACTATGCAATGACACTCTCCTCTAGCATTCCCTTGATTTGTTATTTTTTCTAGCCTCTGGAAGTGGTCTTTTGATGTTGTGTTTTCCTTTGTGTTTTCATGTCACTCTCGGTTGGTGTTTGTCTTATTTTTTTCTATTTGGATGAACTTGGTCGAGGATCCTTCCTTGTTTACTCCTAGCATAGGGGTGGTCGGGTGGAACATGCTACGCACCCCGTTGGGTCCCCTATCAGTAGATGTGCAATGCTTTTCAGATACAACATGATCCTGAGTTCACCTTGTTACCAGATGTATACTTTGTACTACTGTTGTACCTTTGTATTGATGTATTACTTCCACTTGTGTTGGGAAGTCTTGTGATGTAAACTTATGTATTTATTCAATAAGATGTACTGGAAGCTAATGTAATGTGTAATCATAATATGTAATTCTTTCTTGATCTATGATTGTAAATATCGTTTATTGTTCATGTTGTATCTGTGGAAATATATTTATTGCAATCCCATGATTATGACATATGTGTGTATGGTTATTGTATTGATTTAATCTTGTCATACGGGTTTATCACTTGTGAATGTTTTAATGTTAGTGTTAAAATGGTTTATATTATACATTTTAGATTTTCATTTATTATCATTTCGCTATGGGTTAATATGTGTAATGTTACCTCATGTACCCCAAAGGACTCAGGAAATTAACTTGTAATCTATTAGATGAATTATATACATTAATATACATACTCTATATGTTACAAAAAAAAATAAAAATTGTGCCATAAATGTTAGATGTATTAGTTTTCTTTGGGGTTGTGTGGTGGGGAGTTACAGGGAAACCCATTGAATGTATGATATGGGACAAATGAACCCTACATCCAACAAATTTTGCAATTTTTTTCTGACTATATCTCGTACAACTAAGTTCATCCTTATCTGTCTGAATAGCTTGTACACTTCAAATTAATATATATATTATGCATACATAGACTAGAATCTATACCCTTCATATCATGATGTTACCAGGTGAGTGATGTTGTGTGATCTTGCAATATTGTAAGAAATGCAGATTGCTAGGAGAATGCCAATTGGTTATTGCTATTGAGTTTTCTACCCTATGTGATTTCCATGGTTATGAAAGACGTCATGAAAGAAGCAACATTCAACCCTAATAGATTGAGTTTGCAACTATGGGGGAGTAGTGTATGGAATAGTTGTGAAGTGGAATTAGAGGCATTTGTAGGTATGATATTGTGTAAGGGGCAGTGTAGGTATGCTAAACAATAGTGTTTTTGTGGGTCCCTAGCATAAGAATTTTTCATAATTTTTTCAAGGATTTCATCTTCATTTTGAATTCCAATCATTGGGCTACATTCTATAGTCATGAGTGCTTGTAGAGAGTATTGGTCATCTTCTTCCAGGATTGGCCATACAATTTGTTCTAAGTCTATGTTTGGTTGTGCAGGCAGATAAAGGACCAATTTTTTGGTCACATTCCCATTGTAAATTATCATATTTCTAGACCTACATCCAATAAATGCATTTGCAATGGCTATCCATGTTCTTCCTAATATTAAGGGATATCCTGCAAGGTTGGCTTTGGGTTGTAAAACCATAAAGTCTATTGGATACTCCCACGAGCCAAGCGTGGTAACCAAATCCTCAATAATACCTTTTGGCTTGATAGTTGACCTATTTGCTAATTGTAGAATGGTAGGTGTATGTCTGGGTTCCATCAGTTGAATTTGTTATATTGTTTATTTTTTCATTACATTGATGGTTGCCCTTAAGCCAATCAGATTGTTTTTTGTAAGTGTACTTGGGATAAATATATTTCCTAACATGATGTCACCTAGTTGCACTAAAACATGGACATACTACTATTTGGATTTTTGAGGCATAATTCCCTCATATTTTTTGTGTAAATTCTTTAATGGACTAAATCAAGGGTATCTTTACAAAGACATTTTTAAGTTATCTCAAGAAATCAAATTCAAGTTTAAAATGATTTTTTTGGGTTGTCAGTATTTTTGGAAACTATGGTTCTTTATTTGTCATGTCTTGATGTATCTTACCTTGTTTAGGTTTCCTTATTGAATTGTCATTGGTTTCTATGGTTGGTTCCTCATTTGTAAGTATGTGATATGAGGAGATAATGGTCTAGCAAGCATCCTTCCTAAATGAGGTGAACATCACTGACCACCACCCCATAGGTTGGGTATTGGATGGATTTTTTAGTGTAATCATATTGAATAGTCTCATTATTAGGGTTTGGTGCAAGTTGAGTTGGCAAGTAGGGTGCTCTTGGTTGTGTTGGAATTGCTAAGGTTGGATTTGGCATTATGGCAGGTTGTTGTTGCTGCAAATATTATTGTGTTTTGAGGTAGTTAAAATTCTATTTTTTTACCATTGTTGGTTTCTATGCCATTGTGGTGGCCATTGGTTTTTGCAGGGATTGCCACTATGAGTTGTAGTTTAAGGCTTGGTATGGTTGTGGTGGAAATATTCCTTGTTGTGCAGCCCAATTATATGATTGGTCCATTAGTCATGATTGATTTTGCATGCTATTCCAAAGTTGATTATTCCAATTAGAGAATTTTGTATTAACCCCAAGAAAAGACATATTATAAGACAAGGGATCTTGAGGTATACCTTTTCTTTTTTGTCATGGCTTGTGTTGATCAATATAGAAAACGTGTCCTTCCTAATCTTCCCAGGTACAAAATTTAGGTTTCCCTTGCTTCTCAGAAATTTTAGCAATAATTTTTCATTTACATTTTATCCTCTTTTGGCAAAAGCATGGACAATATTTAGTAAGAGCAACCTCTGCCTACACTTGTTTCTTCTTGATATGCAAGGTATCTAGTTGGGTAGCTAGATGACTTATTATGTCCTCCTTCATGGTGGACAAGAGGTTGCTTAGTTCCACTGTTAAAAACACCTACGAATGTTTTGGTGGAAGAGAAATCTCTAGTACCCCTTGTCTTCTTCATAGATGACCTAGAATAATTTCTACACACCTAGAATATTTCATCAAAGGGAAATTGAGAAATATCCCATGTTCCTATGAGGTTTAAGGCATCCATGCAATCTTCATTTACTCCTTACAAAAATACTAGCTTTAGTGACTTTGAAGAGAGCCTTTTCTAATGTGACTTCTTCAAGAAAAATTGAAACCTTTCTACATAATCTTCAAGTGGTTATTATTCCTTTTATGAAATTTTGAAGATGTTATCTCTCTTCATGTTTACTCCATAACAATAATCTTGAAATTTTGCAAGAATTTTTCTTTCATTGTTTCTCAATTTGGTATTGCATTTCTTCCTAGTCTCATGAACCATCGTAAAACATCATATTTTAATGTGGTTGGTGATGAGTCCATTTATTAGTCTATTTCTTGATGTTTTTATGCATGTTTATAGACATTATCAAACAATCCTTTCAGACATATTCTTATGCTATGCTATCTTTTTATGCTTAATATACAACCTTGGACTTGAATTAGAGTAATGGAAATATAGTTATGATATAGTAGCATTGCATGATTTATATGTGGATATCTATGGAGTGTGATTATAATTTTGTGTTTAATCATGGTAGTTATATTTTTGTATGTGTTTTTCGCATTAACCTCTTGCAGCCCAAGAAGACATTGTAGCCCACAACAACTGAAAGTTGTAGCTCGTAGCCAAAGGAAGTCTTGGAAAATGAAATAAGGGAAGTGCCAGAACAAGTTGAGTGCAATAACTATCATGTGGAGACACCTGATGGAGTTAGTCATACATCATTATGATAGTTAATAAGGCATTGAAGAAGAAGAATTATTTTATTGATAGGATTTTGGATAATTGATTATGTTTTCCACTTGCATATCTGTTTTGCAGAGTTTTAATCCTATTTGAACTCTTGTTTCTTTCCAATTATAATTTGAATAACTTAATCTTAATTACACCCTCTAATATCTAGGGACTTGTAGTTAATGATTTTATTTTAGAGTTGTGTTTAGAATAAACTTCCACGTGCCTATGTATAGTCGGTGGTTGAGTCTTTAGTATAGTTAGTTGATTAATCTCATACTGATGGATTTGTTATCAATTACTTCTTAGTTTTTAGTTGTAATCTATAGACATGTTGATTTTTTAGAAATGGTTCTCTTGACTACAATCATTGAGAAAAAAATTATGTGATATTTTAGAATGCATAATGACTAAAGTTCACGTTGATATGGTTGCATAGAATCTGAAGATTTAAATTTGGTTTTAGTTTAAGTGAAAATAGCCACTTGATCAAGCCACTCAAGGTAACTATTCTTCACTACATTTATAGTTGTTTTACTTATGTTTAGTAGTTATTTTTGTTAGTCATTACTTCATAAATTGCATGTAAGTTAAAATAGATTCTCATATTATGATTATCAATAATGATTTTTCATGTGCATGAATGCATTCAATTGACTTGTAGTATTCCAAAGGATAGATTAGGTTTAGTAATCATTTTTGCGTTAGTTTTAGTAACCATTTGTTAACAATAGTTCAACTACAAATTATGATGTAGGTACCCATAGCCATTAGCGCTAATTTACTTCTTTCACTATTATGCGTTTTTGTGATTTTTTAGCACATAGAATGTCTTTAATAGGATAATCTAGGTAATCTCAGGTCTTTGAAAGCACATATAGTGCTAGTTCCATCACAAGTTTAAAAGTCCTAGTTGACAATTTAATGAAGTCTTTGCAATGTTGAGTGGACTGTTCAACTAGGTCATTCCTCTTTTAATTGTGTGATTTCCACCAAGTTTACAAGACACCAGTATAGACTCTACATTTTTGGCACCATTGCTAGGGATGGTGCTACTTTCATAGGCTTTTTTTCAAGATTTTATAGTTTACATTTTATTTTCAGCATTAGGACTGTTAGGTTTATCTTATTAGAATACCAAAAAGTTACACTAACATTGTACAGGACTATTACTATACAAAGCCATATTTATTGTATGCAAAGTCAAAGAGACTCCTTGGGAAAATTCCTCCCCTACACATGCCAAGAAGCCATACCAAATATTGCTGATAGTACTGAATAGAGCAAGGGTATTCTAGAAGAAGAACCCGCCCTTTCACCAACATCTAGCACACCAACAGAGGGGACATACTGAACCATAGGTGATGCACCAAGGGATGATCTAGAATATGTGACCTTTGAGTTTCCAATCACCCACCAAGAAAGGGCTATTGTGCTGAAGAATATTCCTCCTTCAGCATTACCAGTCTTTTATGGGTTGGTGATTGAAGATCTAGACACATTTTTTTTTGAGTTTGATGTCCTATGTAGGAGCTATGACTATACCTCTAATGCTCATAGGCTCAAGTTCTTCCTTGCCACTCTAAAAGATGTAGCCTTGAGATGGTTTATGGGATTAGGTAAGGATTTTATTCTAGACTAAGATACCATTAAAACATTGTTCTTGAAAAGTACCAAGACTATTGCACATGACTGATAGGAGGAGAGATGAAATTTTCAGAATGTCATAGAAGGAGGATGAGCCACTAAAGGACTATGTGGAGAGATTTCATTTCTCTTTGAAGAAAAACCCATAGAAAATACTATTTGAAGAATCCCTCAAGTTACTATTTTTGAGGGGAGTCAATGAGGACTGCATGGATTCCCTCAATCTTATTGGGAAAGGGGATGTCTCTCAAATACCATTTGGAGAAATCTGCACAATCTGCAGAAATTACTCTAGGACCTTCACTAAGTAACCAAGAGGAGAGAGGACATCCACCATTAGTAAATCATCTACTGGGGTTTCAAAGATAGAGTTAAGTAATTTATTTTCCAACATGAAGGAGGATGTTATCAGTTACCTAGAAACTTGGTTAGACACTCTCCATATAAAGAAGAAGCAAGAAGAGGCTGAAGCAATGTTCACTGAATATTGTCCCAACTGCAGACAAAGGAAAGAAAACTATAAATGCAAGAGGGTGACTAGTATTCAACAAGACAAAATAGAGAAACCTAATTTTCAGTCACTTGAAGGAGAGGATGGATAGTTGTTTTACATAGCTCAAAGAATTCCATGGAAAAAAAGACAAGGTATGCCACAAGACCCTCTAAATTTCAAATCATCTTTTCTAATTGGAAATCAAAATTTTTCTACTTGGAATTCTCAGCCCTGGCCAAATAACCAAAACCAATGGAAAAACCCTCAACAATGGCAACAACCTCAGCAAAATTGGAACCAACGACAACTAAATCCTTGGCCAAAACAAAATTTCTAAGGTTCTAATTATAATCCTTAATGGCCAGCACAACAAAACTAGTGGCAACCACAATGGTAGTAATAAAACATGAATTATTAATAGCCTATGCTTCCTCCTCAGCCATAACAACAAGCCATTATGCCTAATCCATCAAATATTACACCTCAGTCACCAAGACTACCACAATTAACTACACAACTTGTACCTAACCCTAACAAAAAGTCTATCCAACAGGATTATACTAACGAGGCTATGTGATACCCCACCTATGGCATAGAGGTGAGTGATGTCCACATCAGGTTATGGAAACAACTAGTTGGACCTTCATCCCCAAATCATTGCGATGGAGGATGAGGGTTATGGAAACAACTAGTTGGACCTTCATCCCTTCAAATCATTGAGATGGAGGATGAGGAACCTACAACTGAAGCTTTAGACAAATCACCTCTGGAGTCTGAGTCAAATCAAGTACACCAGTCCACCTCAGGTCCAGAGCCTCCTTTCCTTGACCGTTTAGTCATTCAAAAACATCATACCCAAGCTAAGACAAACCTACTAGGTCAACTTAAGGATGTCAATATAAAGATCCCCCTCATCCAAGCTATTAAGGACATTCCAATCTATACCAAGGAAGCCAAGGACCTATGTCTTAAGAAACCAAGGAGAAAAAGGAAGAACCCTCAGACAATTCATATATTAGGAAACCTTACTGATATCATTATAGGAAATATAACTATCCCTAAATACACATACCCTAGTAATCCAATAATTGATGTTAATATTAATGGTACCCTTATCAAGAACACTGTGGTAGACCTCTAGTCCAACCTTATGTTGATCTTGAGAAAAATATTTGGCCCACTTTGGATGAGGAAGACCACTATTCCCTATAGACTTTGATGACTATAGAATGCAACCGTTTATTGGATGATTAGGATGAAGATGATCTGATTGCTCATTTAATACATAATGACTATAGTAGGATCTCGTAGCAACAAGATTGTCTCTCATGCCTACAAGATCCTTTGTAGAGCATTATACCTGCCAACTCCTCAAAAAGAAATATCTCAGATCTTCCATTACTTACTACCACAACAATTTTCACCAATCATTCCTAGCCTTGACCTCTCATCTCTACAAGAATCATCCAAAGCACTAGAAATCATTCTAGGAAAAATATTGAGCATACATAATGTATTGACTGAAGAACAACAAAATTCCCTAACTACTGTGTTGTAGGCACAAACAACCTTTCCATGGGACTACCATGATATGAAGGGTATATAGCCTAAATTATGTATGCATAGGATCTATATAAATGATGGTTATAGGCCCATTAGATAGCCTTAACGATGAATGATCCCTTCCTTAAGAGAAATAGTTAAAGTTGAAATTCAAAAACTCCTTGGTGTAGGCTTCATTTATCCTATATCTAACAGTGATAGGTGTCACCTTTAGTCATTGTTCCCCATAAAGGTGAAAAATAAAGGGTATATGTAGATTATAGGGAACTAAACATAGCCACTAGGAAGGGCCACTTCCCATTGCCCTTTATAGATCAAGTGCTTGACTCTTTAGGAGGGAAGAAGTACTTTTCATTCCTAGATGGTTTCAGTGGTTACAATCAGATAAAAATTGCTCCAAAGGATCAAGACAAAACAACATTTACATGCCCTTGGGGTACCTATGCTTACTCTATTCTACACTTTGGTTTATGCAATTTCCCAACTACTTTCCAAAGGGAAGTGCTCAACATCTTTTCTGATTATGCTCATGAATCTATGGAGATATATATGGATGACTTCACCACATATGGGGAAACTTATGAGGAATCCCTTAGCAATCTAGAAAAGGTTTTAAAAATATGTAAAGAACACAACTTGTCCCTGAGTAATGAAAAGTGTTTTATGATGATGACTCAAGGAATTGTTCTAGGGAATTTCATATCCAGTGAAGGGATTCAAGTTGACCCACATAAGATAGAGATAATTTATGCCTTACTTGTTCCACAGGGGAAACAAGATGTTAGAAGCTTCCTTGGCCATGTAAGCTATTATAGGAGGTTCATTAAAGACTTCAGTAAAATTGCAACACCATTGTTTGTTCTATTGACTAAATACATATAATTTTATTGGACATCAAAGTGTCAACATTCTTTTGAATAACTAAAGAAAGCCTTAACACAAGCACCTATTTTGAGGGGGCCAAATTGGACTTTACCCTTCCATATACACACAAATGCTTCAGCTTTTTCTATTGGAGTAGTTTTTGGTCAAAAAGAAAGTAACAAAGAATATGTTTTTTACTACATTAGCAAGAATCATTAGGGAGAAGAGTTAAATTATACTATTCTAGAGAAGGAGATGCTAGCAATAGTGTATGTCATCAATAAATTTAGGCATTACATTACTAGTTATGTAGTTTTTGTCCACACAGACCATAAAACTATTAGATATTTAATGAAAAAGCCTATAGTAGGAGTCAGATTAGTCATATGGTTGCTCCTTCTACAAGAGTTTGATATCACAATAGTGGACAAGCCTGGTAAGGCTAATGTAGTAGAAGATTTTCTATCAAGGTTTTCAACACAATCAACAGAAGGGGTAGTAGATGACTCATTTCCAGATGAGCATTTGTTTTCTCTTAACATACATATACCATGGTATGTTGACATTGCAAACTATTTAGTGACAGGGTAGATTCCACCACATCTTTCTCCAAAGGAAAAGAGATAGCTAGTGGATAAGTGTTTTCCATATTCCTGGATATCTAATTACCTGTTCTACACTGGCCCAGACAATATCATGAGAAGGTGTACAAGGGAAGATGAAATCTTTGACATCATGAAGGCTTGCCATGATGAACCATGTGGGGGTCACTTTGTATCCAAAATAACAACATTAAAAATCCTCACAACTGGTTACTACTGGCCAACTTACATAAGGATTCTATCAGATATACAAGGAGTTGTGATAGATGCCAAAGAATGGGTAATCTAACAAGGAGTGATGAAATTCTATTACAACCACACTTAACACTAGCTCCCTTTGACAAATGGGTTTTAGACTTCATTAGGCCAATTTCATCTACTTCTAACAATAAATAGTACATTCTAGTTTGTACTAATTATCTGACTAAGTGGGTGAATTTAAAGGCATTATAATTTGTTAGAGATGGAAATGTGGCTAAATTCTTTTATGAGGACATTTTTACTAGGTATGGAGTACCTAGGGAGATAGTGGTTAATTAGGGTCCACAATTTACGTTAGAGCTCATTACCAAATTGGTTGGAGAATATGAAATCAAACACAAAAAGTCAAAACCTCATCACCCTCAAGCCAATGGCCAGGTGGAGGTTACCAATAGAGAAATTGAAAGTATTATAACTAAGATAGTGTAATTACACATAAAAGATTGGGTTGCTAGATTACCAGAAGCAGTGTGAGCATACAAAACAACATGGAAAACATAAACTGGTTTCACACCCTATGAGCTAGTATATGGCAAAATAGTAGTCCTTCCAATAGAGTTTGAGTACAAGACATTAAGAACAATAGTGAATTTGAAAATTGATAATACAACAGATCAAAAGGATAGGTTACACCAATTAAATGGATTGGATGAAATCAAGATGGAGGCAATCTATCACACTGAGATGGTACAAAATAGAGGAAAAAGTAGCATGACCAATATATCAAGACCAAGGAATTTAATGTAGGAGACTGGGCCTTATTATATGACTCAAGATATAAGGATTTTAAAGGGAAAATCCAATCAAGGTGATTGGGACCTTATGAGATCAACCAATTCTTTCGTAATGGAGCAATAAAGTTGCAGACTATAGATGCAGTAAGGTTCTCCCTCCTAGCTAATGGCCACTGGCTGAAACTTTACAAGAAACCGGTGAAGAGATATGGATTCATTCTTTCTCTCACTCAGTAGTATGGTCATACTGATGATTACAGTGATTCAGATACATTTATACCATACCCAAAAATGATGAGTCAATAGTAGCAGATATACCAATTTCTTCAGGTGACTCAATGGTTGAGCTACACAACTCATCCCCTGAGGTCACTCAGGTCTTATTTCTTTTTCCACCTCACATGCACACACAACATAGTCTAACTGATGTACATACTTTTTCCAAAGGGACCTATCATATATATATAGTTGTCACCATTTAGTAAGGGCCATGTTGTAGTAGCAACCTATAGCACAAACGTTGTAACAATTCAAATGGGACCTGATGCTGAAGGTACTCGCAACACTACTTATTAGGAAATTTCAAAAAATTGTGCCACATTAATTGCAGTTCACACCTTTTTCACCTCACTTTTCTCATGCATGCAACATTAGTCTTATCATAATAAGTACACACAACATTCTTATCTTATTTCGCATTTTCAATTAAAATTTCAAGCATTTGAACTGTCACATCACTACCCATCATCTATCCATTCTATTTCATTTCATTGCACCCACCACCTTATCATTCATTCACCTACAATTACTTCTTGTCACTGTTGGATGTTGTGGATATGGTTGTTGATATGTGTTTGTCATTGATGTCAACACTATTAGCATTTGGTGCATTGAAGACTGTATCTGTCAAGGATATGGAGAAAATTGTAAAAGAAAGTATTCTTGGTTCCTAGGGGAACTATGTAGGTCAAGAAGGCGTTGTGTTTTGTATGTTGAAGATTAGCTAATGTGGATTTAAGGGTTTAATGTTGAATGTTTCTAGATCATCTACTAGAATTTTTAGAGGTCCACGTGAAGTTTTGAGTATGTTGTGGTCTGATAGTGTTTTGTTGGTCTCTATTAGTGTTCCTAAATGAATTTTGTGTAATTCTTATTTGCTTAGTTGTTGTGGATGCTTCTCTATTGTTTCTTGGTGTTATGTGGTGTCTCTAGATCATTCTCTATCTTTGTGGTACATGCACATTATTCGGAGAGTTCGTGGTTGAAGATCTTTGTGCGCATGCTTGGTTTTTCTTATTCCTGGCTGACATGTTGTTGGTAGTGTGTTGTGGATCTTCGAAGTGTAATTAATTAAAGTATTCTTGTGTTGGAGATATTAATTTGGGTCTCCACTATGTTGTGGTCGACCTTGGTGGATACACATTAAAAGTTTATTTGTAAATTTGGGCCGACATTACAAATATATTTGATTTCTTTGGCCAATGAAGTGGTGATGGAATTTCATGTAGCGGATATATAAGGGTGATTAGTTCATTGTTGAAGAAGATGCTTCATGTGCTCCTATGTGTGTATGTGAAAATATCATTCAATTGCTAAGCAGAGTCTGAAGAAGAATGTGTGAAGTGTGAAGAAGTGTTGAGCTTAATTAGAATTGTAGTTAGGCTTGTGAAGAAGCTATTTTCTTAGTTCACAAATCTTGGATGGTTTTAATCCAAACCCTATTGTTGGACAGTGTGTCCTCTTTTGTAATTGAGCAGTGAGCTCTAGGCAGTGTGCCTGAATGCATGTGCATTCCCCTTATTATTTCTTTTATACTTCTAGCAGAGTATAATCTTGTGGACTAACATCCACCATGGTTTTTTCCCTAACAGGTTTTCCACGAAAAAAATATTTGTGTTCTTTGTCTCTCTAATGTGTTGATTGTTTATGGTTAATTGCTTATTCATCAGATCTGAGATTAAGTAAAGATTAATAAGAAGATTTTTAGTTTTTGTTACAACTAATTCACCCACCTCGCTCAGTTGTGTGTCCTTGTTTTTCCAATAGTCACATCAAATTATCTTGTAGATACATTTTACTCAACTTCACATGTGCGGTGTTCAGTTAATCACCTCTGATGGGTATGCAAAGTACATAACCATAATTATCAAGGATTTCTAAACACTTTCATTATGTATTTCAATATTAAATTAAGCATGCAATCTATTCGTTACATTTATTTCCATATTCTATAATCATACCTTTTCCTATCATGAGTTAAATTGAGGTCACTTCAAACCTTTAGTTGGAGGGAGGGTAATATATTAGCCAGTTTTCTTCATTTTTCACCACCTAAAGCCAAATGAAAACAAACAAACATGGCATGCAAACCATTTTTTTCCTCCATTGAACCTACCTTTTATTGTTAATTTCAATTTTCAATTCCCTAAATCCTATGGTTCTAAGCTAAGTCGAAACCAATTTAAACCTAATTAAACTAAAATAGAGGAGAAGGGAAGTTGAAGTTACAGTACATTTGTAGTGAAGAGTGCATGTGAAAATAGTAGAGTAAGAGAAGGGTTTTGAGGGTGGTGAGGTTGAAATTAAGTTGAATTTATAAGTTTAGAACATCGAGTAGAGGTAAAGTGATTCACTAATGGGAGGTGATGTTATTAGAAGAGAGCCATCAACACACAAATAGATATTAGAAGATGCATTGGTATTTCTTATCTTCACAAGGGTTGATTGGTTGGATTACTTTCTAAAACTAACAGAGTTTGATAATGACATATCTGAGATATTTGTAGCTACATTGCAACATGATGAAGCCATTGTAAAAGGGTTTTCAGTGGATGCATCAAAAGGAGCAACCACATAAGTATATGGTTTTCCTAGGACTGGAGTTGAATTTCCAATTCGAGCAAATTCAGTGGCTACAAGAGAATAATTTTGTGAGCCAGGAGAAAACTTAGATTCATCATCCCAAGGTACACAAATACTTTCTCTTCCATGGATTTGGGCCAATTGTGCTTCTTATGTTATTAGATACCTTACTTGTGATGGTAGACAAAATCTTCTATACACTCTACATTTCAAATTACTGAGTCACCTTCACCATAATACACTAGTAAATGTGCCCAATTACCTCTACAATATGCTATAAAGGATGGTAGCTAAATACCAGAGGAAACAGAGTGATACAACTTTATCACATCATTGCTTAATAGCCCTATTAGTAAAAAGGAGCCTTAGGATCCAATATCCATAGGTATCCTAGGAAGACTTTGTGAATTTTCAAGAGATTAACAGTCTACTTGAGTCACCTATAGTATTTGAAACCCTAGAACCACAAGTTGCACCTATAAGAGGAAGTTCTCATGTTTCACCTATGGCTTCACCTACTCATAGCTAAGGTGAGCCTGAGGAGAAAAATGTGTCAGAATCTAGGCCACCAGTAGTAGAAGAAATCTCATCTTCCTCCAAACCACCTAAATCCAAGAAATGAAGAGGTAGTACATCCACACCTTCTAAAACATGAAAGAAAAAGAAGGATATTCAAAAGGAGAAACCTACCCCACCAAGGTGGTCAGGCCAACTGAAAAAGCGAGGTGTTATGAGGGGGAGTGTGGAAAAACCAAAAAAAGAGACAAAGGGCAGGGAATAGATGGAAGAGGATGTGATGCTGGTTGAAATAGACTCAGAAATAGAGGGAAATACCTCTAGAAAATGTGCATACACCTACAAAGAGGAAGTGGTATATATCCACCACTTATGATTCAGACTCGGAGGATGTATTTATTGCCAAGAAAACAAGAAAGAAAACCCCAAATATCCCTAATCATGAGGACTATGATTGTACAGGGGGTGGTAATGAATAGTTTTTAGAAAGAAAGGAAATGTTTTTAGAGGATAGAAATATCAGAAATGAGATCCAAGAAGCTCTAGAAAGAAATAAACAACTGGAGGAACTGGTGCAGAGTTATGAGAAAAGAGACAAAGAAATAGAGAAAAAGATAGAAGAATTGGAGAAGAAACTACAGACATATGGGCATGGTGCAAAGTTGGACCTATTAGCACAACTGGCCATGATCAAAATAGGGGATAGAGAACTTACAGTAGGAAATTAGAAACCTCCTACCACAAAAACCCCAATTCACCACAAAACTTTATCTCTTGGGTATCAACTGTGGAAGATCACTAATGAATTTTCATAGGATAAAGAAAAGTGGAGAAAGCAAAAATAAACTCTAATTGCAGAGCATACCAAAGTATTGGAGGGGAAGCACATTGAATTAAGTAAATTGGTAGTCAAAATGGAAGAAATAGCAGATAAGGTTTCCCAAATTATCAAGTGCAGACCCCTAGATAGAATATATGCCATGTTTCTCCAAGAAAAATTCTTAAGTTTTCAATTTAGTAGATTGATCATAAACAAGTCAGTTTCTATGAGTAACAATCTTGAATTTCTCCATATTTTTGTTGATGCTACACTAGATGAGCAAGACCAATTATGTGAGTATTAGATCTACACAATTATGTGGTTTCAGAGAATGTACAATGAACCCCTTAATGTTTGTAGGATATTTGTAGGTAAGAGCTTTAGCCTCCTATTTTAGAAATGAAAAATTTAGAGGTGAACTCATGGAGGAGTATGCAGAAAGAGAAAAGTCAGTTGCACTTCCAATGAGGAAAGAGTCCAAAGATCCTAATGAGATAATAGATGAGTGGTTATTAGTCTTGAAGCACAAGGGTGCAAGAGGAAAGATTATGAGAATAAGGATACAAGACTACAATAGAATGCAAACACTGACAGTTGGGTTAGTTCATAATTTTTATAAATATGTATTGGAAAGGTGGAACAATTTGACTCTAGAGATACAATTGAAGGAGCCTCATTCAGTTTATAACTTCATGTCTATGATTGAAAGAGTGTGCAGGTAAATAGATATTGTTGATGTGGATGTTAGTCACACATAACAAAGATAAAATTCACAAAGAACTTTACCTCTCTTGAAAGAAAATCAAACTTTGAGATATAATTTAATAATCCCAAGGCTCCGTTAGTCAGGTCTTGACTGTGCAATTTTTAATCAAGGTTCCTTTTGAAGCTATTTTTACAAAGGGACTTATGCACTAGATCTGAAAGAATGGTTAGATTCTAAAGATAATTGTTAATTTTACAAAATCAACCTTTAATTTGTGTTCAAATATCTTTAATCTAAATATATTTACTTATTTTAGAACACTTTCATCATCAAATTTATTATTTCATGAAATCAAAAGATTTGCAACAATATTTCATGAATTTCAAACAACTTTGCTATCACTTAAATAGATTTAGCTTTAAGCATTCAACAATTTCATAGAAACAAAATATTTTCAATAAATTTCCATTCATTCATCTATTTTTTGGAACATTTTTAGAAATTTAAACATCTAATCTAAAATAAAGCATCAAAATACTAAAAAATAAAATTTCTCCCAGTTATTCTCCACGCATGCCCCAAGATTTAATCAAATAAAAGCAAACCACTTTATACTTCACTATATTGCTTCACAACTAGGTATAAAATGATGCGAACTTGTAAAGAAGGGGGTTTTAGTTTGGACACCGAGTAGGTTCTGTATGCACCCTTAAACAATGCAGCATATAGTCTTGTTTGGGTAAACTAACAAAACTAGCTATAAAAATACATGAGATAGGTAGCTATCAAACTGGCTTTGATATTGATTAAATTCTATGTGCATACAAGTTTTTAGTCCAAAATGATTCAGAAAATAGGAAAAAAGAACAAAACTTAGATAAGTTTTGGCTCTTCTGACATCCACAAATTCTGAAGTTACTAAAAATAAGACAACATTATTCCTTTAATAGAACACAAGGACTCATAAAATCAATTACAAATGATGAATGGTCAAGATTCATCCTCCAAAATCAATGGTAGCAGATTAATCTCTTCACATGGGTGATGTCAGCAAGTAGTCCCATTAATAGTCACTTGAATTCCTTGTAAAATGAACAATTGAACTTTATCAAATATCATGTCATTTATAAACTTAATTGACATATACGTTTAATTCATGACTTAAGAATTAAGTTTAAAAATGCATTAATGTTTCCCAAACATCAAATTTTAAACCGTATTCCCGTGAAAATGTGATTTATTCTTGTTTTAAACATTCATTTCTAGATTTTTTAATTTAGAAAATTTCATCAAACAATTATCTAGGTTTGTATCCTTGTCCTTTCAGCTTTCCAGATCATTTTGAAGTTTTAAACTTCGTTAAGAAACGAGGGAGATATGGTCGTTTTTGTGAAATTGGTTTTTTCAAATTTTGATTTTTTTTTGAAAAAAGGGAACCGAGAACCAGGAACTCTTAAAAAACTGGGAATCCATAAAAAACCAAAAATTGGGAACTGGGAACTTTTTTATTTGAGTTTGCAAATGCACACTTTTCTTTTGGTAACCCTATTCCCTACAAGCCATAACTTTTTTATTTTAAATTATTTTCAAAAAATTCAAAAGGAAACCCCCATTATTTTCTCATGCTCTTTCCATCCATGATAAAAAAAAATGAAAATTTTGAAATAAAAAAGGAACCGGGAACCAGGAACTTGGTGCACAATTTCTTCCCGTAAGATAAAAAACTTCTTTGAATCTGAATCTGCTTATTTTTTGAGTATCCTCAAAAATTCCAAAAAGTAGCTCATATTATTTTTTCAATTTTCTACCCATTCATGACAACATTTCAACCGTTAAGAATACCAAATTTTGGATTTTGAATTTATGATAAAATTTCAAGTGTTTTGACCATTAGGGTAATTGATTTTGAGGTTTGGTGGACATGAAGAAAACACAGAGACCGCAAGGCAAGCCAAACCTAAGCCAAAAAAAGAGGGGGTCCCTATTTTTCCAAAAGCAAAATGGGGCATGTTGTGAGTTAGTTTTAGTAATTATTTGTTAATAGCAGTTCAACTACAGATTATGTTGTAGGTACTTGTAGCCATTAGCGCTAATTTACTTCTTTCACTATTATGTATTTCTATGATTTTCCAGCACATGTATAATATCTTTAATAGGATAACCTAGTTAATCTCAGGTCTTTAAAAGCACATATAGTTCTAATGCCATCACAAGTTTACAAGCGTTGGTTGACAATTTAATGAAGTCGTCGCAATGTTGAGTGGACTATTCAGCTAGGTCATTCCTCTAAATTGTGTGATTTCCACCAAGTTTACAAGACACTAGTTTAGACTCTATAGCTTGGAAGAGTTTTAAGCTATGGTCATTTTTTGTCTAATCATAACTTTTACATAGAACATCAAATTTGAATAGGAATGTGTCTATATCTTCTTTAACTAATCCATAGAAATTGGGCAAGGTCGAGGGGGTATATTCTTGAGGGTAGATGCTCGTTCTTGATTTTTGATTGGAAACTCAAATGTAAGAGGCTATGTTGGATTGTCCACCTCTTTCTTTGCCATAATGTTAAGATTTCTTATGGGAGTTCTTCCTAGGTCTAGAGTAGATACTGGTGTGAATGGTAGTTCTATATCATTTATTCCCTCAATTAGTGCTTCACTTATTCCAGTATCTTTAAATTCTTCTTGATTCAAGGGGAGAAACCTTCCCAAAGCATCTCTTTGCTTCTGCATATAGTAGTATTTTGATACTTAGCTAGCTGTTCATACACATTGTTAGTGAGTAGTTTGAGGTTGATTTTAAAAATGTATACTAGTTATAATTTTTATAATTGTAAACTTTCCTAATTTATCAAGATAATGTAAATAAATGAAAACACAATGAGGAATTTTGAACTTAGCACCATCCTTGCTAATAAAATAAAAAATGTAGAGTTTCCCCTATGTCTAATCAACTAATGTAGATAGCATACATATGACGTAATGGACCTACAAATCCTAAATTATGAAATCTATTGTCCTATGGGTGTTTTATTGAATTTCCAACCAAGGATTCGTAATATTGAGATGATGTTGGCATTATATGTGTAGCTGAGAGTCTTAAACCCTACTAATCAATTGAGTATAGAGGAATGAACAAAAGAAATTTCAATTAAAAACTACTTAACTTGAATTAACTCATATATGGAAAGTAGGTCAAATGATACTAGCTGTTGTAAGTAATTATAGTAATTGGTATGGGGGGCTATTCCTACATAGACTGTAATGAATGACTCTCTATTTTTGTAGCATGACAAAACTCAACTTAATTGTTAAGAGAATTCAACATAACACAAATTGGAAACTATAATTAAGTAATTACAATTCACAATCTAACTAATAATTTAATCTAACATGGTTTTTGCAGTACCTCAAGTAGCCCTTGCTTGAGTTATTGTAGTCTACTATGTTTCTTCAATTACTAACTTAGGAATTCATGAAACTGAAGTATCCTTCTATATTTTAATCTAAACATACACAAATATTTAGAACAAAGTATATCAAGACTTACATGCAATCTATTTTGTACAAAAAATATAGCTAGTTAGTCTTTCACAAGATCATCATATATAGGGTTTGTGAGAGCCCTCTTATTTCAAAATTGAAAACAAGCTATGAGCAATTGTGAACTCTTCCAACCAATATTGGCATGGTATGATGGTTGAAAGGTGGTGTTGTTGTTCTTTCAACAAAGTTTCAAACCCCGTTGGGGTGGTATTGTTGAGTGGTTGTATTGGGGATGAGGTCCCCCATTTATGACCTCATCGGTTCATAGCTCTAGGTCAAAAGCGCTTACCCCTTGAATAAAAAATTGTCAACTCTTCCAAAAATGTAGGAAGAGGACTAGGTCTTACCTATAACAGAAAGTGGAAGTAAGAGTGTAAAATTATGATAAGGACTCTACACCAATTAAGAATATTGTTATAACTAGGAAACATGCCTAACAGGGCAGACTTTATTACAAACTGCTATCCTTGTTAGAACAAGCCTTTTTATTCATTCCATGATTTATTGAAGAAATGGAATTACACATGAATACCCATGTTCACATCCCTAGACCATTAGCTACATCATCTTCAAGAAATATGCGTGTATTGTAGTTGATCTTTCCTTATAGTTTTGTTAAACCAACATCCTTCTAATGTGGGTTGAAAATCCTTTTGCTGCAGGTTGATAGGCTCTTCACTACAAGGGTTAGTATTATTCCAAAGGAATTTTTTCATTATTAAAAACTGCAAATAATCATTAAATTCTATTAAATCCTATATAAATTCAAAGATAACATAGTCATTCATTAATATGATATACCATCTTTAATATTTTTTAAATACTTAAAGTATATAGAAAGGTTTGGAAATGTCTTTGAGACTTAGTAAAAATGAGATAAAAATTGGGAAACTAAAGCAAGGAACTAGAAATTTCTATGGCTCATCATTCCCCCCAACTTGGTTTCTTGATTTTACTCAAGCAGCTTAGGGTCTCTAGTTGTATTGCAATGTAACTTCCCTATAGTCCACTGTACTAGTGACCCCTTCACCTTGCTTCATGTAGAACCCTTTTTGTTATGTTATTTTCTCCCATCTAGCATATTGTGTTCCCATATCTCCCCTCTTCTTCCTGTACAATGTGTAATTGGAAACAAGAGAAGAGGATGGAAGTTTAAGGGGAACCAGATGATATTATTTTCAAGGAAGACGGTGACATATTTGTGAGCTCTTTTAATTGTTGCCAAGAATTTGAAGACCGGATGGGGCTCCTTTTTCAACTCTGATATTAATTCCTTCCATCTGTCCTTAGATAAGTTAAGTGCTTATCTCCCTATTCTTGATGCTAGTTCTTGAAACCTTTTATAGTCCTTCTCCCTACATTCTAGAATCTTTTTCTCTACCCACCTTCTCTCTACCAGGTCAATCCATTCATCTACCATCCTTCTAGGATATTTTTCCTCTACTCTAATAAGAAGAGAAACTGACTTCTCCCTTTTACTGTAATTTATTTATAGTTGTCCCCTCTTATGTTCCTTCCTAATAAATGAGGCCATTACCTTGATTTGAACATCTCCCAAAAATATAAGCGGGTTCTAGGTAGAGTCATAAGAATGCTTCCAAAACCAATGTAGGTGAAGATGGGGAAATAGGAAGGTTGTTGATTAGCTAACTAAATTGAAAACTTAAATAAAATATTGCAAATATAGGGTGTAAACCCTAGCTGGTGGTCTACATCTCAAGAGTTGGACTATTTTTTCAACCATCTCCTCCATTTTTGCTTATAATTTCCTAATATTTGCATCCTTCTTTTCAATTTCTATGGCATGTGTTGATATCAATTCTATTTTTTCTTTGGCCCTATTCTTTTGTAACTAAGAAAATTACTCTATTTTGTTCCACAACTCAATATCGAGGGTAACCACAATATGGGCTCTAGGAATTCTTGGGGCTGAATTTTGGTTCACGGGTTGTGGATTTCTCTAGTTAATCTAAAAAATGACCAATTTTGTCAGTTTCTCCAACACTGGCCCTTGTTTTTCAAAAGCATCCAACCTTTTATTCAATTCCTAAATCCTACTATCCAATCCAGTTTCCTTTTGTTGGTATTCCTTAAGTTCTTCCAATTCCTTTATCCTCTATAGGGCTTCTTGCAAATCCTTACTCTCATCCTTCCCTTTTAAAAACAATTCATCTTCTTTTTCTAAAAATACTTCATCTACCTCAATGGGTGAAACAAACCCTTCTTAAAAAACAAGGCTATTTTGAATTTTTTAGGTCTATGCTTTTTTCCTCGTTGTAAACAAGTCTTTATAGTCATATTCTGAGTTTCTTATCATATACATGTATTTCAATGTTTTAGACTGTCCTTGATCATTGGGAACATTTTCTTAGGGCAACTCTATTTCAGACTCCACTATAATGACCCTTTCTTACTGAGGCTTGGACTTCCCTTTTGCAAGGCCCCTCTTTTTGAGAGAGAGTGACTACCGTTTTGGATGTACTAAACTCTTTTCCCTCATTTTTGGTGTAGAGGTAGAGGTCATACTTTTCCTTTTATGTTGCTTGGGCTTAGAAGCATTTTTGGTAGAGGTAGGGGTTTATGATTTCGTAGATGCTACGTGTTGTTCTCTAGAAGCTATTGGTTGTGTTTCCTACACCCCTAGCTCTATTTTCTCACCAATGCTATGGGAAGGTGATGTAATGGGTGAAGAAGAGGGTACAATTTCCTCTTTAGTAGCCATGGAAGGCTCATTTGCTTCTTGGACCCTGTTTATTTTCTCCTCCCCATAGCTCATAGGGATATCATTAATATTGTTGCAAGCTAAAAAGTCTTCCCAAGATATTGGAGAATTGCATTCTGATACTCCTTTTGATCAATAGGGTGACTAGACGATAATGTGACAAAGCAAATTTATTTCTTTTTCTTTTATGTCATAGGTGACTCAAAATTTTAAAATGCATTGTATATCAAAGAGACTACTTGCCATCATAGGTTAAATACTTAACTATATAAGAGGAAACAAAATTCCATAACCAACATTATTTATTTATGATGACGGATAGGTGTCGAGCTAGGAGCAGGAACAGAGGTTTGAAATCTATAGACACAAGAGAATTTGAGGAAGATTATGTCGATGATGAGGATGTGATTCCTCCATTGGCGTCTTGGTTGCATTGGTGGGGGGATGCTTGTTTTTTGGGAAAGCCTAGAAATTGATTCTTTGGTTGGCTAGTGTGGGAAAATACACAACGCAGGTTGCTCTTTACTTGCTGGTGGAGAGAAAGGTGAGCTTGGGGTTGTTGTTGGCGATAAGTTTGTGGTTTTTGTTGAGGAAATTTTCTTCTGCAGTTGTTGTCTTGGTGGAGGCTTCCTGGTGGTTTCCTTGTTGTTGGGTGTGGTTTGTGGGTGGTCTGTGATAGGGTTGTTTCTGGTTGGAGTGTGCATTCTTTTAGACCTTGTTGGGTCAGATGGAGTTCTTCATGGTTATGTCTTCCTTTTGTTCTCTCCTTTTGCGGGCCTCCCTCGCCATGCTATGCTCTGTTGGTTCCCCTGTGGCTTTCATCTTTAGGCTTCTTGTTTGCAGTCCCCTAGATCTGCTTGTTTTTTAGAGGCTTTCTTTGCTATGTTCTTTTATCTTGACTCTCCTGCTGTAGGGGTCTGGAGCAATTCTATTGGATTCCTTGATATTTCTTGGAGGACTTCGATGGTGTGTGGTTGTGGGGGTTCCTTTTCCTATGAGGTGGATTGGTTGGAGGATTGGCCTATTTTTGGTCCTATTTGGTGTAATAGGATGGCTTGGGGGCTTTCTATGTTGGCATGTTTTCTAACTAGTTTCTTCTGGGTTTCCCTTAGGACATTTCTAATGTCCTTTTGGTGGTGTTGTGGTGGTATTTCTTACCATGTGCAAGAAATGGGTGCTCCTGGTTTTCTTTTTTTAGACTGGTGGTGCTTCTCTTAGGTTGGCTCTATGGAGATGTGGCCTATATTTGGCTTTGACTGGTGTGTTGGGGAAGCTTGGGGGATTTATGGTTTGGCCATATCTCAGTGTCCTTTTTGGGGATCCCTTGTCCCTCTTGGGCTCAATTTTCTTCTATTTTCTTTGGGCATAGCTCTCTACTCTTTTTGGTGCTTTAGTGTGTAGATTGTGGTTTATCTGTGGTTGGTTGGGTTATGCTTTTGGTGTTATCTTTGGGCCTAGCTGTGTGTTTTTTTTGAAGAGTTCCCTGCTTCCTCCTACCTATATCTGATGCTAGGGCTATATTGGGATGTGGTGTCTTCCCATCCTTCTAATTTCACTTTCTGCTAGGATCTATAGCTTGAGTCTTCTATTCAAGGGGAGACTATTCCTTTTGAGGTGGATCCTTCTTCTATTGAGGTGGAGTTGGCAGCTATAGTGTTGCTCGGTATTTCTTCTCCTTTATGCTTGCTCTTATTGAGGTTTTTCTTGTGTAAGGAGGAGAGTGGTGTTTTCAAAGGTTTTGGGTCTCATTTCATCCTCTCTTTTGGAGGTGAGCCCCCTCCTCTTGAGGTAGAGGTTGGGTTGGCATCCCTAGTGGGAAGGTGTTGTTGGGAGGATACTCTTTATAGTTTCATAGGGTGTTGTTGCAATAATGTTGTTTGTATGGGGATGTTTTCTTCCCTGGCTCAGCCTTGTACTAAGGTTGAGATTTTGGACAGGTTGTTTGCTTTGATTGGGAACTTTGGGTGCCTTTGTTTTTATGATTCTGGTGTAAGTTGGAGCTACATCAATGTTGTCTTTCCTGAGAAAATGGTTTGGTGATGCCTAGTAGATGCAAGCGGGTTTAATGCTCACTTAAGGTTTACAGGTCCTAGTTAATATTTAGTTGGTGAGGGATCTTGTCCCTCTCTTTTTTTTGATGCAACCTACGTAGTCATGTCATCTTGTTAACTTTTGTTACTATTTGTATGTGTTTTATCTTTTCTGCAAATTTCCTGCCTTGGATAGGGTTACAGAGCCCTTCAAAACTGGTTGTAATGGGATTCAGGGCCCCATCAAAACTTGTTTTACCTCTAATAAAAAATAGAAGCCAATAACCATGGAAAGGAAGTTCTTTTTGTACCTTATGCCAAGGAATCCAAATTCTCTCATGGTTGTGTGAAATCATTCCTTTCTATGATTGTAACAACTCTTATTGGAAATCCTTCTCCTATCTTGGGTAACCCAAAAACTTCTACTACTACTGCTTTTGGGGTATCCACTCTCAACCCTCTAATTATAGCCTCATAATTTTTCAACATGTTGGTGAGTTGTTGTGTCATGACTTCATTGTATTTAGTTAGATGGAGAAAATAGTCTAATCACCCATATTGTTGAAATATTGGTAGACAGTATTGTCTTCAAAGATCAGATGATGTGTTGTTGGTTCTCTTCTAACAATTTTGCCTCCCATTATGCAGTTATATAACCTCTTTCAAGTGAGGAGATGGAAAAGGTGATAAATTAAATAATAGGATTATTTAGTTTAAGTGATGGGCTTAGGTGAAAGGGATGTGTCCTAGGTTAATTAAGACTAGGTGAAGGTGAATAGTTCTAGGTAAAGGAGTGGTATCTATTGGAATTAGGTAGTAGATTAGGATGGTTTGAACTAGGTGAGATTGAATAGACCTAGGGAATATTTTAGGTGTCTACAGTAGTAATAGAGAGAGGAGAGATAGAGAGGAAGAGAAAGAGAGTTTTGGTAATGGAGCCTCTCTCGCAAGTCTTGATTCATAGGTTTTGTTTCAGTCATGTTTGGATCTTAGTTCTTGACATGGTGTGGGGGGCTTTCCCTCCACTCCCACATTTATTGCTATGGGGTATAGAGAGTTGGTTGTAATTGAGTGAGTAAAGAGAGGGAGGGATGGAGATAGGATTGGAGATAAATAGATAGAGGTATAGAAAGGGAGAGAGATAGGTAGAGGAGGGAGGGAGGGAGGGAGAGGGAGACTAATCTTTTTTTATTTTATGACAAACATTACGTGAGCATGTTATAGCATGCTCACATTATAAAACAAGTGCACTATAATGCACTCATGTCTATAGCTACCTTAGGTATTGCCAACCCTTAGGGTTGGACTTACATGTCAATTCCCAAAAAACATTTTTCCTATAAATTATAAAAGAGTGACTAAATCTCGATTGTGCTCTCCATAACATTTGCACATCTTTCAATGTTGAGTTAAAAAAAATCACAATAATGTTGATCCCTCTCTTATTTTCTAATGATGTAATTTTTTCTACATTTTGAATATGTTAAGGTTTTGATCTTTAATTTATTTTTTAGTGTCTTCCTTTTTCCTAAGAACCTATGTATAGTATTTTTATTTCATTTTTATCATTTCATCCAAATTTGGAAAAAATCACATTTTTACATGTTCTAGACTCGATTCTATGCACATTCAAAAAAATGATTTTTGATTAGTTCACCAAAAAGTAAGGAGGAGCACATTCAATTTTTCATATTTCCAAGATTTATCCACTTTGGAAATTAGTAAAAATATATATATTCATTAAAAGTTAGCTTAAAATTAGGGATAAAATACATGGTGTTAGCTAATTTTCCATCGAGGTGATTTTTGAAATACTAAAAAATTAATGTTTTAACGAAAGCACACTAGATGCTATGTTATATTTTTTTTATAAAAATAAGAGCACTTTGTGTTCTCCCCCTATTTGAACACCTTAATCTCCACCATTTTCAAAACAAATTAGTAGTTTAGATTTAGAGCACTATGACTCTTGTTCTTGTCACATCTTAAATTTTTTACTGTAACTATCTTCAATTTCTCATCCAATATCATTTTTTCTTGATTTATAAAATATTTTCCACTTAAGACCTCCTTTTGGTTCTTCATTTCCATGCACTTTCCCATTTTCAAACATGTAGAAATATTTATAGAATTATTTATGTGAACTTCCTCTCAATAAAAACAAAGAGAAAAATAACTAGACTAATTTGGAAACTCCTTTTCATATGTTATTTTCCTTTTCTTCTTTCCTCTTTAGTTTTTCTCCTTCCCTTGCAAAATGAAGTCGACAAAGACTACTAATACACTCGAAATAAGTGAAAATACTACCATTTTATCATTAAGAAACCAATGGAAATATAACCATCTTTGCATGTTCAAATTTAGAAAGAGAAACAAATTCTTACAAACAAAAAAATCACATCTCTAAAAGAACATATAATCTTAGTAGTGTGTGTACATGAGTAACCTTTCTTAGTAAACATGATATGATATTTCCATCCATCTTGATTTGTTTCCCTCTCCATAATGATGCTCTCCTTGGTAAAGAGGGGGAACTAAATTTTCTTGCATGCACCTCATTCATCCATAAGTTAGTCAATCCATTGGCCCCAAGGTTTAGCTCAAGTGGTGTGGTTGCCCACTCTAAGTACATGGTAGTCTTCCCACCCAATTTCAAACCCCATTAACCTTGCCAAAATGGGGTAGAGGCCCTCATGGAGGCCTGAAGGTTATAGGGGCTTAGCTTGTTGGTCATCATGTTCATGCGAATGGTTTTCAGGCCAAGTTGATCCAAGTCATTGGGTTACCGATTCCTCTAGATATCAAAAAAAGGTACTTAATCCATCACAATTATAATCATGTTTGTATTTAATTTAGCATAATTCAAAATGATAATCAATTTATCACAATTAATGGAATTATAAGAACACATTAATTTCATTCATCATTTAAAAACTAATATTTATATTCCATATACACATGGATACATATCATAAAAATTGTATCTATTCCAAAATTTCATAAGAAAATCATAATTTTAATTTCATCATCTAATATCCAAAAATAAGTAATTAAATATAAAATAATTTAATTATTCAAAAATAGGGTGCAACATGTATTTCATGGCTTTGAAAGGATTAAGTTAAGAAAATTTTTAGGATTGCATTGAGAGAATGTTGTAAGTTAACTAATGGTTGGAGAGAAGATTGAATTTGGTGGACACAACCATTTTTATAAACACAGCCATATGGAGGATATAATTTCATTGATTTACTATTCTTGAATATGTATTATTCTCCAATTAAGAAGATTTACAAACCCAAAATAGATGTCAATAATTTTTTCACCTAATGAACAAGAGCATTAAGCTTAGCTTACTAATGTACTAACCATTGTTATGATTTCAAGATAATGAAGAGAATACACATTATTCAAAATTCTTAGGAGAGAGTGATGATGGTTTGGTACCTTTATTACTTTCAAAACCAGTTTAACAATTGTATTTGTGTTTAAAATATATATATACTTTAGATGTTTTATCATAGATAGAAGGATCCATATACAAATGTGAAATATTAAATGCCTTAAGATGCACATAATATTCAACAACACCACAAGGCATAAAAAAATCCATATTCGTTTATGGGTTTGAGAAAAAGATGCAACATGTTAAAGTAAATGTAATCACCATGATCATGTCTACAACTATAAAAATTATTCAACAAAATTACTAGTTAGAGAATTAATAGAGGAATAAATCATGAAATACTATGAAACTAACATAATTCTAAATTTGCAAATCAAGATAATATCATAGTTAATCATTTTGTAATTAGCAAGGAATAATGCTTTGAAAAACTATGAAGAATTTGTAGAAATTCATATCATCATTAAAAATATTCAAATTATCATGATTCAAAAATAATTAAATATCATCAATATGATCCTCTAGTAAATCATCATCATCAATTGACATAAAATAAAAATTTGCAATTATAATTGTATTCATAAACAAAACTATAGGGAGGGTAGACTTGCCTTGCATTGAATTGTAGTTCATGGGTATTTTTGGGTCTCTTTGAAAAATCACATTCATTATGTAAATATATTTACAAGCATATCCAACATCAAAAGTTATAAAGGCACAATAGGTTCACATATACATATAAGTAACAATATAGATAAACTTTAATTGTGAAACTAGAACAAATTGATATTTAAAAAATGTAGGGTTTGAGAAATAGTTTCTGACCTTGCTAACACCAACATAAATGGTTTATATAATATGAATGGGGGAATAAAATGTGGCCACAAGAAATTTTTGGCCTATCTAAGACATAACATGAGTTGGCTATAATGTGCTCACATTATAATGTGAGTTTATTATAAGGTGAGTGCATTATAACATGCTCACATTATGTATATCATAAAGAGAGAGAGAGAGGTGAGGAGATAGAGATAGGGGAGAGAGGTAGAGAGGATATAGAGGTAGAGAAGGAGAGAGAGAGAGAGAGAGAGAGAGGGGGGATAAGAATAGAGAAAAAGTGAGATACACAAATAGATATGGAGAGAGGGAGAGCTAGAGTGATGTAAGAAGAGAGAAATAGTGAGATACAAAGAAGTGGAGATAGAAAAATAGAGATGGAGAGAGGGAGAGATAGGGAAATATGAGAAGAGAGAGGGGGGAGATAGATAGAGAGATAGGTCTGAGAGGGAGAGAGGGAGAGATAACTCAATATATAGAGAGGGATATAGAGGAAGAGGGGAGAGAGATAGAGGGGAGAGGGAGAGGGATATATATATAAAGGTATATAGAGAGAGAGGTGAGATAGATAAATAGATATGGAGAGATAAATATGGAGAGATAGGAAAATAGGAAGAGAGAGAGAGATAAAAATATATATAGAGAGAGGGGGGATAAGGAGAGAGGAGATGGAGAGGGAAAGCAGGAGAGATATAGATAGGAGATATAGAGAGAGATGGAGAGATAGAGAGATAGAGAGGGATAAGGAGATATATAGAGAAAGAGGTAGAGAAAGATATGGATAGATAGAGGAGGGATAAAGGGAGAGATATAGATAGAGGGCGATATGGAGAGATATAGATAGAGGGTGATATAGAAAGATAAAGAGGGATGGGGAGAGTGATGAAAGATAGGGGGAGAGAGAGAGAGGTGTAGAAAGGATAGATAGGTAGAGAGGGAGAGAGTGATAGATACCTCAATATATAGAGATGGAGAGGGAGATGGAGAGAGATAGAGATATAGAGAGATAGAAAGATAGAGTTAGTGAAAGATATGGATAAAAAGAGATAGAAAGAGGAGCGAGGGAGATAGATAAATAGAGAAGGAGATATTTAGTTAATAATGGAGATAGGTAGATATAATGAGATGTATAGAGATAGAGGGTTCAAAAGTGAGAGAGAAAGGAGGTGATAGAGACAAGTAATAAATAAATATAGAGAGGGGAGAGATAGAGAGATAGAGATAGTATTGAAATGGAAAAAAACAAATAAAGAGCACAAGGCTCAGTATTATAAATTTAGTCATTCATATTCAACACACATTATTACATTCATTGGCATTATATAACCATACAACCTACAACTACCTAACAACTAACTAACAACTAACCTCTACATTTATTAAATATTAATCTATGTTATGCACTATTTTCCAACACCTCCCTTTAGTGCTAACATAGGATTTTTTTTTTTATCATTGCATCCATGGTTGTGGTCTGGTTGTTCATTGCCTTCATTTGATGATTGTTGATATCTTCTTAGATTGAATATCCACTTGCAAGTATTTGGGGTCCTTGCCACAAATTAATTTAATTTGTAACTATAACATTTTCCTAGCTACCAATCTATTACTTTCTTCTTGTCATAGCAACTATAACCACAAACATTTATTACATGGTAGATTCCTGTACAGTGATCCATTGCTTAAAATGTAGATTTCAGTAATGAACTACCTCCATTTTGTTACCTCTTCCCTTTGTAGCCATTAGTGATATTGAGAATAGAGTCTCCATGACATCTTAAACTATGCCCACCAATAGCAAATCAAATGCTATGTTGATATCTATGATAGGTTTTACATGAGTAATAGAATATTTGAAACACAAAGCCAAATTAATCAGTTCTCTAGACCATCCTTTTATAATCAGCTTTTGCTCTACATTCCCTCCCACTTGAGCAACTAAAGAATAGAATCGATGGCTCTGTAGAATATTTAGCCAATTCTAATTCATATCAAGACCACATTCACAACAAAAATAATGGATGATTGATTTACCATTACCCAACCTCTTTGATTTATTCTACATGTTGTTGCAAGGCATGATTCACCCATCGTTGTCAATAATCAAGTTACAGGTTTGAAAATGACAACGCCGAATTTGGATCTGCAATAATATGATCTTTATTGAGATGATATTCACCCAAAGATCAATGCAAACTTCTTTTTCTCAACTACTTAAAATGACCATAACTGACTTGCATTTCCATGGTGACATCCTTAAATATTTGAATATGAGTGGTGGAATGCTAGAAATAAATGCAACTAAAATATAGATTTTTTAATTTTTCAGATTTTTCAATGAACATGAACATAATGAAGTGAAAAATATGAAGAGTGAACAAAATGGAAAGAGAGAAGAAATGTAAATGAATGAAGGATGTCACATATTTGCACGTGGTCCACACTGCTCTTCTATTGACAAAATGTAAGAATGATGGATGGGCATCCATGGCTGTTATACATGGTTTGCACTGCTTGGCCATTATATGCACCGCTTTAGAGAGGAAAAACAAGTGAATGGAAGGAAACAAAAGAGGTCCATAAAACCTGCTCTAATACCATATTGGAAATAGAAAAACTAAAATAAAGAGCACAAGGATCAATATCACAAATTCAATCATTCATCTTCAACACACATTATTACATTCAGTGGCATTATATAACCATACAACCTAAAATTACCCAACAACTAACTAACAACTAACCTCTACATTTATTAAATATTAATCTATGTTATGCACTATTTTCCAATAGATAGAAAGGGAGAAATAGGGAGTGTGTGTGTGTATGAATGAGAGAGATATGGAGATGGAGATACATATATGTAAATAGATAGAGAGGGAGAGAGAGAGAAGTATAGATATATAAACAGGAAGAAATACAAAGAGAGGAAGAGATAGGAATAGAAAGAGGTGGAGATAGAGAGACAGATATAACTTGAGAAAGATAGAGGGGGAGAGAGAGAGAGATATGGAGATGGAGAGGAAGAGGGGGAGGGGGAGGGAGAGGGAGAGATAAAGAGATATAAGAGAGGGATGGAGAGGGATGGAGAGATAGACAAATATATAAAGGAGAGATAGGGAGAGATAGAAAGATAAAGAAAAAGATAACAAGTGACATATAGAGAGGTGGAAAGAGGGAGATTTATAGGGTTAGAGAGAGATGAATAGATAAGGAGATATAGATAAAGAGACAGAGAGATAGCCCCCGAGGTTTAGCTTAAGTGGTACAGTTGCTCACTTTAAGTGTGTGGTATTTTTCCCACTAGAGTTCAAACCCCATTAACCCTATCAAAATGGGGTGGGGGGACCTATGGGGGCTTAGAGGCTATAGGGGCTTTCCCTATTGATTTTCGTGTTCATGTGAATGGTGTTTAGGCCAATGTAATCCAAGTCATTAGGTTGTTGATTCCTCTAGATAGCAAAAAAAATGAGGGAGAGATAGAAGGAGAAATATGCAGAGATAGAGCTAGGGCAAAGAGATAGAGAGAGGTAAATAGAGATATAGAGGTATAGGAAGAGGGGGAGGGAGAGATATGGATGGAAATAGAAAGGGAGATGTATGTAGAGATAGAGAGGGAGAGAGGAAGATAGAGATGGAGACGGAGAGGGAGAGGGAGAGGGAGAGGGAGAGGGAGAGATAAATAGAGAGATATGAGAGATGAATAGAGAGAGGTGGAGATATATTTATATATAAAGACAAAGAGATGGAAGGAGATGGGAAGAGGGAGAGGAATAAATAGAGATAGAAAGAGGGAGATTTTGGTAGTGGAGCCTGATTATCTTCTTATTTTTTTACTCATGTTTGGATCCTAGTTCCAAATAGGGGGTGTGGGGAGGCTTGCTCCCTCACTTGTGTTTCTAATGAATCCAAGGGATGGAAATAATTTTGGAGCCCTACTTAGTAGGGGTTTGAGGGTAGTGACCTTGAAGAGACTTTTTAAATGCATTGTAAAATAGAATAACAGTTGTATATTGTGAGAGAGAATTGTGTGACTAAGAGAGGATATTGTGAGAGAGTGAAGAGGATGTTGTAGAAAATGTGTTGTATGTTTTTTATTAGGAAAAATAGGTTTTTATGGGACCCAAAACCCAATACAAGAAGTTTTTGAAGGGACATAAAACCCTTTACATTGCAAAGAAGCTGCTAGGAAAATAATCAACAAGCCATCTGTAGCCCAACAACAACACCATTCCTAGATATACAATATCAACTCAAGCTACAACAAACAAGTTTTAAAGGGACCTTAAACCCTTTACAACCAATTTTTGATAGGGACCTTAAACCAAACTTAGATGATCAAATACACCGCCTATATCAGCCAAGCAACAACTAATCTGCTACTCAGAAAATATAGATCTAAGCCAAGGAGAACAAAGAACTTAATGATGATGAACACCAATAAATCCTTATGTCACAAAAGAACCAGAAAATACGAAAACCCCACCTCAATAGGGGTTATGTTAAACACAATTGAAAACTGTGAACCAACAGCCTCCCTGCAACACCATCCCACCTGAAAAGCCAACCCAACGTCCACCTCTAGAGGAGAGGGTTCCCCTCTATAGGAGAGGATGAAATAAAACCCCTTCCCACAAAAACCACATCTCTCCTTCTTGTACAAGTTCCACCTTAGGAACCAGATTGACAGATTTCCCACCAAAACTACAACTTCCAACTTCACCTCAAAAGAAGAGGGTTCCACCTCAAAAGGAAGAATCTACCCCTCTAAAGGAGACACCACTTGTAGATCCTAGACACAATCAGCTTCATAAGGAAGGGCTGAAACAACATCCCTTAGCATTGCAAGCTTCAGGTACTAGCAGGAAGAAGCAAAAACCTCCTCTAACAATGCACATAATTGGTTTCAAAGAGAAACCAATAAGCCAAGCCTAGCCATTAGCAAACAAGAACTAGCCATAACAAAGATCATAAACAAAACCAAGGTAACTTCCCCACCCCAAAGAGAAACGTAGGAATCCTTAGCCAATTAATTTGTTTTACCCCCCTTAACCATAAAAGATTCAAAGAACAAAGAGGGGTAAAAGCATAAATCCAATGCTAAAGAACCCACAGGTAAACAATCAATACAAATAACATTGTGTTACCAGAAGAAGCAATAAAAGGAGAGATGTATGGGCCAAAGACAACCCAAACCCAAAAGAACCTTAAAGACCAATGCTAGAAACTAACAGGAACCTGCATACAAGCCACCATCAGCGATAGGTTCACACTAACCTTTAGCACATCTACAACACCAAAGAAAAACCCATAAAAAGGAAACATACCCCACCATTGACCGCCCTCCAAACCAGCAACAAACTACCTCACCTCCACCAGAGTAGAGGAAGCACCAATAGAAAAACCATCTCGCGATCCCACAACACCATCATCATCTTCAACATCATCAAAATCAAAGGCATCCTCTGAATCACCCACTCTAGAATTCAAACTTGACCTCATAGAATCTACGAATCTATCAAAAACCAAAAGAAAACTAGAAACACCTAGAAGAAGGATAGAAGCACGAAGAGAGGTCTTGGTTAGTAGCTCTCCTCCAACCTAACAGTAGCCATTCACCAAAATTAACTAACCAACTGCAAGCATGATCCTCCAAGAGATGGAGGATAGGGAAGCAATATGTTGAAAAGGGTTGCCAAAATATAGTAGAGAAAACACCAAGACACAACCCACAAAAAATTCCACCTCCAGAAAATAAGCCATGGAAGCAAAACCATCAGCACTAGCCATTGAAACCCCATCCTCATCAACACCATGCAACCCGAAGCTCCTGCAAAGCAAACAATCTGCAAAGAAGCCAAAACCTGGCACAAAAATAGGGGAGCTACATAAAGAAGCCAAAAATCTGCACAACATCCATGAAACTGCCAAAAACCAGAAGTGAACTAGAAACGCTTAGAAAAACTACATCATCAATCTGGATCAAACTCTCCATCTCCCTCTCCCTTCGAAGATTTCAAAAACTCCCACCTCTCTTCCCGCTCTCCATCTCTATCTTATTACATTACAAATGTGTTGTATGTTTTTATATAGATGAAATGATATTTTTTATTCTAAAAAATTGAAGTGTGTTATAATCCTTCCTAAAAATTAAGTAATATATAGATATAAATATTAAAAATAAGTATAAATCACATGATTTTAGACTATCTTTTATCTTTTTCCAGCAAAACATGAGTGCATTTTAAAAAACATAAGAAATAGTCTAACATCATGTTATTGAGGCTATTTTTTTATTTTTCTCATAGAAAGAGGGAGATGTTGGTAGTGGATCCTGATTATCTTCTTGTTTTTTTTATTCATGTTTGGATCCTAGTTCTTGATTGTAACATGCCCATTATTCTACATAGTAAAATTTCCTATTTTTTATCCACAAGTGAATAGTTTATGCATCTGACCTTTAAGAGAAATACAAATTTTCTTTTCCTTTGAACAATAAATGCACATTTGAACATATTTCAAACTTTCCCATTGCATACAAAAGAATTCCTTTTATTAATACAAATAATGATGATACATAATTTTCATATGATATTTTATGTTTACAATTCCCATATAAATGGATACAAGATGCACACATAGCTTAAACAAGTTCACAAAATATATAAAGAATAAACGGTCTAGGAAGTCCCCCTCAAATGTTTGGCCAGCAATTGATGAGGAGAAGCATCACTTAAGTGCTTTTTTGCCAACCACGGACTTACTGCGGTCCCCCACACATCTATCTAACTGGTAAGATGGCCCTACCCTTCAACAAAGAGATTGATTTGATAACCTCATAACAATAGCCTTTTCTGAGCATTGTTTTGTGTCTATACATTTCTAGAACTAACATATAGTGGCTAACTCCCTATGTTTTTGTACATCTTGGCCTAGTACGTAATCACAGATCATAGTGAAACTAACAATGTAAATAGTGGCTACTTGCACTAATTTGGCCAAATTATTCATCACCCAAACTTAGAGTGAACATCTCTTATTCACACACCTTCCTAGATCGATTTGAATTAATGACCATTCATACTCTATACCTAGGTTAACCCTCTTTCCCATGGATCAGACTAACCCCGGGAATAACACACATAACATCTCATTAAAAAATGACTTTACTACCAAGGTGATTCTTAGAAACTTCTTACTCTTAGCTATATAAATACGGTTTATACATCTTACTTATAGTGATGAAAACTATGTATAGCATAAATACACTTGCTTTTAAATAAACTCCCTTATATAGGGTACATACATATATAACAACTACGATAGGTTCTACAATATAATGTACAACCAAGAAACATGAAATATTTTAACAAACATCAAAAAATATTCAGAACAATATTTTCTAACATAGTAACAATTCAAATTAACATTTCCTACATAACAACAAAGGTATAGAAACTAGCATGCCTGTATAATGCTTCCAATTGATTGAACTCCTTCCTAGAATGAACCTTCAAGTTTGATTGATATATCCTCCAAGACCACTTGATTACCCTCTTCTAATTTCTCACTAAATCTCACACTAATCACAAATACGATATAGAAAAATAACTCTCAACTCTCTTAATAAAAAATCACAGCAAAATACCTTCAAGATAATCAAAATGATAAGTGTAGTAATAGGTAGAAGGATCGCCTCTATTTATACTAATTTGTGAGCAAATGAAGGCTACAAACAAGTTAGTATTTTTACCACCTTTCTAACCTCATGCAACGACTCATTAGTCTAACTCACAGGTTTGCAACACCTCACAGTCCTCACCATTTAAATGGTTGAGTCAACATTACAAATGGGAAATAATTCTCAACACAAGTTTTCTAATTCGAATTCCTTTACAAAATGTTGTCAAGTTTGGACGTAACTAAGTCTAAACACTATTTGTAGGTTTATGTGTATTCAAAGACTCCTTTTAACTTCCAAACACTAGCAACTATGATGTCACCTTTGGTATTTGGTGCCACCTTCATAATGCAACCCTCTTGACATATTCTACAGTTTTCAAACAAGATTTAATTCCCTTCTAAAACATTTTGCATAGCAGCATTTTCTCCTACATGCTATGTTCTTTTTTTTACTTGGTCTTACCAACATTATGCACTAGTTCACATTCCACTTAAAGTTGTGCTTTAAGCTTTATGTGCTACACGATATAATATGTGCTTTGTTGCACATTATTAACAATGGCTTTGGTTATTTTTAGGATGTGGCTCAGGGTTATGGCATATTTTGGAATTTGACCGACGTGTTAGAGGTGTGGTTGTGCTTTCTGGTTTGGCCTTCACCCTATTTCTTCCTTGCAAGGGTTCCTCTGCCTTACTTGGCTCACTTTGCTTCCTGATAATGATGTTGAGGGTTGGGATATGGCGGTTGGGCTACGACTAAAGGTGGTTGGGTTGTGATTGGCTGCAATTTGGATGTTGGTGGCTAGGAAGCGGCTATTTCTAGTTGCTATGTGTTGGAAGCGGGTGTGTCTTGTGAGGCTTTGGTTCTTTGCGGGATGTGGCTCAGGGTTTTGGCTTACTTTGGACTTTGATTAGTGTGTTAGAGGTGTGGTTGTGCTTTCTAGTTTTGCCTTCCCCCTATTTCTTCCCTGCTTGGGTTCCTCTTTCCTTATTTCGCTCGCTCTACTTTCTTTTGTTTTGGTGTTGCCTTCTGGTTTCCCTTGTTCTTGGTGCTTGATGGTGGAGGTCTTTGGTTTGACTCTGGTGGAGTGTCTTGTGGATAATTATTGGCATTTTTTAGACCCTGACTAGCATGTAGGGTTGGAAGTTGCTCTTCATTGTCTTTCTTGCTATCCACTCTCTCTATTGGGGGTCTTTCCTCATCTTTCCATGCTTCTTTTTGGTACCTTTGGCCTTTTTTTGTGCTTGTAGTTTTGTTGGGCAGTGAGGTTTCTCTTCTTTGGGCCTTGCTTCGTTGCAATGATGCGTCTCTCTCTAGCTCCTATGGGAAGTGTTTCTCTTGGTGTTGGGTGCTTAGGGTGGCCTTGGTGGAGTGGCTCTCATCCCTCCTCATTTTTTAACTAATTTTTTTTCTTGGAAGGTTGTTGTGGTTGGTGGAAGTGGTTGATGCCATGGTTTTGATGGGTGGTGTTCTCTTATATTTCCATTCTCTTTTGTTGAGCTATGTGCTCTCGCCCTATTGGGTCCTAAAGTTTTTTTTTCAGGATAGGGGTGTGTTTATTCTAATTTTTGTGCTCCTACAAATTTTATGGCTTTTGGCTCATATGTTTCTTCCTTCATGGTTGTTGGTTTTGGAGAGCTCTATTTTTTCTTCCTTGCTCCAGTTAACTGACTTGTCAAAGGATGCTATGGTGTTCTTTTCTATGGGTGTAGTTTCTTCCTTTGGCTTTTTTAGCTATGGTCTTCTTTGGAGGTGGAGACTACTCCTTCAAAGGTGGAGCGCTCTTCTTTTGAGGTGGAGAGGTGGGTTGTGATTATGGTGGGAAGTTCTATTTTCTATGGTTTTGGGACTCATTTCATCCTCTCCTATTGAGGTGGAGGCCAGGTTGGTGTTGTGGGTTGACTGGTGTTGTGTGGTTGTTGTGGCTCTATAGTGTTATTCTCTTATTCCTAACTCTCCTATTGAGGTGGGTAGTTTGATTTTGTTGGATGGTGTTGATAGGTGTTGTGTTGCAGTCTGGCTGATGGTTACCTGGATGTTTTAGGAAGTGCGTTGTTGGTTGATGCTAATAAGTGTTATGTTGCAGTCTGGTTGTTTTAGACTGATGGTTACTTGGCTATTTTAGGTAGTTCTTAGATGCAAGTTCCTGTGTAAATGGTTGTTTTGGGTTTAAGGGTTCCATTAAAACCTTTTCTATTTTTTGCATATTTGTGTATTCATGCTAGTTTTTTGATAATTTGCCTCTGGTTCGCTACTTATTGTCTTTGTTCTATGCTTTTGCAGCTTGGTCTTTCTATGTGGGTTTCGGGTCCCCGTCAAAACCTGTTTGTTAATGGTTTCGGGTCCATTCAAAACCTATTTTTCCCTCTTAATCAAAACAATAATAATCAGCGCTTATCTTATGCGCTTCAAAGTTTATATTAATAACTTTTAATTTTCATATATATATATATATACATATTTATTATCCAAGTATATATATATATATAAATATATGTATATATATCAATATATATATTAATATATATCCATTTCATAAAGTTTACCAAATACATTTTGTTAACAAACATATTTATATAATATATAAATATAATAAATAGTATCACGTATATATATATATATTAATATAAATGTTACTATAAATTTGTACATATATATTAATATATATATACTACCTATATATATACATACACGTAATTCTATTTCAATATCTTTATCAAACACTCAAACATACATTTGCATTGATCGACATACATACATACATGGGATGCATATATACATATATATATGTCAATTTAGTACAATCGGTATTCCCATGCATATGGGTAATCCGTCCATGAGCATGCATAGGTATGTCTACCTATGTATACTCATGTGTGTATTCACTCATATGTATTAGTCTACCATAGACATGTATACTTATATATATATATATACATTTTATGCATATATCTCATCGACACCACAATAAGCATACAAGGAAATATTGTCACATGACATCAAGACTTAATCCCACTTCCCAATCACATCATTCACAACAAAGATTACTTACCTTTTACCAAAACTGACTTGACTTAGTAAGACCAACTAGGACGTGAGTGTGTGAATGCTCAGTTAGGCTTGTTAAGGGTTACCAGACCAAGTTCTCCTGAGTGATACTTCCCCTCTCTTCTGGAGGTTTGAACCTATTCTTGCACTCAACTTGGCACATCATAACAATACTTAGCCGAATGCAACATAACCATATACATCATATATTTCATAGATAGAATCATTATAGAATAAAAAATTGCATCAATCATTCATTCATCATATTTCCATTCAAGATTCATCTAACATATTCACATAAAGATTCATAAAACACATTCATGTAAAGATCCATAAAACACATTCATTTATTCAAGCAATTTAACCAAACAAGGTAATAGTAAATAGGTAATATCACTTGGGGTGTAACATATTCCCCCCTTGCGAATCATCGTCCCTGATAATTTATTAATTATCGACATGGTCATAGTATCAAACATCAAACACAAATTATCCATAAAGCATAACATTACAAAACTTCAAGAGTTTTCAAAATCTAGCAAAACTTGTGGAAAATTCGGCTTCATCTCAACATAGTCTTCCCAAGTGACAGAATCTTTTGCATATTGATCCCATTGGACCTTGCACTACAGAACCTCTCTATTACATAAGTGGAGCTTACATGTTCCGACCACCTTGAGAGACTTGATTATTACCACTCCTAGGTCATGTGCTTGTAAAGCATTCCAATTAATAACATGTTTATCACTTGGTGTATACTTCTTAAGATATGAGAAATGAAAAACATTGTGCATCGTGGCAAGAGCTAGTGGCAAAGCAATCCTATAAGCTACAGGGTTGATCTCCTCAAGAACCTCAAAAGGACCTATGTGGCATGGAACTAGTTTGGATTATTTTCCAAACTTGATTGAACTCTTATGAGGCTTGACCCTTAACAAAACCTTTTCTCCCACTGAAAAATTTATGGGTACCCATTTGGCATCAACACAACTCTTCTACCTATCGTCAATTTTTTCTAACCTCTGCTTAATAATTATGACTTGCTCCTCCATTTTGGATAACATCTATGGCCCAATCCTTATCCTATCTTCTAGCTTATCCCAACTTATAGGAGTTTGACACTTCCTGCCATACAATGCTTCGAATGGAGCCATCTTGATCATAGAGTGATAGGATTTATTATATGAAAACTCAACCAATGGTAGGTAATCCTCCCATTTGTATTTTTAATCCATTCAATACATCCTTAGTAGGTCCTCTAACACTTTTTTCACCCTTTCAGTTTGTCCATCCGTCTCTAGATGATAAGTAGATCATATATTCAATTTTGTTCCAAGTGTAGAAAATAGGGTTTGCCAAAATCTAGATGTCACATGAGCATCCCTATCAGATATAATCTTCTCAAGAATCTCATGCAATCTAAATATCTCTTGAAAAAACCTTTGAGCTATTACAAGAGCTCCATTAGTCAAATCTCCTAGTATAAATTGAGCTACCTTAGTGAGCTTGTCCACCACTACCATAATGGCATAGTGTTTATTCCTTGACATAAGTAGTCCTTCCACAAAATCCATGCTAATGACTTTCCACTTACTTTCAAGAACTTCATGTGGATATAGAAGACCTGCAGGGTGATGATGCTCTACCTTCACTCTTTGGCAGTCTAAGCAACTTGCTACAAACCTTGCAACATCCCCTTTCGTACCCTTCCAAAAATATAATGGCTTTACATCAGCCAACATTTTGGTGACACCAGGATGTCTTGAATATGGTGCATCGTGAACTTCTTTCCATACCAAGTTCCTCAATTCTCGAGAATCAAGTACATAAATTCTCCCTTGAAATCTTAATAATCCATTAGATTCAAGGTGATATAATTCATACCTTTGATCTTGTGGATCATCTTTGAGTGATTGCTTGAATTGTTCATAGAACTCATCAACCTTGGATTCTTGTAACACTCGACTCTTAAAGTCATTTTGGATCGATGTACCATCAAGGAGATATGCCTCCTATAACTTAGAGCATCGAAAACCTGATTCTCCTTCCCCTTGATATAACTGATGTTGAAATCATAGTCAGATATCAGTTCTAACCACCTTCTTTGCCTTGCATTGAGGTTAGGTTGGGTAAACAAATACTTGATACCATGGTGATCAGTCTTGAGTTCAAAGGGTTTTCCCAAATAGATAGTGTCTCCACATCTATAGCACATGAACAACTGTTGCTAACTCTAAATCATGCGAAGCATAATTTTGTTCATAGGGCTTTAACTTCCTTGAGTCATAAGCTATGAATCACCCCTCCTCCTTTAACACTCCACCCAATCCTTCTCCTGATGTATCAGTGATAACAATTAAGTTACCATCCGGATCTAGTACCTTCAGAATCAGAGTTGTGGTCAAATTTTCTTTGAGTAGACCAAATTTCGCTTGACATTTATCTTCCCACTGAAACTTCTTACCTTTCCTTTGCAAAGAAGTGATGGGAAAATCTATCCTTGAAAATTTTGCAACAAACTTATTATAATACCTATCCAAACTCATGAAACTTATAACTTCTGGTACAATCTTGGGCACTAGCCATTCAAGGATTGCTTTTATGTTTGTAGGATCAACTACAATCCCATCTGCTAAAATTACATGACCTAGATATTGTACCTCTTTTTGGAAGAAGGTGCACTTTGAGATTTTCCCATACAACTTGTGTTCTCTCAATCGTTGTAACACTATCTCCAAATGCTTATGATGTTCTTCATTCTTGGAGTAGATTAAGATGTCGTCCAAGAAAACCAACACAAACCTATCCAAGCATTCTCTAAATACATTGTTCATTAGGTTCATGAATGTTGCTAGTGCATTCGTCAATCCAAAAGGTAGGACTGTGAACTCGTAATGTCTATATCTAGTTCTAAAATATTTCTTGGAAATATCTCCATCCTTGATTCTTAGTTGATGATATCCAAAACATAGATCAATCTTTGAAAACACAACCCCCCTGCATCTGATAAAGAGATCATCGATACATGGTAATGGATACTTATTCTTTAGTGTTGTTTTGTTAAGAAAATAATAGTCAATACACAAGCGCAGTGTTCCATCTTTCTTCTTGACAAAGATTACTGGCACTTCCCAGGGTGAAACATTGGGTCTTATTAACCCTTTAGACAATAATTATTCTAATTGTTCCTTCAACTCCATCAATTCCATTATGGTCATCCTATACGATACTTTTGATATAGAGTCTGGACCAGGGACTATATCAATGGATAAATCGAATACTCTCTTAGGCTCAGAAATCCAAGTAGTTCATCTAGAAATACATCTACAACTTTTTGTAGAACAAGATACTTCTCCATATTTGTTTTCCCTATTTCCACCACTTCACCTTCTTCAAATTCTTAGGAATCTTGAGGTTCATAATACATGACATCATCATGAAGGATGACTTCCTTATATTCAGGTCAAGTTTATCCATCTTTACTGTGAAGAGTTGACACCCTTTATTTTTCACCCTATGCATTTGCATAGTTGAAATCTATCGTAGCTTCACTTATCTAGGTGTTCCTTGCAAAGACACTTGGTTTCCTAGATCATCTAAGCATTCTATGGTTTTAGCATGGCAATTCACTTTAGCTCTATGCTTCAATAGCCATTTCATTCCTAAGATGACATCATAAGAACCTAAGGGAGCTATGTATAGATTCACCTTCAAAGAGAAACTTGGAAGTTATAACCTTTCTTCAAATAGACATTGACTCACCACAGCTCTTGTTTTGTTTGCATACTCTACAACCTAGGATTTTTCCATAAAACCAACCTTTCTAGATATTTGACTTTCTATTTTAGGAGAAATAAAATTTTATGTGGCACCAATATCTATTAAAATTAAAATAGGAATTCCAAAAAAAGTACCTGAGACTTCTACCAGAGTAATTTGATACTTGACTTGTCAGTTGTTTATTGCAGCAAGTATCCTTTGTTGGAATATAACTTGTTGTTAAGGTAATGGATTCCTATGTGATTGATATTTTGTCAACTTGTTAGGACACCGATTAGCAAAGTGATCTCCCCCACATGTATAACATCCTCTCATTGGTCCCCTATTCCTTGCAAGCCTTCCAGTGTTATTAGAATTTCCACCAGTGTTGTTGTTGAAGTGGTTGTTATAGTTGTTGCTGCTTCCTCTTTGACCTTTCCTTGGTTCATTCAAATTTTGTTGGGGTCCCTTGTCTCCTTGCTTCTAAATTTTTTTCCCTTCATTAGGCCTTCTCAAAGCTTGATTATCTTGCATTGAGCTAAACTTCTTTCTATTCCTTTCTTGATAGATTGAAATTGACTTAAGCTTTTGTTCCTGCTTAATAGCTTTTTCATAGATCAAGTCCATGGTTGTAGGACCTATATGTCTACTTCACCACCTATTTGGGCATTAAGACCCATAATAAACTTCCTTATTTTGAATCTCTCATCATTTTGGTACATTGGTACATACCTCAAGAGGAGGGTGAACTTTTCCCAATATTCATTCACTAAAGAATCCCCTTGTTTCAGATTCTAGAAGTCAATGAGACTTTGATCGTAGAAGAGTTGTGGTAACCACTGTTTTTGGAAAATATCTACAAATTCACTCCATGTTAGCCTCAAGGAACTAATTCCTAACTCCATTTTCTTATTCATCCACCAGTTGGATGCTTCACCTACCAACTGGAAAGCTCCCCATATGACTTTAGTGACTTCAGAGTAATTTCTAATCTCGAAGTACTTTTCCATGTCTATAAGCCATGCTTCGACCACATCCTAAGTTGCTCTACCCTCAAACTTAGGAGGTGTGATTTTCTTCATGTCACGAGACAACTCATTGGCCAGTTCCTTCCTTTTAGTTCTATCTGACTTTGACTATGACTCCTCATTTTCTTGTTCACTAGAATGGGTGTGATCACAAGAATTTTCCCCTTCCTCATTATTAGAAACTTCATCATTATTTGGGACTTCTTGTTCCACTCTTTAACCCTTCTTGTTTGAGGTTTCCTATCATTGCTCTTGTTTCATCTATTATAGTCAAGATGCGGTCCAACTTAGCTTCAGCATTCTCAATACCTTGTCCTACTTCTTGACTTCCCCCAATGTTAGTTCATGTCCTAACCATTTTTCCCAAGAATTGTTATACCTGAAGGTTTCATTTAATTAGATCTAAGAAAGTTTACTTTATGTTCCACAAAAATAAAACAACCATTCATATAAAGAATCTCATAAAGAACTTATACACAAGTTTTTCCAAAAGCATATTTTTATTTAAGATTCAGTAAGGATTTCAATATCCTTGAGTTTACATAGAATGGCTATTCAAATAGTCTAGGGGAGTATATCCCTTTGATTCACTTTTTGATACATAACTTTGTGCAGTATAACCCTTAGATTTTTGGTCATTTATATCTTTGAAAGGATAATATCCCTTTGATCTATCCTCAAACACATAGTTTTGAGGTACATAACCCTTTGATTCACAACTTGTGGCTATTACAATGACTTCTGCCAAAGGAAGAACTCAAGGCTCCCTAAATAACATGACTAGACTAACACTACATTTTGAGGGCATATCCCTAGAAAGTGACAAGGAGTCTAAATTTTTTGGAGAGATAGGAGATAAGTAGTTGAAGTTGGCATCATGATGTAGTCGAGGATGGGGGGTTTTTTCAAACAACCCATCCAAGCAGCCATAACACCACAAGCAACCTCATTTCAAAAAATGAAAACATTTGCAACAAATTCTTAATGAAAAATATAACCAAATCTTCTTCTTTCAAATTGAATAATTTGATTTTTACATGCAAATGTGCAACCACAACAATAAAATATTCTATTGGCAATCCATAGGTTAAACTGAGATCAATTCTACAAGCAAGAATCACTACAACTCCACAAACCCATCACTTTCTTCTCACCACTGCTCCTTCATTCCTTTAAATCTTCTAAAACGGTTTCTGGGTTTGATGCGCCTCCTTCCCAACATTCTAGATCATTTTAAAATTCTTGATTTTGATTCCATGTGAGAAAGTTATGCCATTTTTACTTAAAAAGTTCCTCTTAGGTATGACTAGCAATCTCTCTCTCCTAGTCAAACCTTCTGAATTCCCTTGACTCCTTTCTTGGCATGATTTTTTCTCTTCTTGGAATATGCATTCAATAGAAATTTAAAAATTGTCTTCCCACCTCTCAACCCACTCTCTCCACTTCTTCCATGCCTTGCATCTCATTTTTTCAAGAAATACAAATTCATTTTTTTTTAATGGAGTTACGATTTACAATAAATGCCCACTCAGGTGTGGGATTTTTCCTTTTTGGCATATTACAAGCATTTTTAAATCCACTAATAACTGAATCAATTTATAAATTGATTTTATTTTACAATCCCAACATCAAACCTTACTGTGCTAGAGAAATTGAAGATTTAATTAAATTGTGCCTACAAGAAAAACCAAGACAAAACTCAAAAATTAAAATTAATATATTTTTTGATGTGCAGGATTGTTTGTGCACCTAGATGCTTCTGCATCAAACAACTTGGGTAAATGAAATGTTTCATGAGTGAGAACTCATGAACATTTGAATATCTCGTCTTTGTTCATCATCCACCTTTCTTCCTTATCTACTTGATTTCTCTTCTTCTCCTTGTTCTGAAACTTCTTGTCTCTCCCTTCCCTCATATTTCTCCTCTTTCTTACTCTCATGTAATTCATCTTGTTATACCAAATTCCATCTTCTCACTTCCCTTTATCATCCTCAACTTCTGCATATAAATTGACATTAACAAAATCAAAGAAGTCAATAAATTCACTTTGCACATTCCCTTCACCTATTCATTATTCAATTTCTTCTTCCTTTATTTTGTTTTCCTCCTTTCTTGCTGCAACATCCTTTTTAATATCCTCATAGCCTTCAATTTTAACCATATCACTTACATACAAATTAAATTCATCAAAGGATTCACAAGCTGCAAATTTTACCTCATCTTTCAATGCCATAAATTTTGCTTCGCCCATTGTCAATGCAAGCCACTCCTTTTCAACTATTGCAATCTGCATTAATAATTCATCTTCTTCTTTATTTTCTGTTGCTCTTTCACCTCTTTCACTTAAGAAATTTTTTATGCATTCTTCTTCACATTGCATCCCCAAATTCTGAATCATCTCCACGTCCTCATGAAGAACAAACTTTGTTGAAACTTGAATATTCTCTATCTCTACAACTTCACCTTCTTCTTTTACAACAATACTATCCCTTACACTCATTTCTATATCCACAATTTCATTAAATTCCTTTGAAAGTAACATAACATCAAACTCATTTTCACAAATATCACATAAATAACCTTTTACCTGTGTGTCTTCTTGATTTTCTACTACTGTCCCAACTTTTTCTTTTTGACTATCTACAACAATCTTGTTACTCTCTTCTTCTACCTCCTCCATTGCACTCAAATGTGTCATTTTATTCAACATATTTATGTCTTTCCAAAGATAAATTGCTGCCCCAACTTCGCAGTCACTTACTTCAACATATTCTTTTATCTTTTCTTCACACAAACCAACATCAATATTTTTAAACAATACCTCTTTCTCAGCTACGAATTCATTCCTCTCTTCTTTATTATCCTCTTCCATGAGGATCCCTTCCTTTTCAATGCCATATGCATGAAACTCCACTGTATCCTTTTCTTCACCTGCATCCAAAATGATGTTAGCACATAAAATAGGGAATTCATCTCTTCTCAGCTTCATTTCCTTTGTTCCCTCTCCTTCAAACAACTCTTATTTTTTCTTTTTCTCCTCTTTCTTTCTCCATTCCTTCTTTATGATTCTCTTCTTTGATTGCTTTTCTTTAATCACAATCATGTGGGTTGATCCAACATGTTCTTCTTTCCATGCCACTTTCATCATAGGGTTACAACTCTTCATTTTCTCTTTCTTCTTTTTGTTGTCCTCTTTGTCAAATCTTTTTTTTTCCCTCTTTCTTCTCTTCACCTACATACACAAATTGACTTGCAAATACATTTTTGTTAGAAAAATACTGGGACTCCTTCATGCCCATATATTCCTCTTCAACCTTCTTATTTGTTGCCACTTCTACTGCTACAATTTCATTCTTCTTTTCTGCAATCACAAATTTATCAAGAAATTAATATATTTCCAAGGCTTCCACTCTAGCCTCAATCTTCTTTAATTCTTCAATAGCCCATTTTGTAAACCTCTTTTCTTTCCACTCTTCCATAGGTAAAATCCTCACATGCCTACTCATCACCCATCTTGTCCTCTTCTTCAAAGACATCTTCAAAGACTCACAAGTCCCTTTGTAGTTACAAGTCCTCATTGCAACAATTTCTCACTTCAAGGTATCAACCCTCTATAGTCATAGGTCCTCCCTGCAAAAAACTCACTCTTGCTTATCCTCTACCGAACAAACAATTTCTGGTAGACACACCTCTCTCTCGTGCACCTTCTACCCAACCTTAACCTCTATTGGAGGATAGAGTCACAAGTCTTTCTCCATAATTGCAACAAAACTAACACTCACACATTTCGACAAACCCAAATCCTTCAATTTTCTCTTAGCACATATCCAAAAAAAAAATCTTATTATTGCAACACTTCCCAACCGATCTTCCTACTCTGATACCATTTGATGCAGTCAAGGATGGGGGTTTTGTCAAACAACCCATCCAAGCAGCCATAATACCACAGACAACCTCATTTCAAAAACTAAAAACATTTGCAACAAATTCTTAATGGAAAATATAACCAAACCTTCTTCATTCAAATTGAATAATCTATTTTTTAGATACAAATATGTAGCCACAAAAACAAAATATGCTACTGGCAATCCATAGGTTAAACTGAAATCAATTCTATAGGAAAGAATCACTACAACTCCACAAACCCGTCACGTTCTTCTCACCACCACTCCTTCATTCCTCTAATTATTCTAAAACATTTTTTGGGTTTGATGTGCCTCTTTCCTAACTTTCCAGATCATTTTGAAATTCTTGATTTCGATTCCATATGACAATGTTATGCCATTTTTACTGAAACTAGTCCTCTTCAGTACGACTCTGATAATCTCTCTCTCCCAGTCAAACCTTTTGAATTCCCTTGACTCCTTTCTTGGCATGATTTTTTTTCTTCTTGGACTATGCTCTCAATATCAATTCAAAAATTGTCTTCCCACCTCTCAACCCACTCTCTCCACTTCTTCCATGCCTTGCATTCCCTTTTTTTCAACAAATGCAAATTCATTTTTTTTTAATAGAGTTATGATTTACAATAAATGTCCACTAATAGGCTGGGTATGAGATTTTTCCTTTTTGGCATATTACAATTTTCAAGCATTTTTAAATCCACTAATAGTTGAATAAATTAATAAATTGATTTTATTTTACAATCCCAACATCAAACCTTACTATGTTGGAAGAGTTGAAGATTTAATTCAATTGTGCCTACAAGAAAATCCAAGACAAAACTCAAAAATTAAAATTAATATATTTTTTGATGTGCAGGATTGTCTATGCACCCAGATGCTCCTGCATCACATCATCTTTCATCCTTCTCTTCTCTTGACTAATTTGCAAAAGGGCATGATTGAATGTCTCATTATCACTTAGCCAAATGGCATTGTCATTATTAGTTCCCTCAATTGTATGAACAAGGGCTTCTCTTTCCTTATTGGCCCATAGGTAGCACTCATTTCCGACCACTGAATTTTTTGCAATCATCTTGAGATGCACCATCCTGGCACAAGAATTTTCCAAGCATTAGACTATATAATGTTGGATTGGAAACTTAGCGAGAACATAGGTTCTAGAGCTAAACCTGGTAGCTCTGATACCACATGCAACATGCCCATTGTTCTACACAGTAAAATTTCCTATGTTTTACCCACACGTGAATAGTTTATGCTTCTAACCTTTAAGATAAATAAAAAAAATATTTTCCTTTGAAAAATAATTGCACATTTGAACATATTTCAAACTTTCCCATTGCATACAAAAGAAATCATTTCATTAATACAAATAATGATGATACATAATTTTCATATGATATTTCATATTTACAATTCCCATATAAATGGATACAAGATACACACATAGCTTAAACAAGCTTACATAATATATAAAGAATAAATGGTCCAAAAATTCCCCCTCAAAGCTTTGGTTGTCAACTGATGAGGAGAAGCATCACTCAAGTGCTTTTCCACCAACCACGGACTTACTGCAGCCCCTCGCACATCTACTTAACTGGTAAGATGACCCTACCCTTCGACGAAGATATTGGTTTGATAACATCATAATAATATCCTTTTTTAAGCATGGTGTTGTGTCTTATACATTTCTAGAACTGACATACAATGGCTAAGCCCCTGTGTATGTACATCTCTACTTAGTACGTAATCACGGATTACAATGAAACTAATAGTGTAGAACAATAGGCATGTTACATTGATGGGGGGTGTGGGGTGATTGCTCCCTCACTTGTGTTTCCAATGGATCCAAGTGACGGAAATAATTTTGATGTGCTACTTAGTAGGGGTTCGAGGATAGTACCCCAAAAGAGAATTTCTTTAATGCCTTGTAAAATAGAATAATGGTTGTTTATTGTGAGAGAGCGTTATGTGACTAAGAGAGGAGATTGTGAGAGAGTGAAGAGGATAGGATGTTTTTAAATAGATGAAATGATATTTTTTATTCTAAAAAATATGAGTGTGTTATAACCCTTCCTAAAAATTAAGTAATATATAGAGATAAATATAAAAAATAGTCTAAATCACATTATTTTAGAATATTGTTTATGTTTTCCAAAATGTGAGTGCATTTTAGAAAACATAAGAAATAGTCTAATGTCATGTGATTGAGACTATTTTTTTAATTTTTCTCATACTGCTAGCATGTTATACCTTGGAAATTACCAACCCTTGGGGTTGGATTTTCCTTGTACATCTAACCCAAAGAGTTGGGCTTGCATGTCAATGCCCAAAGACATGTTTTGAGCAAAATATAGAAAAATACCTAAATGTCGAGCATTCTCTCCATCAGGTTTGCACGTATCTCAACATTGATCTAAAAAAACACCATAATAAGTTGAAGCTCTCTCTTACCTTCCTAGTTCCATGTATTTTTTCTACATTTCAAATATGTTAAGTATTTGATCTTTAATTTATTTTATTAGTGTCTTCTTTTTTGTTGAAAACATATGTATAGTATTTTTGTGTCATTTTTTATCCGTTCATCCAAATTCGAAACAAATTACATCTTTACATTTTAGATCTATTTTATACACATTTAAAAAGCTAACTTTTGATTAGTTTCCAAAAAAAATGGGGGTGAGCATGCTCATTTTTTCATTTTTCGAGATGTGACTACTTTGAAAATTAGTAAAAATCATATATTCATTAAAAAATTAGTAGAAAATCCAGGCATAAACTACATGGTGTTAGTTAATTTTTTAGTTAAGTGATTTTTGAAATACTAAAAAAATTAACATTTTAAGAGGAGCACACCAGATGCTATGTTATATTTTTCTAACAAAAATATGAGCACTTTAAGTGTTCCCCCTATTTGAACCCCTTAGTTTCCACCATTTTTCAAAAAAATAGTAGTTTAGAAAGTAGATTTAAAGCACTGCTACTCTTGTTCTTGTCACATCTTCAAATATTGAGCATGACTATCTTCAATTTCTCCTCCAATATTATTTTTTACCAATTTCAATGGGGGAAAAGGCCATTTAAGACCCTTTTTGGTCCCCCATTTTTATGCACATACCTAGTAACCATTATTAGGATTTCAAGATGATAAAAATAAATTCAAATTTATAGATTTTTTCACAAATAATCAAAATTTTGATTGCCTATTTTGACAAAATGGGTCAATATAATTTACTAATCAAAAGAGTTGAATACATAAATTTATAACTTAACTTGGAGACGTCTCAGTGATGGTTGAATTGAAGATTTCAATTTTCATAAGTAATTAATGTGTTATAAAAAATAGAAGAGAACACATGCACGAATTCCATATAAATATTGTTCTTCTAGACATTTTGTTCTACACATACTACAAGAAATTAGCCAAACACAAAAGAAAAATTACAAACTAAACATTTATTTAGAAAAATGCATTTAAAATAGTCATTCAATTCACTAATAAAATAGAGGGGCAACCCTTTGGTGAAATGGTGGGGCTTCTTGCCTGTAGAACCAACAACCAAGGTTCAAACCTCATGGTGTTGCTCTCTACCATGTCAACAATGGAGCTTGTTTACCCTGGTGTTAAGGGGAGGCTCCTTGGTGAACTAGTGGGGCTTCTTACTTGTAGTTCCAACAACCAAGGCCCAAACCTTAATATCGCTTAAATTTTGTGTGTGGTAGGGCAGGAGTCTCTCCATGTCAAGAGGTGGAGAGACCACAACTGTTGGACAATAGACAACTCAGAACCTTCTTGGCCAAGTTAGCAGCCTTGCTGCTTAGGTGGAGTTTCATGTGTGGGTTCTAGTGGTGGGCCAGAATTCCTATGACCACACAAAGGAAGTTGATGTCATGTCCTTATTGTTAGGCGAGCCGTGGGCTAGCAACCTAGGACATCATGAGATAATTTCCCAAAGATCTAGGCTTTCTTGGTCATAACCCCAGTTGGCATCGGAGGGCGAATAGAATGCCAGTCTTGGGACAATTGGACAGTGGGTAGAAAATCCGTCTGGGCACGTTGGTTAATGTATAGTATAATAAATGCGAGGGAAACTCTCTCCTTTATACTAGCTAACTGATTTTTCATTTCCCACATCTTCTTCTTCATTTGCTTTTGTTTTGCTCTGCTTACAATCATGTTGAAATGCTCTAAATTCGTGGTGGAGGTTTCGGTGGAGGAAATGGTTAGCAGTGGGCATGACATTCCAATTCAGCTTGACTACAAGGTGTGGAAAATGACTTTCAAGCACATCATCGACCAACAGATGAAACAAATTCTCCTAAGGATCGACCCTCAGGTGGTGGTGGCAGTCAAAATGGTCCTAAGCAAAGAATTTTTGCAGAACTGGGAGAGCTTTAGGGTAAACACTCACATCACTTCCTGCTTTCTCGTCTCAATCCTAGACATGAGAACCCCAAAGAGCGATGCAAAGGTCATCATTTGCAAGCTATTTAAGAGTGAGATTTTGGTTGGTTTGGATGAGGTGCTAAAATCTGCTTTGTTGAGGTGGCAACACTGCAGGCTCGTGATTTTCCTCTAGTTAAGGTGGCAAGAGAAGTCATACATGTATACCCCTTACTGTTGTCCAGCTCAAGGGCATGGCTTTATTTTTCCATTGCTAGATTTCGGCTTACAGGGTAAGCTTTTTGAAGAATTTTCTTGGGTTGGAGGTGGTGGAAGGCCTGGACTGGATAATGGATTTTGACCAATTCGCTAAATTGAACGACTTCTAGCCTGGTTCTGTGGCTTGGGGATGGTGGTGTGTGTTGTGGTTGGTCTAGTGGGGTTTAAAAGTTAATGTTTGTAAATAGTTTCGTTGCTTTTCATTCTCCCTTTGGTTCCTTTTGGTGACTGTGGATGGTCGGGGTTGGTAGTTTTTTGGCAGCTTAGCTTCATAATTTTCTGGTTATCAGGGATTGGGCTGCATTTTGACCATTCTCCCTACTTTAGCAGATGAATTGCAATCTTTTTTGGCAGTTAATACAATCCTTCTCTTATGAATAAAAAAAAAAATCACTAATAAAATAGATAAATGACTGTCACCTCTAAATTCACAATGTATTTGACAAACAACTAATTACCTATTACCCATTAGGGTTGTGAAATCAAAATAAAACCAAGTGGTTCATTGCCTTAGTGATGTATAATGACCTCACCTTCCATTTATAGCCAAACAGAGGAGTGAAATGAGGAAATGTCTTACCAAACACTAAACAACAAATAAATAATTTCCAAAATAATATATAATAGAGAAGAAATAAGACATCATGACATGAGGGCCATGCCAACCTTGAAATTTAAGGTGTGCCACTATTAGGGCTCTTAAGACCTAAACCCAAAAATAAGCACCGATACACAATTGAGAATAAATGGGCACATAATTATAGGTGGGTCATTGCCTTAGTGAGGTATGACAACCTCACTTTCTATTTACACCTAGATGAAGGAGTGAAATGAAGGAATGTCCTCAAACAAAAAAAACATGAAATAAACAATTACTAAAACAATACGAGATAAAGAAGAAACAAGCAATAAAACAAGAAACTAGGTGGGTCATTGCCTCAGTGACATATGATGACTTCACCTTCCATTTACAACTAAACAAAGGAGTGGATTGAAGAAATGCCTTTTCAAACACTAACAATAAATAACCATTGGTGTAGTGAACACTTGATAGAGAAGGAATGCACATAAAACGAGAAAAACTAAGTAGTTTATTGCCTTAGTGAGGTATGACAATATAACCTTGTAAAACGATCTAACCTTCCATTTATAGAGAAGAAATGTCTTCTCAAATACACTTATTTTTTCTCGTTTTATGTGCATTCCTTCCCTATCATGTGTTCACTACACCATTGATTATTTTTTGTTAGTGTTTGAGAAGGCATTTCTTCAATCCACTCCTCTATTTAGTTGTAAATTGAAGGTGAAGTCATCACACGTCACTGAGGCAATGACCCACCTAGTTTCTTGTTTTATTGCTTGTTTCTTCTCTATCTTGTATTATTTTAGTAATTATTTATTTGATGTTTTTTTGTTTGAGAAGACATTCCTTCATTTCACTCCATTTAGGTGTAAATGGAAAATGAGGTTTCCATACCTCACTAAAGCAATGACCCGCCTAGAATTATGTGCTCATTTATTCTCAATTGTGTATCAGTGCTTATTTTGGGGTTTAGGTCTTAAGAGGCCTAATAGTGGCATACCTTAAATTTCAAGGTTGACATGGCCATATGGATTGATTCCTCTCTTTGAATTTGTGTAGCAAATATGATTATTATAGTTACGAAAACTCTACATAACCCTCTTACATATTGCATATTTAGGAGATTATTATTTCTTGCAATTTATTACATGTTGGAATTCTAATGATGCGATTGAATGCTATGAATGATTTTAAGGAATATAGATTATTTAAGCTTGGCATAAATAATTGACATATAGACTAATTATATTATTAGTATGTAATTGCGATTGTTTGACCTAGTTGGGACTAGGAGTGATTCCTTTTCATTGGATTATTTGTAAGAAACAAGATATAATGAATGAATTTAGTTGAGTAAAAGATAAAGTCCAGTGTGGTATTAAATTCTAGTTCAACGAATGTACTAATGGGTTTAATGTCCTTAACAAAGATATTATCTTCATTAGGTATTGGAGGCCTTCAAGAGTTTTCAAAACTATACAAAAAAATTTGTCACCAATCATATGTATCTATGAAAGTAAAGGTAACATTAATTGAACTAGAGATCAACTTCAAGTAAGTATAGGTGGTAAGTTCTATGCATAATATATGTTATCCTTCTTGATAATAAGAAAATCATTAAAGATAAGACTAGGAAAGGTTAAACCCAATGTTTATGAATTTATTTCATTTGATGATGAATTTAAATTGATTATATGAATTTATTTATATCAATTAAATTAAGAAAGTGATTTTAATGAGATTTGTAAAATTATGTGATTATTAATGATTCTTAACCTTGTGCATATGAATATATTTTTATATACTAATTTTGTGGTTGGTGTACATGAAATAAGTGTCAAAGGAAATAAGTGTCAATGGAGGGAAGGGAAAGACATCAAAAACCCTATTGAGATATTTTATTATGGATATCTCAAAATGTGATTGGTATTCTTGGGAAAGAATCAATGTGGTGGCTCCTTATAACGAAATTGTCTTTTATATTATTGGGTTTTGTTGATTTATTTGACTTTGGAAACCAAGTGATAGGATGTGAATTTGTCATTAGGGCTAAGGGTTCTCTAAATTGTTGTTAATTGGTGATACCCATTTAATTTGATTTAAAAGTGTCTTAAGATGTTGAATTTAACTTTATTTTGGTGGTTTTAAATACCTTAGGTATGCACTTAAGGATTAGGTTCACTTTGGACCCATAACTTGTCTCACAAATGAGTTTTGATCCATTTTATTTGAATTTTCTAATTGTGACGAAATTGGAGTTAGAGTTTTATTTGTTTTCTATTGGAAAGAATTAAAAAAAAAAAATTAAAAAAAGCTTCTAGAGTTAGGATTCCACACACTTTTGGGTAGGTTTTGTTTCTCAAGTGTGGTTTTCTTTTGAATAGGGTTTTTTTTTTGGAAGGAAAAGAAGAGAGAAGAGCTAGAAAAGGGCTTGAGCTCTTAGTGTTTGTTGGTTTTCTTGTTGAAAATGGTTGTGGAAATTTTGGGTTGTGTATGTATATTTCTTTTGGTTCGTTGAGTTGTGATGAGTTTTTGGGTCTTGCAAAACATTATGTGGAGGTTTTGTGTAACATTTTTTCTCAAATTCTCATGGAAGGTTATGGGATGTTTTAAATCAGTGAACCATGGGCTTTGGTGTTTCTCTGTGCTTGGTGGATGGCTAGAGCCATGTAATGGCTTGATGATGCCATGTTGGATGGGTGGAGAGTTTTTTCTCTTCCATTGGAATGATCTTCTTAGAGATACCAGTATGGATTTTCCAAATGCAATAAAATGAATGTCTCCTTAGACCTAATGTTGAGTTCATTATGAAAGGTGAATGTTAAAACAAGGGTTAGTAACTCACTCCTATTGAGAAAGGAGGAATGTAAAAAAAATAGGTTGATGAGGGGATATAAAAAGTTGTTTTATGTTGTTATTTGGTATCTCATTGGTATTCATCCTAAGATAAGTTGAGAGCTACTAATCTCATACTTGATGTCATAAAATGTAAAGCTAGAATATAAAATAAATAAATGAAACTATGTAGCTCATCTTGTAATGGAATTTGATAAAATGCTACATAAATAAGTTAGTAGTAGGAAAAAAGGGGATGTGATAGATTTTGGAGGAATTGCAACAAAAATGTGTAAGCTAAGCGCTTCACAAAATAGATTAGTATATGTATAAAAAAAATTATCTCTACACTATCTTTTCTTCACTCAACATATTAAAGTCTACTCATTTTTAGATTTCACAATATCCCTGTTGAAAGTTGTATTCCTTCATCCAAACCCATTGATTTATTAAACCATTTGGGATAAATCATATCTTGTTTTCACATCTGTAAATATAGTGGTATATGAATATGTAGAACTTAAGACTATTGAAAATGAATCAGATTTTTTTTTAAAAAAAAAGGAATGAAACAATAAATGTGTTGAAAACATTACTTTACAAATCTCCTACCTGAAATGAAATTTGTATTGTATCATTTTAAAATACAATATTGAAAACACAATTTATTACATGTGTTAAAACCTACAAAACACAGTTATGGTTGTCTAAAATGATCCAATACAGATAAACACAAAAAAAAATTTAATAAATGAAAATTTATTTAAATAATAAATAAACAAATAAAGGACAACCTATCGTGGGAAAGAGTGTAGCCCTTCTCCCAGTGGTTCCTGCCTATAGGAACTATGGCCCACCAAAGTTGCGCCCCTCCCCTCTTTCCATGGGACTTGCCAGAAATTGTAACCCAACACCGCCACACCCTCCCATTATCTCAAAAACACAAAAGGATTAAAATATAAATATGTAGGGGAGAGGGGCCCATAGTGGAGCACCCTAACTTCGCGTTTCTCAAAATCTTATGTGGAAATTTCATATCACTCCCAATTTTGTACAATAGTTTATTTGGCAACTCACATGCTTCTATATTTCATTTTAGGGCCACATCATCAAATATGATGTCATGTATCAACATGCTTTTTGTTGAGGCATCTAAAACGACCCAAAAAAAAGTGAGACTGATAGTGGTGCACTAAGTCATGTTGTATTGGTGCGTTGATGTGGCATCACATGATTTGTCAGTTTGTGTCCTTTATGGATAAAAAGTGTTTTGTAATTGGATATTAAGCTCCATTATGGGGCCCACTAAGGACTACTTCTATCCCCACTATTGGACCCCGCTCCATTATGGGACCCTCTCCCCTATTAAGCATATAACAAAATTAAATATAAGTAAGGGTTCCAAATTGCTATTTCCGGGTTTTGGGCGCCTTCCACGTATATAGTTTTGGAGCTTTAACATGCATGCTGTAAGAACCCTCATGTCCTTGCTATAGGTTTTCAAATGCAAATGATGTATTTCTTTTGTGTTTTTGAAAGATATATGAATTCTTTGTATTTTTTTTAAATAGGATGCCAAGCAAAGCAAATGCATGAAAGGAAATATACACTAATTAATATAATGAAACAAATGAATGTAACAAACTGGGATTTCATTAACAGCAGCTTATAATGGATGTCTCCACATTTATTTTCATTCCCAAATGATATCGCAAAATTTTGCAGCAATAAAGATGAACCTAGAAGTGATCAATCTACTCTTAATGAAGATTTCTCCAACCCCAAATTGGCTGCAAACAGATGGAGTAACCTGGACGCCCAAAATAAGATAGAAAGCAGCCTTCAAAGATAGGCATTTTTGCCTCAATCTCACACGCCTAGCACTAGAGAGTGGTATGGCTGACATTAGGTGATGGTACGGCCTGGGAATGGACTAAAAACTGTCGAGCAAGAGACTCTCTTGATGATCTCTGTCAGCATTAAAGTCTTTTAGATTTTCTGAGCATAACCCCTCAACATACTTGCAAGAACTTCACAAATCTGCACAAATCTGCACAATGTTGACTCTTGGATGAAGTCAATTTACTAAGCAATCTTCAGCTGATATCTCACAACCTCAGAATGCTAATTAACGAAGATACCACGTTCTCCATTGTCAAGAAAATGCAAAAATCCTAGGTTTCTTCTTCTCACATGCCAAACTCACAAGAGTCAAGTTTATAAAATGCACAGTGAATGCTTGGATTGCATTCTTGGATGCTTATATATTACTCTTGAAATGCACAACTCCCAATGAGGGCCTTTTAAATCATTAATATATATTATATATGTTTTTGATGACTTTTATAAAGTCACATTAAATGGGTGCCAATACCAAGGTATATTAAAATATGTCTTTTAATTCATTAAATGGCCCCCCTTTGACATAAAATTATAATATAACTTTATAATACCTTTTGAATAAATAAATAATTATTATTAAAGATTAACTTTAATAATAATTAAAAATATCATCTCTCTTAATAAACATTTGGTTTCCATGTTGTATGTCGTATGAACTTGGAGGTCGAATACTACATCCACAATAGGTTCAGGTGCCTTTTCCATAAATAGCAATACTGGACTTCAACCTCAAGGTGATGTACTATAAATAGTAAGTGTGTATAACTGAGTCCCAAAACACCAAGAAAGGCCACCTTTGAACAATACCTCACTCCGGAGAAGAAGAACAACCCGATAATTGCCAAACAAGACCCTCTAACCATGAGTATTAGCCTACGAGGGTCAAATGATAGGCTAATCAACGAGATGCTGAGACGAGCAAAAACAAGGGACATTACACGTCTTTGTTGAGACTAGCAACACCATAGAGAAACCTTATTTTTATTATGTCTTCCCTCTTTCATGCAAGGCATAGGGAGTAAAAAAAATAAAAAATATTCATGTTATTTTTTCAAAATAGTTTTAATTTCCTCCTTTCCTCACGTGGAGTTAAGAAGAGCCCATTCTTATTTTATTTTATTAGATATGAGATGGAAGTATTAATAAATTTATATAGATTAGAAAATGTTTAAAAACAAGTGATGCAAGTGTTGAGTTCCTCCCGGAGAGTGATGCATTTTGATTTAGAGGAGAAAGTAGATAAAAAAGTAGTCATCATAACAACATTTGAAATAAAGGTTGAATATAATGTATGATCAACATTAGAGAGAATAGACGAAAAATAAAATTGAAAATTCCATGTAGAAACAATAGGAACAACTTATCATTCAGTAAATATGATCAAAATAGTGAGGAACCATCCCATAACATAAAAAAGTTTTAGATCCAAAATGTTGTCTAGCACAAGCAATTGATTTACTTTGTCAAACCCCATCAAAAGAATGTTCAGTGTTTGATGTAATTGTAAATTTACAAAAATATAACATATGTATAATTATAAACATAAAAATTATTTTAGAAATTTATCTATGACAAGGATTGATAAGAGTCCAAACATCATAGAAGATCAGAGAAGATTAGAGATGGTTACCATGTTTCACAAAAGAAATCCCACGCATGATGCATGGAGAATGATTGCATACCGATGATCAATAAGCAAATACCAAGCATCAAAGGTTTAAATTTGGAAAAGAAAAAAATTCAGCAATAGTCACTAATGTCTCAAACACGCACACTTTAAATGCTGAATAGTAAATAAGATTTTTAAAATATATGTTAAAAATGACAAAATGTTGGATGAGAGAGCCTTGCAATTCCTCAGAACATATGAATAGTTTCAGCAGAAGAAATATATGTTAAAAATGACAAAATGTTTAGGAGAGCGTGATCATGGTCAAAACATATGAATAGTTTCAGCAGAAGAAATATAAGGGATTTTGATGATCGTCAATAACAAAGGTATTATGCCTATGGATACATTATAAGCAGCAACAGGAAGAGGAAGACTTCAAAGTAGGGAAATGAGGTGTCTACGAATGTTATAGGAAAGCATCACAAAAATTGTTTCAAATTCAGTAGTAGCTGCGCTTGTTTAAAACCAGATACAGGAGCAGATACTGTTAACCGTTTCATTAACATTTGTGAGGACTGGTGCATTGCACAGCAAGCTAAACATAACAAGGTTGAAGTTTAAATAGATGTGCATATTATCAACTACTTAGAAGTGAGATGCGAATCTTAAAATCCAGAACTTCAATGAGGGGAAAATAGATGAAATTGAAAAGCAAAAAAATGTTCTGGCGTTTGTGCACCTGTCCAGCCAACTGCACACGTTGAACTTGTTATTCCTGGTTTTTTCATCCTCCTGTTCATGACTGCCCTTACTAAAGTGAAGGATTTTGTTATTTTGTTTTTTCTCTCTCTACTTTTCTGTTATCCAGTAAATTTTTAATTGTTAAATAGTAAAACACACCTATTTACTAAATTGTAATGGAAATTACTCGTTTTTAGGCTGCAAATATGATTTTATATGTTTTTTTGGTACAGACAAACCCAATCCCAATTTTTTTTTTTCCCAAATCCACACATTGAACCTAAATCAGCTACTTAGCAAATAACTCAAGCAAAGTAGAAGGTTATTTATGAAGCAAACTAGAAGAAGGTTTATGTCACAATGCATAATGATGGTGATATGTTCAACAGTAAATATGAAATTGACCACTGAAACAAACAGCCCTTCGTTTAAAAGTATGCGAGTGATTAACATAAACACCACTGTTATCCTTTTATAAGGGTATGACTGCTAGGACATCAAAATTGTAATAAACGTCGTGACCTGTTTTATGTCTGGAAGCATAAATGGCGAGAACAGAGTTTTTTATCAATTGTAACATGGGAAAGCTTCAAAATGGAAATCCAAAAAATATTAAGTCCAGTAATATAGTAACTGATTAGTGTGTCGGTTTCTTCTTGTTGTTATTCTTCGATCCCTGCAATTTCAGTAGTATACTTAGTATCAGAGAAATAGTTTTTGAAGAATTTGAGATAAAGTGTTAAAATATCAGAGAAAATAAGTTTTTGCCTGAGTAAATTTTTTGTACCTTCTGGTGGCATTTGTTGTTCATCCGGTAAGACAAATGGCTTCTGTAATGACATTGTTTTCGTCGAGGCTAAAATGCCCTTCGATGGTGAAGTCTCGCAGTGTAAATATCACTGCTGATTTGTCTTTGATATAGTCTTCATAATTCATGTTTTGGAGAGTGGGCAATAGGTGCTGCATGTTGTGCTTTTCAATTGAACAGTGGATTGTTTGTTTTTCATATGTTGTGATAATAGTTTTTTAGATGCAAACAATGTGTAACTGACTTTCATTGCAGTGAGCAGTTTTCTCCTTGAGTGTGCCATAATTGCTGAATCTGTAATTGCATTTTGGACAGTATGCATGAAATGGATTGGAAAATGCATTTGCTGCTCTTAGAGTGCCAGAAACCTGTAAAATTTGTTTGAATGATGTTAGAAGAGGCACAAAATACAAGTTTGAATGTAAGAGTTCAAAAATTTGAAAGTAGTTACCTTAAATGTTAAGTGTAGTAAGCTATCGAGCTTTTCCATTGTTCTCTTGTCGTTTAATTTGCAGATAAACGTTGAGCGGCATGTGTGGAATGTGTTCTTCTGATCTGTTTTTTTAACAATATTCTTGAAAGCATTGCTGGACTTTTATTTCTGTGCAGCTGTTCTTCTATCGCCAATCATTTTTCTTCATAAGCTGGTCGCAATTGTAGCTGGTAAACAATGAGAAAGTTAGTTTTCTTTAAAAAGAAATTGTCATGGAGAGAATCATAGTATGAGAACAAGTTTAAATTGAATCAAGGGAATAGGTTTTGGAGACATTTGTACCTGTGCTCTGTCTGTGTCAACGTGGCCATCTTTGATATCAATTGCATATTGGTTACCTATTTTCTTGGCACCAACCACCAAAGCACCTATTGTTCCAGCTAGGTACTCATTTGTGGTTGTTAGTAGTTGGTTGATACTTGTACTTGGAATGAAGTTGCACTCTTCACGGAGGCGTGAAATGTTTTCAACTGTACTTTTGCTTGTCAAAGTCATAATGCAGTCACAATCGCCTCTATCATAATCTGTTCTAGGTGCAATTTGGAAACCTGATATTGAAATTGCAGATCCTGGAATTATTTTGTGCTCATGTTGATTGACAAGGTTTCCAGTAACATTTAATGTGATTGTCATTTCTGCTTTCTGATCTGTGAAATCTGCACGTAGCATTTCTCTTGTTTTGTTGGCTTTGTCCAGTGTTGCCTTGTAGACAACAAGCACATCTCCTTCGAAAGTGTCTCCTGCTCTTTTTGCATTTAGCTCCTCGATTGAAACGGTGTTTGGTTTTTTGACATTTGTTCTGCAAAGAATTAGAACAATGCTATTTCAATATTGGGAATTTGAGCAACTGGGCATGGAAGGAAATAGTGTAAGTACTTTACCGTTTTATTGATTCTTCTTGCGCAGTTTGCATTTGCTTTGCTTGTCTTTTTGTTGTATCCATCGATGTCTACAAAAAATTGATATAGTATTGGAAAATGTATTGGAGAATGTATTAGTGATATAGGGTTATATGTGGTATAAAGTTAAATTGATTTATTGGGTGAGATGCAATTTCAGAAGAGTAGGATGCTTGTCAGTACAATATGCACCTGATTTGTAAATGGAGCATGTACTTGTAGTTGCGCTAGAGCAAATGTGGTTAATTAGTGGCTTGGTATTGGAGAATGTACTGGAGAATGTATTAGTGGTGTAAGCTAATATTTGGTATAATGTTGAATTGATTTATTGGGTGAGATGCAATTTTAGAAAAGTAGGATAGTGGTTAGTCCAATACGCCTCCGATTTGTATATGTTGCATATACTTGTAGTTGAGTTTGACCAAGTGTGGTCAATTAGTGGCTTGTTCATGCTATGTGATTGGTTTAACAAAAATTGAATGTTATTGTCTTGCATAAAATTTTGAAGTATTCTTTTGCTTCTGTTTTCTGAGGACATGTCAACATTAAGATTACCTAGAATGCACAACATATTTTTTGTATTTGCGTATGCGATAGCTGCTTGTACAGTTGTTATTATTTCTTGTACATGAGTATTAGGTTTTGCGTAAATATTACAGACATTCAGTTCAATGGTTGGTAGTAGTATTGTTATTGTGATGGCTTCGATATTTGTTGACTTATGTTCTTTTGTTTTTCATACAAATAGATGTATTTTGGTAAAAGTTGTTATGCCATGTATGATATGCATAGAAAAACTATTAAAATATTGGTATAAAATGTTAGGTTGGGAGGGAAGCATGTGCACCTCTTGTAGACACAAGATGTTAGATTGCATTATGTCAAAGTCATTGGCAATGTCATTTGCGTGGGCTTTTAAGCTACGAGTATTTAGCGTGCATAGAAGCATATGTGGTGTATCGTGTGCACATGTAGTTTGGATGTCGAATTGCCATTGTGCAGTTGATTGTAGGTGAGACATTTCTAAATGTATTTTGTCGTTAACTTTAAATTTTTTTGCAGTTAAAGGTTTAAACAGAAATAATGATTCTATTGTTTATATTCATGATAGGGTTGTATAAGTTAATCCATGTTGTCTTATGCCTACTGGGTCAAAAGCCAAAGCTTGCATTGTCAGTCCTTGTGATTGGTGTATGGTTCATGCACATGCTACTTGTATTGGAAATTGTTTCCTAATTGTAATTTTCTTGTTTGGTGAAATTTTTTGAATGGGCCTTGCAATGCGTAGTATAGGAACCCATTCTTTCTCAATATGTTCAGTGTAGCATTGTGATAGTTTTCTGTGTTGTTCATGCCCAATTGTTGGATCGTTAAATCTGATCCACACAATATCAATATCGTTATGTGTTGTATATGCTTTGAATATTCCGTCTGAACCGTTTACTAGGCCATCTTGTGTGTTGTAGTTTCCTACATAGATTTCAACAAGGATATTTTGTTTCAAGTATATTTGAGGTGGAAGAGTGGTTGTATGATAGTAAAGTTGTATTGCATTGTAATTGTCATCATGTTCATCTATTGCATTTAGTACTATCATTTGATTAGGAATGGTTAATAGCATTCTATTGTTGTGTGCCTTGACATCGATTTTCCTATAGAAGAGGTATGGAAGTGCTAGATCGAAAGGTGTAGGATGGAAGCAAAGTTGGTTAAGATAATCTATGTCATCACTTGTTTGGATGCCTACTTGTATTCTATTAAGGATTGAAATAATTTTTTCATCCTTTTGTCTCATAGTTGTGGCCAATGAGTAGCATTTGACATTGTCTGTCCAAAAATTGTATGGCATCAATTCAGTTACAGTAGGATTATTTTCAAAAACAATGGAGTCAAGGAAAAGTTGTGCTTGGTAGAGGTCACCACGAAAAGATTGTATCAAGGTTTCCAAAGTATGTTGTAGGCATTTGCATTATGTCTTGTAGTCGCCTATCAATGTATCATAGAAATGTTGAGCCTGCCAATGATATTTCATCTATAAGGAGTATGTGTAATTGATCATAGTGCTTTGGCATAGTGTCCAATACTTCAGAATTCAATGGAATAAATTCTGATGTATTAAATGGTATGTGAAATGTTGAATGTAATGTGACTCCGCCTATGTTGTATGTTACTTTACCTGTATATGCAATTAGTAAGCCCTTTGATTTGTCTGGATTGTTGTCAATAGAGTTGCTATGAATGTGAACGAGAGCTTGGTAGATGGATTTTGTTGTGAAAGTATTTCCAGTTCTAGCTCTGCCAATCAAGAACAAGTGTAATGGCTTTTTGAAGTTCTTCATCTTTTTCATTACAATGTCTTTAGCAATTGCTTGTTGTTCTTTGTTTAACATTTTCCTTAGTTTGTAGTATTAATTGTTGTCAATTATCTGTGGATGCTTAGTGTTGTGACCTATTTCACACATCGCCCCATTACAAATGGGGACCCTCAGTGGTTCACCTTTAGGGGTGTAGCTTTGAGTTGCAATTTCATAAGTCCTTTTTTTGCCCCGGGAGTTTCAAGTTAGAGTTTGGAGGTATCACCTAAGCCAAGTGGAGAATTCAAGCCCGAAACTGTGCTTAGACGTCATGGAAGTGCTCGGAAGGTCTGGAAGACGAGGATCGCCTGTGCTTTGGGTCAATTCTAACACTTCCTACTTTTTAGGGATTTTGTTTTTTTGCTTTTTGCTTTTTTCATTTTTGTCATTTTCAGACCAATCTAGGACTTACTATTTTTAGAAAGTTTGCTTTTTGCTTTTTCTATTTTTAGAAACTTCCTATTTTTAGAAAGTACCAAGGTCTCACTAGTAACAAAGTCAATGTTTCCACCTTTAGATTGAAAAAACAGAGAAAAATCTAAAAAAATCATGAGAAAAGCAAGCAAAAATCAAGCAAAAATCATGAGAAAATCAAGAAAATCATCAAAAAAGAAATGAAAATCAAGGTATATGGCGAAGGTTTGATGATCCAAAAGGAAACAAGCATGAAATTCATGGCGATCGATGATGAAAATGGTGCAAGTTTGAAGAAATTCGCCCAAGGACAAAGAGCTTCCAAGTCTACCATGGAGATGGCAAAGACAATGACAAGTCCACTTGGAAGGAGCAATGAGAATGGCAAGCCAAGGAGAAAGTCTTCCCAAGCCTTAGATAGGAAATGGCAAGGCATGAAGGAAGTCCGCTTGGGATGTGGAAAGACCACCTTGAAGTCTGCCTAGACACTGGAGAGAACATGGAAAGAAGTCTCCAAAGTCCGCCCCACCTTGCAAGCATCTTGGAAAGAAACCTTGGAAGTCCGCCATAAGGAAAGAAAAGAATTTCAAGCTAGCTAAGAAGTTCGCCCTCACCTTGGAGAAGTAATGTATTGACCATTGGAAAGTCTACCCATGCCTTGGAATGAAAGTTATGAAGGCTGCCCCACTTAAAGATGGAATGACACAAGCAAGAGAAAGTTTGCCATGCCAAAAGGGAGTATAGAAAGGAGACTATGAAGTCTGCCTAGACATTATGGCATGAAGTTTGCAAAGTCCAACTTAGAAGATGAATGGAAAAGACATAACAAAGTCCAACTTGGCTAGAAGAAGCATGTCCAAAGCACTATAAATTATGCCCTTGAGTCTAATGGAAAATGTCTAAGGCATGAAGTTCCTAATGTAATGTCCAAGCCAAGAAGAAGTCCGACCTTGCCAAGTATAATGTGTCCAAACCATGAGTAAAGTCCGAATTTGGAAGGAAAAGAGAAAAATCCATGGAATTAAATAAAATTCACCATAAAAAGAGAAAAATACATGGATAAAATAAAATATTAAAGGTTGGAAAAATTAAAATAAAAAATATATACATAAAACCTTTAATTATTTTCCAACACTTATCCCCAACATTTAGCTAAAATTTGAGCTCCAGAGAAAAATCTAAAGATTTCAAATAAAGATGAAGATTGGAAAAATTAGAAACTTTCCTTGGTGAATGAGAAGAAAACAAGTCTAAGTTCGATGAACTTAAGAGAAAAGGATGAAGTTTCTAAACTAGATCAAACTTCTCAACCTTATAATGAGTTTCAGCACGTTATTTTCAACTCACAAGTTCGATTGAGAAGAAAGTTAAGCTCTCTCCAAATTGCAAGAGATAGAATTTTTGAGAAGTAGAATTTTTTAGAGATAGAATTTTTGGAGATTAAGTGATTTTTCGAGGTGAAGAACAAGAAAGAGATTGAAATTCTGAGTTGAAGATCAAATTTTTTAAAGGGCTAGCTTGCTTTTTCAACAACGAAGACAAAATTTCTGAAGTTTAAAGCTGAATTACCATCCAAAGAGTATAATTTTAGAATTTAGAATCACAGTTGATGGAATTCATTATTTCTACTTTTGTCTTTATTCATTCTCGAAAAATTTACTAAGTGTTTTTATTTTCAGCTTGATTTTTTCGCAAAATCTAAACTTCAAAAGGCTAAAAGTTAAAATTTTCGAGAGAAAGGTTAAAGAAAATCAAAATTAAAGTTTTAAAATTAATATATATTTTTTCCCTCAAGGTTGATGACCCCTCGAGGAGAACCTTCGAGGAAAGTACAAATGAAGTTTGCGAGCAAAGGTTTACAACCAGAATCGAAGATCAACCCAAAGTGGAAGAACATCACGGATACAAATCTTGGACATGTTGACTTCTAGGAATTCAAGAAGAGAATGTATGGACTAGATAGACTCCTGCCAACACAACAATTGTACGTTGGATGATGTGGAATGGAATTGTTCAAGCATCTAGATTTCCTCCAGCAGTGGAGTGTGTGGAGCTAATAGTCGAGTGTGCCAGGCATTACAACCCGAAAGAGAGACAGATCGTTGCTCTTGATGGAAGAGTTTTGGCACATCTCAGAGAATTAGCAATCCAAGAAGCATTCAACATTCCTAATTATGTTCGGACTTCATATAAGACTAAAGATGATGCAAGGAGACTCTTTGAAGATCAGATGGATCAGTGTGCAACTAACATCAACAAGTCATGGTTGGAAAAGCCAAGGGCCTCTGTTAAGAAGGTGCAAAAGAAGTTACTACAGATAGACTTCAAAGAAGACTATGGTGATATTATTTTTCTTTTGAATAGGATAATGGGAAGCCCTCAAGGTGCTCCATTTGAGACGTGGATGTACTTCTTCATAGATGAGATCACCTCAAGAGTCAGAATGTTCAATTGGTTGAGGATGATCAATGATAACATCCATGAGCAGCTGGTGAATTTGGAGAGGACTAAAACTTTCTATATGAGCTCTTATGTTATCTATTTGTTGGCAAGGACCTACAAATATCTAGGACTAATATGCAAAGGCATGGTTGGCAATGGAGAAAATAAGTTCAAGTCTTATGACTACTACCCCCAGCTGTAGTTATCTAAGAAGGCCTATTTTAGAAGAGCACATGATGCATTCCTGATGTACATTACAAGGATATTGCAAGGAGGAACACATCTGAGGTTGACCCATGAGGCTAAGAGCCTTATCAGCAAGTACGAGTCTTGGTATATCCAATTTCCAAGATTTACCTACATCAGAGTTCAAGGATTCACTGGAAATCCTTTCAGGCTCCCAATTTATCCCACCAACAAAATGATCTTGTTGGAGGTTCTTAGGGAGCTGGAAACATATCAAAACTTCTAGAGGGTAAAGAGTAAGGCAGCCATCACTTTTCCATTCTTTATTGGAAATATGGAAGAATCTTGCCCATCAACACAGGCCACTAAAAGTGCTAGGTTAGAGATGCAATGGTATCCATTCATGTCATACAAGTGTAGAGCTGATTTTGATCCTCACCATCACATCGGGGCCATGAATAGAGTAAAATACGAACACAAGGTAGACCTATAGGACTACTAGGCGAACGTTGTAGATGAGTATGACGTCCAGAAGAGACTATGGTCCAAACTGACGGTTAGCTTAATAAGGACAACCGAGCTCTTCCTTGTACTAGATCAAATTGAAGATGATGGTGAATTTATTCAGCCAAGTTTTGATGAGAATCAACCTCTTCTTCCTGTAAGATGGTCAAAGCCAGAAATTGCAAACTTAAACACCTTGATGAGACCAGTCGTCAAGTACTCACAATGGTGGGTAGACTAGCAGATCAAAGAGCTACGGCGGAAGAATGTGCCTCTAACTTACAATTTGATAAGTAGAATCTTACTCTTCAAATGCTAGTGGGTCCCAAGGAGATGAACCTATCAAGAGCACCAATCCTAGAAAAAGGAAAGAGGCAAAAGGAAAAAAGATTGTAGATGAAGAACCTACCCAAAAGAAGCATAGATCATAGCCTCTTCATTCTATTGTGTCTACGAATGTGAACGAGATATTAGATATTGATAAGTCACTGGGAGACATAAGGATTCCTTCTCCCATTCCTATCCAGCCGAAGGATGATGAATTGGTACCATCTCCCACAGGCGCAGAGATTTTGGAGTCTGACAATGAAGTTGATATTCTAGATAGTGAATTTGAAGAAGGAATGGTTTCTGCCCTTAAAGGAATTTAAGAGATTTTGGGAGCACAAGATATTCAGGAAGAAGAAGACACCAAGTAGCCCACTATCCTTGATTGGCTGAAGGAGAGATTGAAGATAAAAGAGTAGGCAGAAATCCCAGAGGAAGATGATATGGCCAATTTCTTGGCCAGATTGGAAGCAGTTAATGTAAAGAAGCTTGCCAGAGCATTTTCCACCATCTAAAGAGACGAAGCTGGCCATCGTACAGTAAAAATTGTTGTACCAATAGTTGATAAGTCGAGGGAGGATATTGCTCCTTAGGAATATGCCATCACCACTGTCGATTGGGGCCCAACCACAAAAGGACGGGAAGTGGAAGATTTGGATAATTCAATTGCCACTATCAAAGTGAAGCTAGAAAAGGAGGTTGAACGCTTAAAGGAATATATTCAACATTTAACTAAACCTCTTGATCAAACCAACTCAGTGGTTCATCCATTGATGAACTCTTCCCAAGAAACTTTCAAAGAAGAAAGGACCACAGCGAAAGAAACCAAAGAATGGATAATCAACAAAAGTGAAGAAGTGGTTGTATTTGCAGAAAGACTGATGTTGGCATATGGGAAAACTTCCTCTTTGCTCTCAAGAATTGCAACTCTGGTAGAAGCATGGGACAATGCTCAGGATATTCAAGATAGGATTATTTTGTGCCTCAAAGTGCTGAAAGGAGTTTTGAAATAGGAACTAATCGATGGGAAGGTTATTGTAGTAGGTGTTGCATACGATTTCAATAGCTGGTACATGGAATTGATTATACGAAATGAAGTCTTAGAGAAGGTGAAGGCTGATACTATTCGAGTTGAAGAGTGGATGAAGGAAATCCGAGAGAAGATTCTATCTGTAGCTGCAAATGCACTTGAGAAGGAAATTCTTTGGTAAAATAGTATGCAGCTTGAAAAATTGAAGCACAAAGTTCAAGAAATCTTCTTCACCACCATTGGGCGGATCCTTATGCAAAATTTGACTAAGGTTGTTGAATTCTTGTCCATTTGGCATGCCTTCCAGCGACAGGAATCAGAATGGGTGATTATTTTTGCAGAATGTGTAGATGATTTGGACCTACTCAAATACAAGGTCAACATGCTGCCACTTGTCACAATCGAGGAGGTCAGCACAATAGTTTCTAAATTCATATAGTACAATGCCACCCAATAGGCTAAGGATGCACCCCCACAAAGATAGTTCCTCACAACACTTCACTCACTGATGACTCACTATTCACTGATTGTATTCTGGGAAACCCTAGTTAGGGTTACTTTCTTTTAATCTCTTCCATTGATCTTGAATCAATCTTGGTTGTTTATTTTAGTTTCAAAACTCTATATAAACTCTTTTTTTCCCATTTCATTGTATGGGAGAGAGACTTATGAAATTGTTGCTTATAACTGCTTTGAGAATAAAAGTTCATATTGCATGAGTTGCTTTGAATCTTTCTATTGTCAAGTGATTGCATGGTTACATATTTTCCTTCCACCTAGAGTAGATTAAATTAGTATTTGATTTGAATGCATGTTAGATGAATGATAGATTGATAGTATAGATTGGTGGAACTTTCACTCATACTTTCTTTGAATGGATGATTTCCTTTCAATGCATAAATTTAGATTGAGTTGATAGTGTGGATGCTTTAATGCTTACTTTTGATAATATTGTTCTCTTGATGGTATCATTCATGGTAAAGAAACCTTAAGCAAAAATCCTAGAAGATTGTACTTTCTTTGTGTAGTTTTCGTTATCGTGGAAAAACAAAGTATTGTTCCTTAGTTTTATCTAATCTTATTGTCTCTTGATTTCATAGGAATAGTATAGGACTTCCAAACCCTCATCCTTTTTTCTTTTTTTTTTAAATCTCAAAATTGAAAATCCCAAAAAGAAATAGAGCATTCAATGTCAAATCCACCTAAGTCCTCACTTTTGAATATTTTTTCAATATAGGTCCCTTTGTGTTACTGGCATATCACAATGCCCATTGAGCTTGTCCACATGTCAAGACCTGGCATAAGAAACATTGGAATTGACATATGATCTTTCTTGCAATCTTAGCATACACGGTAGTTTTTCAAGAGAGGATAGAGCGTCTTTGGACTCTTTATTCTAGAGTGTTTGGTGTGTCATAAAACACACATCAACACTTAGCAATTTCAAATGCAATGTAGGGCATGGTATTTGGTTTAGTGCATCCTATGTTTTCAAGATTTTTTTGAATGCCATATTGTTCCCTTTGTCTAACATTTGTTGGTGTGAATGACTTAGTGTCATCATCAAGGGAGTCAAGATCATTAAGATCCTTTTCTATGTCACCCCATGCAAAATTTGTGTGGATGGTTTCTCCATGGTGCATGTATGCATGTTCCCATGAGTTGAAGTTTTGTTAAGTGTACTTTCACTTATTGTAAATGGTACATAGAGTACCAATTGCTCCCTACAATGATTCTCCAAATCAAAGTTTTTTTTGAAATTAATAAACCGTATTACATTTGGTTTGGCTTTTGTCTTAACTATAGTTCCATTTTTATTGTACCTTGAAACAAATTTTGTGAGGCATATGTCGATCAATGTTTGAGGATGTTTTAAATAGTAGTCTATTAGAGATTTGGAGAGTACGTTTTCTAATTCATCTGGTTCATTGTTATGATGACATTTGTTGCAAGTTAAGCAATGCATTTCCAAGTTTACTTACCATTCTTATTGCATCAATATTGTCTTGTTGGTGGTCTTTACATATTTTTTTGAATGCATATGTCATTGAATTTTCCACTTTTGCAATGTAGGAGCTGCAGTACATTGCTGCAGCATATGCATTAAGCACGAATTGGGCATTTGTATTGGCCTTCCAAAGGTTTAGTATTTTTCTTGCAAAACTATTGTTCCATGTTTCAGATGGTTTTCTTTGTAAGAAAAGTGTGGGTGTTTATTGTTGAGTTTAAAGTTGTAATGTAATCATCTTCAGTTATGTTTATGTCATTTAAAAACATCACTAAAGTGAATTCTCTGTCATAGTTTGCATTTTGCAGTTTTGAAAAAAATGTTGGTAGCGTTCAAAGTTATTGTTTCAGTCTTCTCTAGTATTGGTAAAAGTATTATTGTATTTCGCATAGGTAGGAATGGGAAATTGTATCTACAAAGTTTTTGTCTTGATCTCCTGCATCTCTTTGTGTGGTGATGCTTGTGTAGTGCAGCTAAAGCAAGTTGTAAGTGTTCAGTGCTACAAGTAATGTACTTTTCTACAAAAACAATGATGTCCATGTTATTTTCTGTGTAGATCAGTGCATTTTGTACCCATAGGTCAACATATGGTTGTGTTCATTTCCTTGATTTTGGAAGTTAGTCATAGAAAAGTAATCAATAAATTTTCCAAAGAAAGAGTCATCTGCATGTATCAATTTTTTTATTGCATTTATCCTATGTCTATAGTAGTGTGCACAAGTGATAGGATCTTTTTTTGTCAATTCAAATTTGTCAATCTCTATTTGGGAGAAAGATTCTTCTTGTTTTTAAATTGATTGATGCAAATTGTGCAACTCTTGTAGTGTGTTTATTAGAGGATTCCAATTTTGTTCGGCACTAGTGAAAGTGATGAAGAATGTTGGTGGTCCTAGTTGTCGTATCATTGCAAATACATTTTTCTTAAGTTGTGTATAGTCTGGGGATATTCTTATTCTTTTTAAGTCAACATATCCAATATTTGATTTTAGGATTTTTTCTAGGTTTGGTCTGTGTTTGACATCTTTGGAAAATAGCTTTCATCCTTTTAACTGGGCCTTTTGTATTATTATTGGCATTGTAGACAAGACTTGTTGTATTAACATCTTGATAGTTTTGAAAAATATGTTTGTCGTGTGATATGCAAATTGTCTTTGTGATTGTAAAACCTCCCATTGTGCAATTTTTTGGTACATGAAGTTTTTTGGAATGTCATCATCACGTGGCTTGCCAAAGAATAGTGTTGGGAAATTCATCTCCTTAGCGAGTCTATCTTTAAAGATTCCAATTGGATAGTTTTGTTCTACAGGTGCAATTTCAATGATTTTGTCTTGCATCCTATGTATATTTCTAGATTTGGTAAACCCATGGACCAAGGTTTCAGATGGTTTATCATGTTCTATGTCACTATCTGACTCAGTTTCACTTGTGGTAAGTTGACTATTCTCTTCATTTTCATCATGTTGGTATGTAGAATTTGTTTCCAATCTCTATTTATATGCACATTTTGCATTTTGTATAGTGTTGTCTTTGACAATTGTTCCAAAGCTTGCATGATGATATTGGGTCGTACCATGCCTTTTTGAAATGCATTCTTATATTCCAAGCATCTTTTTAGTGAAACAACAATTGTTTGTGTGTTGTTAGTTGACTGTGGTAATGCCTTTTGTATAATGTTCATGTCAACAGGGACATTAATGATGGAACTTGTTAGTCCTAACTGAGATCTCTTGTACCCTAGTTCCCAAATTTGTGCAAATGAAATTCTAAGTGAGGCAAGTCGTTCTTCTAGTTGGGACAATAGTTGCACATATGACAGTGGTTTATTAGTTTGAATTTTATGTGGTGTGGCATATTTTGGGATAATGGATTGTATTAATGCAGAGTTGCATATTTGGCATATGCAATTTGTTAGTGTTGGACAATTTGATTGTACCAGTTTATGATATATATGTTTTGCTTTGTCTTTGAATATTCTAGTGTCCTTGTTGAAACATAACATTTGGCATATTGTACACGTGTATTTTGGTGTGTCCTGAATTGTTTTTTCATAAATTTGTACTAGGGAAAGTAATTTTTTCTTATGTAGACTCATAGTTTTAGTTTGATTTTGTTTATTATTTCTAATTAATTTCTTGAGGTGGTGAAGTCTTATTGTTGATTCACATTTAAAATTCTTTTTTTTAATTTTATGGCTCAAATTGCTTCTGTTATTTTTTAGCTTTTGTCTTTTGTTTGTATTGATAGTTTGGTGTTCTATGTTGTTTCTAATGAATTTTTTAAGTTGATGTAACCTTATTGGCTATTGGTGATTGAGATTCTCTATTTGAATTCTTAGAAGTGGTTCAAAATGGCCACTTTGAGGGTTTTCATCATGGAATAGAATAGAGAATGATGGTGCATTGGCTAGATTGTCGAAGTGCAAGAACTTTCTTGTTGTAGTTGTCGACCAAACGCATATTTGTATATTCAACCATTTGGATAGCCACTGAATACAAAATACGTCCCCCCATAACCCAATTTCATTGTTGCTTGTACTTGGTTTTGTAGATAACCACATTCTGCATAGATATGTTTCATGGTTGTGCACTTTGTGTAGTCTATAGAGGGCATTAGGCTCTAGTTCGTAGTTGTATGATTTAATCGCCTCTTTGTCTTTTTTTTGGAGGAAACTTAAGAAATAATCTATTGTTCCATTTGGTAGTTCGATTGATGTGTACTGATTGTTGAGCAATAATTGTAATGAGTCAAATGAAAAATATCCAAAATTGTACATAAATGTGCTCAATCTATATAGTCCCTCATTTTTTAGTGCATTGTCAATGTTGGAATTTTGGGAGCAGTTTGCAAATTGATACCTGTTGACGTCTATCATCTATGTTTTTTGATATCTTCCTCTCTTAGGATGGTGATTGAGATTGTCTGTTTGAATTCTTAGAAGTGGTTCAAAATGGCCGCTTTGAGGATTTGCATCATGGAATAGAATAGAGAATGATGGTGCATTGGCTAGAATGTTGAAGTGCAAGTACTTTCGTGTTGTAGTCGTTGACCAAACACATATTTGTAGATTCAACCATTTGGATAGCCACTGAATACAAAATACGTCTCCCCATAACCCAATTTCATTGTTGCTTGTACTTGGTTTTGTAGATAACCGCATTCTATGTAGATATGTTTCACGGTCGTGTACTTTGTGTAGTCTATAGTGGGCATGAGGCTCTAGTTCATAGTTGTATGATTTAATTGCCTCTTTGTCTTGTTTTTGAAGGAAACTTAAGAAATAATATATTGTTCCATTTCTTAGTTCAATTGATGTGTACTGATTGTTGATCAGTACTTGTAATGAATCAAATAAACAATCTCCAACATTGTATGTAAATGTGCTTAATCTATATAGTCCCTCATTTTTTAGTGCATTGTCAATGTTGGAATTTTGGGAGTGGTTTACAAATTGATACCTGTCAATGTCTATCATTTGTATTGTTTGATATCTTCCTCTCTTAGGGGCAATGAGAGTTTTTGTACTAGTAATATTGAAATTTGTTGCTTAAATTATCATGCTTCTATGGCCAGTGATATTTTTCTATGTTCTCTATTTGTTTTTTTTGTACTGCCTGATTATGCTCCTTAGGCCTAGTTTGCCTATGAGACAAAAAGGATACTGTCAATTTTATAGCACACAAGTGTTGTACCCACATGCAACTATTGTCATATTGTTTTGGTTGAAAATGCATATAGTATTGAATTGTTCAAAATACTAATTAGGCTTAACATGAATGCTTACTAATCCTTTGATGCATTGTATACAAATGTAGTAGAACAAAGTATAGTGGCTAAATGTTTTTTTTCATAAACGTTGCTTCAAGTGACTCATCTAAAAATATAAATTTCTAATAGGCATTATTTCTATATACATTCACAAAATGACAGTTGAATGCTTTGATAAATTTTTATGACATTTCATATATGGGAAAAAAAATTGCATTTTAAAGAAAGGAAACAATTGATTGAGTAATTTGACCTTGTGCTTTGTTGTTCAGTGATTTGGTATACTTGTAGTGATGTCAATCTTTGTCTTTTGCTACAATTAGAAGCAATAGTTCCTATTACAAGGAGAAACTAGACAAATGAGTACAATGAATGACATATACTATGTGAGCAATAAGCATGAAACGGTATTGCCATGCAAATTTGTTTGCATTTAAAACAGCTTGAATGGGAATCTTTCTTGCTCAAATTTCCAATCAGACTGTTTGATTTTTGAATATTTTTTCCATTTGTATAGTTTGCATTTAACCACACATTTTCCATCTTTAGTGATCAGATTTCAGAAAAAAAATTGGCAAGAAATGCAAATTGTGAGGGATTTGCTAACATGGCATAAATATTTAAATGTCATCTTAGTTTTTTAGATTCTCAAGGAAAAGAAAAATTATTTATACAACTACTACTAACAATACAAAAATCGATAAATAATACTTTCTAAAAAGGAACAAGAAGAACTTGATTTGATGGTTATTTGTTGAAAGTTTAAGCTATATTAAAACATAATAAACAAATGAGAATTAGCACAGAAAAAAAAAAAAAACAAAAATTAGCATATGAGAATTAGCATTGCATTAGGTTCCTAGCATTGCAATGGCAAATAAAATGAATGATATTGTAATTAATTAATGTAAAGACTAGTTTTAATTTGTTGATCCTTATAGTATATAAACAAAAACTAATTTCCCATAGTTGAAACATTTTTATTTCTTACAAGTTATTGTTCTTAAAAACTAGCCATCTATAGAGATGCAGAGCTTCTCACTATGTTCGAGAATGATGGATGATACAATGTTTATCAGTGGTAATGCTAAGCCAAGTTGCAAGTCACTGTTGGGTATGAATAGGACAATATCAGCTAAATAGCCTACCTAAATTTATAAAATCATCAGCAAGACATTACCATATGGGTGAAGCCATAGCTTGATTTTGGCAAGAAATACAGTTTTGTAAGCTCTTCCAAATTTTAATGAAGTTTTGTAATTCCATTTTGGAGGAAAATTAGGGGACTGTCACCCTAGGTGAATGTGTCCTAGCCCTATTTTTGTTGTTCACATGAAGAAATTTTGACTCTATACTAACTGATGTAAAAAATGAATACATTTTTTTCAAGAATTTATAAGTGGAAAAAATCATGGCAATAGTTTATTCTGATTATCTTGAGTGTTCTAAGTAGCATGGTTTTCTTCTTGAATAGGGTTTCTCCATAAGCTTGCTAGAGAGACTTCAATTGTCATTATTGAGAACTTTTCCTGGTCTTGAAAATTGTGTGATGTTGCGGCCTACATATGTTGTAGAATATGACTTTTCCTGCTCATCAATGCCATAGAACTCTTATGGAAAAAAAGATAGATGATCTCTTTTTCTTCAAGCTAGATAAATGGGACAATCGGCTATGAAGAAGCTATAGCTCAAGTAACCAGGTCCTATACAAGGCTAACCTACAGCATATACTTTTTGCATATTTTTTATACTCTATGAATCAGGAGTAGAATAGGAAAATTCTTTGCATTATCATTATTTGTTGTACTTGTAATAGTGTTTAGAAAAACTAGAGCACTTCCAACCATGTCAAAGGGAAATACATCATTAATCCATATCATGCATACTTTGGTTGCATTCTTCATGATAGGAAACACAATTGGTTGAATAGTGTATACACCTAAAAATGGTCTGAATAATCTAATTAATTAAATATGATTTATTTGATTAATTAACCTTTAATTCATATATTATTAAATAAATAGAAATATTTATTTATATAGTTCACTTCTAATTCTTCTATCTTTATCATATTATTTTATCTTAATTAAATAAATAAATTTAATACTTTATTTTATTTAATTATCGAATTCTCTTAATTCTTCCATCTTAATCACATCATCCCATCTAAATTAAATAAACAAGTTTCATATTTTTTTATTATTTAATTATCATATTTTCTTCCATATTTATTTAATAAACATAGACTTCTATAGTTTTATTTTATTAAATTAAATATCTTCTTTTCCTAAATTAAATAAATCTAAAACATTCAATTGAAATATATTCTATAGCTAATCATATCCACCTACCAAATTAGATATGAAATGTCTAATTTAATTCATCTCAACCTTCACGGGAAAATTTGGAGATAAATTTGCAAGTGAACTTCTTCATCTTCTTCCATTGATTCTTCCTATCCTCTAGCTGAATGTTTTTGTGGGGAGGAACAATCTCCATAATCATCTCAAGCTTCTACATCCTTCACCATTCAATTCTTCAGATCAAATCTAGACCTTTGCTTTGTTGCCCCTTCACAAATGTGTTGTTGGGAATCTATAAATATAGCCTCTATCTACAAGAAATGGATCCCAACTTTGTGCAAACTTACTCTGTAGAAATATCAATTGAGCAATCAAGCATCTTGGAAATAATCAATTGTCATTTAGCAATGGAAATAGCAAGCATTTTAGAATAGAATCAATATCATGGCTTTTCATTTAGCTGCATCATAGTTTACTGTAGCTTCTTTCATCAAGTTTCATGCCAATTTAGATTACAGTAGTTTCATCATTATCATTTAGCAATCATTACATAGTATTAGATTATTGCATTTAGCAGCATCTCATTCTCTAGATTGGCATTTTAACAGTCATAATTCTTACCAAATTTGAGAGCCTTTTGACTTAATAAATCTTTGGAGATAGAGAGCAATATGACGCTTTCAATAGATTCTTGCTTTAAATTAGTTTAATTGTTGTTTGAATCTTTGATAGAATGTCTTATTGATTGTGTTGATTATCATTTTACTCATATTTTACTCACATAAATTGGCACCCACCATGGGGCCCAAAAATCCCATTTTTAACATCTTTTTTTGAAAAGTACATTTGTAGGCTTTTGATGTGTTCTCTTTTAGCACAATCGAGAGATTTTATGGCACATACGACAGATACTTTAGTGCATCCAAGCACTGTTCTGGATCATCTACCGAATACTTTAGTGCATCCAATGACTATTCTGGCGCATCAAAGTTTTTTTGTTTCATCAGTCATGGGGATTTAATTTGACGCATCGACCTATTCTTTTAGTGCATCAATCAATTTCTTTAGCGCATAGATCCATTATTTTAGCGCATTGACATGTTTTGGCGCATCTAACCACAGTTGTGGAAAATCTGATTACTTTTGTAAAATTTTGAAAATATGAAGTCTAATCGTTGTTTTTTGTGTTCCAGGTGAGAAATACGCTTGTCAAATACAGTTGGAAAACATACGCCAATCAAAGACAAAATTCTCATAAATTACTAATGATGCTTGCAGGGATTTATTTCAATTATTGTTTTTCCTTTGTTTAAAATAGTGCATTTAGATTAAGTAAAGGACTAATTGAACACCTTATCTACTATGGTTGAAGTGATAGGCCTATGCTCTCCCCTTCACTAGGTGATCAAAATGCTAGACTCACTTTTTATGCTTTTTTAAATCCTTTAGAAGGCCTGCCATAGTGGGAAAAAGTACTCACCCTACGAGAATGACCTGAGTGAGAACAACCAAAGCCAGGTTTTCCAACCCACTATAATCAAAAGTGAATTTGGGGGGAAACCCACAATTCAACAAAAGTGTGCAAGATTGGGAGGTCTCCTAAGGGGTTTATCATTTGTCTCTCTGAATGGATACCCTATCTACGAACTTTAGTGTAGAATCCAACTATGTCAATTTTTGAACACTTTTTATATCATGGTGCAAGGGGAGGGAAGAATCTGCCCCCAAGACACTCACCATATAACTATCAGAGACCCTAGCCAAAAGTGGAGGATTTGACTTTGGTTAAGACTCGGGAAAGGAAAAACCACAGGTGCCCTCTAGGGGATGATAGGGTTGTGTGAGCTGACATAGTTGCAAGCTATGGGTTTTGATATTCTAAGTGACCTACTTGAGATAGAAGAGTGCTTGAATTGTTTGTATTTGTGTCAAAACCTATGGAAATTGAAAGAATCGGACTAGATTCTAGAACACTCACTACATGTTTAATACATAGATTTCTGAAACAATTGTTTACAATTTGGCTTATGTGTGTGAAGTTATCTTTCAAGGTTATCATCCAATTAGATCAACAAATTTAGAGATTTAGCAGCAAAATACCATGTCAAAATGTTCATGGTTCAGAAAATTACACCCTGAAATCAATCCTTTTACTGAGAAAAACTAGAACAAACGGATAAAATTTTGAATGTATTGACAACTTCTAGTTTAGTGCATACATAGTCTATTTTAGCGCATACAACCAGTCTTTTAGCGCATATGTTGTCCAAATAGCGCATACAACCACTGTTTTAGCGCATCTGCCTTATCTTACATCACATCTGCATAGTCTGTCACCATAATTTACCAGTATCTTGGTGTATCCACAGTCTATTTTAGCGCATATACTTTGTCTAACAATGCATTCACCATATCTTTTAGCACATGCACAGTTTGTTTTAGCCCATATGCCCTCTTTAATAGCACATCCACAAAACAAGAAAACAAAGAGCTATTTGAAACCTCTATCAAATTGTTGACATCATAACTCGGGTTTTTGACATAACAAAAACATTTTCACAATCCAAACAGCGTCTTAAACTTGGAAAAATAGGACCTTACAAGCCAAAATCTATCAAATTAAACAAAGATCTTGCAACTTTAAAGTGTCTAAAACACCAAACACAACTCTTGATTATTACATTAAGTTTCATTATCAGGATTATCATCCCACAATCATGAAACAAAACACAATAATCAAATTTTAACTTGGTCTCATCAATAGGATATATCATTCTATTCAACTTAAGTTAATACCATTGGTACTCATCCAAACAAAAAGATCAAAGTTTAGTAAAGATAACAACACTTGTATGCTAATTTTGACGAGGTTACAACGACAAAAACTTAGAGAAAAATAAATTGAAACACCAAATACCATGGGTGAAGAAAATCCCTTTCACAGATTCCATCAAAATGATCCAAATGAAATAACTCGAGAGGATATCCAAACAACACAACAAGATCCCAATTTCCATAAATTTATGGAAAAAGTTTTAGAACAAGATATGGAAAAATACCTTTTTGATGCTAGCTGACCTAGGTGCAAAACTTCCAAAGGGCTTTGACATCAATCAACTAAAAGAAGCACCTAGAGTAGCTGAAAATGAACCATAAAACACACAAAACATAGATCAAGTGGTTGCCCTAACACGTCAAATGCAAAACTTGCAACAACTTCAAGATATACAAAAAGGAACTACGAAAAGATACTCTTTACAAAAAATTTGTCCTTATCCTTTTGATCCAAGTGTGGACATGATACCATTTCCTAGACATTATGAATTCCCAAAACACAAGTACAATAGTAAAATAGATCCAATTGATCATTGAGGGAATTCAGAACCATGAGTTTAGAATTTGCACAAGAGGAAACTTATCTAATGAGGTTATTTCCAAGGAGCTTAGGAGGTCAATGTATGGAATGGTTCTCCAAATTACAACCAGGAATTTGAACTTTTGAAGAACTAGTCAATAGGTTTATCTCATAATTTTCTTGTAATATTCAACATGAGATAAGAATAAAGGACCTTTACAATACAAAACAAAAGAAAGGTGAAAAATTCCTCTCATTTCTACAACGATGGAGAAGGATGTTTGCTAGGTATCCTTGTTCCATACCTAAAGAGGAAAAGATGGAACTATTCATTGACAATCTAACTAATTGAATGAACTACAAGCTTGATCTACAATGTCCACCAACATTTGAGAAAGTCATTGAAAATGGGCTCAAGATCGAAGAAGCCTTGGTCAAAAAATGGGTAATAAAACATTACAATGAAGGATCAAACAATAAAAACTCCTCCAATCACTACAACAATAATGATAAACCCAAGTTTTGGAAAAAGAATAGAAATACTAGTAACAATGATGCTACAAATGAAACACAAAATGTGAAACTAGTATTTTACTTGACAACAACAACTGCAAAGACCAATCAAAACAATGACCAAAACATCAATCAAAATGTCAATCAAAACAACAATACGAACAATGGAGAATCTAAACCACAATCATATCAAAGACCATCAAATCGACAAAGGCTCACACCATTGGGACAAACACTAGAATCAACAATGAGAACTTCTTGCAAATGGACTTATCACATTGCCTGAAGCAAGAAAGTGGGAACCAAAAGTGAAACCATCATGGTGGAATGATGCAGACTATTATGACTTTCATAAGAACAAAGGACATAATACGAATGATTGTATGTAGTTGAAACATCTAGTACAAGATCTTATTGACAAAAGAAAGGTATATGTAGAAGGACATCAAACGAACAATGATCGTAGTGCATTTAAAAATCCTTTACCAAATTATGAAAAGGGAGAATCTTCTTCAGCAAACAGTAAAGGTAAGACTGTAAATTACATTTATGACAACACTATTCATTGTATTTACAATTGAGAAGAATGATACCGCTGATAATTGATCTAATAAAGTTGAAATCAATGACATCATACCATTAAATTTGATCCCAAACATGGTCCCATCTAGCAATCAGATTAATGTCATAAAAATTAGGGAAAACCAAAATCATCAACCAGTTAACATGACAAGGGGGAAATCCAAGGTAATATTAAAAGGAGTTTCATCTAAAACCATTGCTACTCCTTCCATCCAGTACAACATAGTTGATCAACTACAGAAAATACCAGTGCAAATATCAATTTTGGAACTCCTTAAAATCTCACCATCTCATAAGGAGGTTTTGGAGCAAGCTCTTGTAGCCACAACAGTACCTCATAATCTGGATGTTTGTCAATTTTAGGCTATGGTGGGACACTTAATCACACCTCACTGTCTATCATTTTCCGAACAAGATGATGTATCACTTACTCATCTGCACAATGTTGCCCTTCATATTGAAGTTTTAATCCATAAACACCAGGTAAAGCATGTCTTAATAGATGGTGGAGCTGGTTTAAACCTTTTCACTTTGAAATTGATCCATGCACTAGGATATTCTAATAACACTATTGATTCCAGAAGGAAAATCACAATAAAATCCTATGATGAAGAAGAGAGATCTTCCAAGGGATAGATTGTATTTCCTATTCAAGTGGGACCAATTGTGAAGAATATAGTTTTCCAAGTGTTAGACAAAGAACTAACTTATAATATACTCTTGGGACATCCCTAGATTCATGAAATGTAAGCAGTACCTTCAACTTATCATTAGTGTTTGAAGTTTCTAGTCAATGGACAAGAAATCACTATTTCAGCTAACTACAACAATCCTTAATATTGTAGCATGCTTAAAACAGATCAAGAAACTTTTGTACCCCATACTAGGGAAGAAAACACTTCTAGTTCATCCAACAATGAAAGGAAACTAAACATTGTATCTAAATGGGTTGAAAAAAAGGACCAGTCAAAAGAGACAGGTGTTGTTGACTCCACTACATCAAACAATGAAGCTCAACTGGATTCTCTATCACAACAATTCAAAGAAAAGATCTAGTTAAAATACAAAGGCATGGGAGAATATTCCATTGAACAATCTTTGTGCTTTTCACAATTGTTGCCATCTCTGAGATCATATGGGAAACCATCAACATCAACACAACCATCATCATGACCTACTAAAATTTTAGATGATAGATTTGTAAAGGAAGGTACTTTAGAGGATGAATTTGAAGATAAGGCCATCCTCAATTGGCTCTACAAAGATGAGGAAGCATTTACATTAGCAACTATCAACATAAAAATAGATCTATATGGAAAGGGAAAAACAATATTAGAGAAAATGGGGTATGAAGGACAAGGACCTATTGGAAAAAGAAAAGAAGGCATTGTAGAACCCATCCAACCTCTCACACTTCTGCCAAAGGAAAAGACAGGACTAGGTTATATAGGGGAAACAAAAGAAGAAAATACTCATATAGTTGTAGAAAGAATCCTTCAAATGTGGGATAGTTCAGAAACATATTCTAATGAGTATGAGTGGGATTCTTTATCAGAAACATCATGTAGGGACATACCAATTGATTTCATAAAAGAGTATGAACCCACATGCAAGGAGGGACAAAGCTCAGGGACTAGACCTCTTGTATTTAGATCACAAAATATTGATGACTCAAGTGAGGATGGACAAATATAGAGTGAGATAGATGACTTGGAGGAGAGTAATATTATAGACCTTAACATTACCACTAAGAATTTTGACAACATTGCTATCAGAACCCTTACTACTATTGACCTTAGCCAATCCAATGACTTTCTACCCTTACTGCATCCTTAATTTATCGACTAGGAACCAACTGAACCTATCAATGTACCTATCTTTGCGAATGATGATGCTATCATAAATTTCCTTTGTTGTGATGAACCTGACACAAGTTCTAATCATAAATCTCATAATGACGCTTTGAGGCAGGAGGGTGTCAAATCTTTTAGTTGCAAAATTGAAAATAGGAATAATGGATCTAATGTTGAAAACCATTCAATGGCAGCATTAGATCTCAAAAAAGTAAAAATAAAGAACGCATTTGATGGTGAAAACCTTTCAGAGGCACCAAAAGATGGGAGATTTGACACCCTTCCAAAACACTATCATGAAAGATTATTAGTGTTGGTGGAGCCTACACAAGCTATCAATATCGACACAACAAAAAAGGAAAAGACTCTACATCTGGCAACATCTATGACTGAACAAGAAAATCCTGAATTCACCAAGTTCTTTGAAGAAAGAAACATTAACTTTGCTTGGTCTTACTTTGATATGCCAGGTTTAGACCCAGATCTTCTAATGCATCATTTATCTCTACCATATGGGATAAAACCTATGAAACAAAAACTAAGGAAAATACATCCACATATCGCCTTAATGGTAAAGACTGAGCTGAAAAAGTTGTTAGATGTAGGATTCATCAGATCTATTGATTACGTTGAGTGGATTTCTAATATTGTACCTATTTCTAAACTAGATAACAATATCAGAATATGTAGTGACTTTAGAGATCTCAACAAGGCATGTCCAAAGGATGATTTTCCTTTGCCAAACATAGACATTATTGTCGACTTAACAATAAGACATGTCATGTTATCATTAATGGATGGCTTATCAAGGTATAACCAAATCAAAATAGCACTAGAGGATCAGGAGAAGACCACATTCACATGTCCATGGGGCACATTCTACTGGAATTTCATGCCCTTTGGGTTGAAAAATGCAAGGGCCACATATCAACGGGCAATGACCACCATCTTCCATGACATGATGCATACCTTTATGGAGGATTATGTGGATGATATACTAGCAAAGTCATATACCAGAGAAGGGAATCTAGAGATCCTAGATAGAATATTTACCAGGCTAGAGAAGTTCAATGTTAGATTAAATCCTAAGAAATGTGTGTTTGGGGTTACATCAACAAAGCTCCTAGGATACATAGTGTCAGAAAAGGGTATCGAAGTGGATCCTGCTAAGGTCAAGGCTATAATGGAAATGCCACCACCAAAGAATATCAGTCAACTACGGTCTCTACAAGGTAGGCTACAATCAATAAGGAGATTTATCTCCCAATTAGTAGACAAAAGTCATTGATTCAATCATTTGCTACATAAGAATGTCTCGTTCAAATGGGATCAAGGGTGTGAAACAACTTTCAATCAAATAAAGCAATATCTAATGTCGCCACCCATACTAATGCCAACAAAAGAAGAGAGACCCTTATTACTATACATTGCAACAACTAAGATTTCTTTGGGAGCTCTATTAGCACAGGAAGATCTTGAGGGAAGGGAACAGGTTGTCTATTATATCAACAGGACTTTGAATGGTTATGAGATAAATTACACCTTCATCGGAAAAGCTTGTTTGGCGGTCGTATTTTCTACCCAGCAATTGCGGCATTACATGTTAACCCACATAGTCAAACTCATAGCAAAGATTGACCTGTTAAAGCATTTACTAAGCAAGGTTGCCTTAACAGGAAGACTAGCCAAGTGGGTCATGATATTGAGTGAATTTGATATCTAGTATGTGGATAGAAGATCCATCAAGGGTCAAGTGATAGTTGATCAGTTAGTTGAAGCTCCATTACTAGATGATCACCCGATGAACATTGAGTTTCTTGATGTAGACATTCTTACTATGACAACACAACAATGGAGGCTTTATTTTGATGGGTCATACACACAAGATGGGTTTGGTGCGGGAATTCTATTTGTTACACCTCAAGGACATACCATCCCAAAGTTCTATAGACTCATGTTTCCATGTACAAATAATGTAGATGAGTATGAGGCATTAATTATTGGCATCAAAGTGGCAATTGAATGGAAAATCACAGAGCTACAAGTATATGGAGATTCACAACTAGTCATTTACCAGGTAAATGATGAATATCATAAAAAATATGAGAAGTTGATGTCATATAAGAAAATGGTGGATGATCTTAAAAGGTACTTTGTAGATATCAAGTTTGAACAGATTCCCAGGGCAGAAAATAAAGTTGCAAATGCTATGGCGACAATTGCTTCACTTTTACAATTGCTAGAAAAGCAAGGTCATTATGAGTTTATGGTGGAACAAGTGTCTAACCCTGCTTATGATAATCCAAAATCTCAATCCATATGCCAATTAGTAGATATTGAATCCTCAATTTATGGAAAGACCTATGCTTACCTAAAAGACAATATCCTTCCTCCCGATCTTTCCAGAAACCAGAAACACAACTTCATTCGCCAAACCACACGACATACCTTAATTATTGAAATACTTTACCGTCGAGGTCTAGATGGTACTCTCCTTCGGTGTCTAGAACATAACAAGTTTGAGATAGCTTTACGTGAGGTTCATGAAGGTATTTGTGGAACTCATTCAAGCAGACTAACCCTAGCAAAGAAACTCCTTCGTTTGGGGTATTACTAGCTGAACATGGAGAAGGAATCTCTTCAGTTTGTTAAGAAGTGCAAAAAATGTCAAATACATGGTAATCTAATCCATGCACCGGCGCAAGAATTGCATTCGTTCACTTCAACATGGCCTTTTTGTCATTGGGGACTAGACCTGGTAGGAAAGATTAATTTGTCTTCATCCAATGGACACAAATTCATAATCACGGCAACAAAATACTTTACAAAGTGGATAGAAGCGGTTCCCTTAACAACAATCATGGGAAAGCAAATATCTTCTTTCATACTGAATTACCTCATATGTCGGTATGGAATTCCTTAGCCCATTGTCATGGATAATGGTCGACCTTTTAAGAATCAGGATGTGTAGGAACTCTATGAGAGGTTTCATATCCAACATCATTTTTCAACATCATACTATCCTCAAGGAAATGGCCAAGTAGAGGCCTCAAAAAAAATAAATCTGAAAATCTTGAAAAAGACTCTCAACGATGTTGGATGTGACTAGCACATTCAATTAAACCCTTCTCTCTGGGCATACCGAACTAGCATCAGAACACCTATAGGAGCTACACCATATGCCTTGGTATATGGATCAAAGGCCATCATACCTATTGAGGTGGAAATATCATCACTCCTTGAATCACTGAAGGGTATTATTACAAATGAGGATTATAGAGTCTCTAGACTTCAGGAACTGGAATTGTTGGATGAACGTCATCAACAAGCTATGAACCATCCAAAGGAATATCAATAGAGAATGTCCAGAAGCTACAATTATAGGGTAAAGCCTAGAGTCTTTCAGGTTGGTGACTTGGTCCTAAAATAAAACCCTAGAAATCAACAAGATAGAGAAAAGAAAGGAAAATTTGAACCTAACTGGATAGGTCCTTTTGTTGTCATATCAATCTATGGATCTAGAGCCTATCGGTTGTCTACACCTAAAGGGGATCTGTTCAATGAACCTATCAATAGTATCCATCTCAGAAAGTTCTATACCTGAATCATCTAGTGCATGGTTAAAATGGTTGCCTTGATGAAAACCTAGAAAATAGGCTTCTTGGTGACGAAAAATACAAAAAAAATTAGAAAAAAGGAAAAATACAATATATATATATACAAAAAAATCATTAAGTCTAAAAAAAAAAGTGCAATAAAAACATGTAGTGAAAACCTAGAAACAGGCGCTACTTGTGATTTAAACTAGCTTTTCCATCTATTTGGGACATGTCATGATTGTTCACTTTTGTAATCATTTTAGTCCATTATAATATCCTAGCAACGTGGTCGTGTCTCACCCTAGCTTAGCAGAAAAATCTTGAACTCACTGGGGGCAATAAACTTGAGCTTAAACAAATAGACAAACAACAGTATGACAACGTAGCAAACACAATGATCATTGGGAAACTCAACATTGAACATACATCAAACATTAGAACATTTCAGGAAATCAACCATCCACATCAACACGGCTAAAATCATATCAAATCAAGACAACTTTAGGTGGATGATATTCTTTTGAATCATGATTTTATTGCTTTAAGCTTGAATGTTCAATTTTTGTACTTTGATTTTTGTTATCATTCCTTTGGAGCAACTCGATGATGTATTGAACTAGAGGAGCTAGGAAGGAGAATGGTATTTACTTTGTATGTTGTCTGTGAATTGATCATTATTTTTGTGTGAATTGTTGCAAGACGTGCTCTACAAAGTATCACTTATGACATTTAGAATTCACATATTACAATGATTTATTCTTGTCTATTTACGCAAGAAATGCTCAGGTCATCTTGGTTTAATTATACCTAGATGCTTGTGTTCACTTGCAATATCAAAAATCATGAAAGTAGTACTTAGGTCATCATTGGTCTACATTATACCATTGATGCTTGTACTCACTTTTAACATTTTAAAAGCTCAATGATGATAAAAAGCACGATAAATGGACTATTAAGATGACAGTTCTTGCATATAGATTTGCATGGTAAAATTAGATTGCATTCATGTTAGTTTTGCATCTGTAGAGTATTTATTACAAAAGTTGGTGAAGGATTCAAAAAAATGATGTTATCTTTTCTCATTAGTGAATTGAGTATACTTGACATTAACAAAATTATCATCATTATCATAATGGCATAATCATTTCCATTGCATACATTAGAAAGCATTATTATATCATTTTCATCATTCATACATTCCATCATATATTTTGCATCATATCATATTTTTCAAATCATCACATCATCGAAATTTCATAAGGGAAATATCAAAAACAAATCTCTATGTAGTTTCATTTTCATTCATTCATTCATCATATCATATATCATACATTCAAAGTACCATTATATTTATCATTCATTCATCCATTTATTATATCATTTATATGCATTTAAAATAACCAAAAATAAAAGTGCATCATATCCCATTTACATCATTTTCATATATCATTGAAACATCATATTCAAAAATCATACATATTGATACATATTCATATCATTTGGATATATATTATCATACAACTATTATCCATGTAAATACTACACACATCATGCATCCAATATATATCATGCATCCATACAACATCATTATTCACATAATCACATTTTAAACATCATAAAGCATAGCATATCATCATGATCATTAAATGCATCCATCACAGTATCATATAAATCATCACATGGAATATAGAACAAGAAATTAAATGCATCCATTATATAACCATATAGAACACATATAGATCAATCAGTCTACCGTATATCATATAGATCTCAAAAATCATAATGTCAAGTATACAATGATGTCTAAAATGTAAAGAGATACAACATCAAAAATAGTTGTGAATCAAAAAATCGAAGTATACATCAAGTCACAAATATATCATGGTATCAAATCATATGGCTATGTGCTGCTAGCCCTAGACGGTGCTGACATCTTTGGACCAGTACCCCCCCACCATATGTACCAGGATCTCTACATGGAGGCTATGTCACACCCACACTAACAGTCCTCGAATGAGTCCTACCCGATCGAGACTGAGCATAATTGACTCTCTGCTTAGAGGGAACTACATCATGATATCGAACCCTATAATAATCCACCTCTCTACCCACACAGAGAACCTTTCTCATGTAATCAACCACATAGGTACCATCGTCCAATCTCTACAATTTCTCAAAATTCAACTGTGCCTGCTCTACAACTTTCATCTGGCTACATCTCTCCACTGTCAATGAGGCTATCTATGTTTGGGAAGCTTCCAACTGTCCTTGTACCTAAGCAAGAGTCTATGCATGAGACTAGGCCTGTGTCTACATCTGAGTCTGTGTCTGCACCAATAAACCCTGAGCTTGTATCAATTGACCCTGTAAGGTCTGCACCTGCACCTGTAAACTCACAATCTGAGTCTACTAATGTTGTGAAGGTACCCCAATATGTACATGCTGCTTAGTAGGAGCTATCAGTGATCATTTCTTACGAGGCACCATGATGTCTCTGACATCCAATGCTAGAACTAATCCACTGGATCCCCTTGATCCATCTGCACTTGATCCACCTACTCCACTACCTCCTCCATCATCACCACATCCTCCATCATCACCACCATCTCCATCTCCCTCATCATCACTACTATCCTCCTCGTCACCACTACTCTCAACATCCTCCTCCTCCTTGCCACCCTCTGCTCTCCTCCATCGGTGACCTTGGGCAACATCAACATCCTCCTAACCAGGTAGTGGCACTAGCTCATCAAGAACGAAAATCCATGGAAAAGGATGTAGAGCCAGGTACTCTACATAATCCACTCTGATAGGTGGCTCAATAATCTCGAGATGAATCTCCCAAACCAAAGGTTGTAGGCCTTGGTACTCCTAAATGGCAGCATCATATGAAAGGCAGGGTCCCCACTCAGTAGAATCTATCCGGTGTCAGGCATAATGGGCAACACCCTGGGGCATGCCCTATATGATACCATATTGTCTGAGCACTCTCTTGAACAAAAATCTCTCCAACACCCAATGATTCCTACCAATCAACAACATAGACTAACAAAGGTATGGAAATTGTCTATCGTCGTCATCCTAGTGCTTGCAATCTAGAAATGGCCGATATGTAACATCCTCTACATCATCTAAGACTCTCCTCCAATGCTCCAACTTACCCAGTCTAGGCTGAGTAAGTTGACTTGTGTATACATGTACATATGACCTCATGGCGAGTCGCTATCTCACCATCACTGGACATGTAATAGCTATATGCTCCCACACCTACACCTGAAGTAATGTAACCCTGATGGACAAACTACGACCTCGGAGGTAGACCACCAAATGTAAATCATGGTAAAGATGAGCAAGCATACACATGCCCCATGCATATCTTGTACCGTGAACAATCATACTCTCCAAAACATGGCCCCAACCAACAGAAAGTCCCTTTGACCTACGATAAGGACAAAGGAACCCCCCAATAAAACCAACAAGTACTAAAGGCAGGGTGGCATAGGCATCCACCATCTCACACCATGGAATCCCGTATCCACAAATAGTATCATCTTCGAACACTCTGCATAGAGCATCGGTCCCACCCTCTAAAGAATCATAAACTACAATATCACCAACAGCAGGTATCCTCAAAATCTGCCAAACATCCTGAGGGGTGACTGTCATCTCGCCAGTAGGAAGGTGGAAGGTATTATGCTCACTATGCCACCTCTCTACTAGGGCTGTCAGGAGACTCCAATTAATCCTAATCTGAGGCATAGATAGAAGAGAGGATAAGCCACAACATGTGATGAATGTTGTGTCAGGTTGTGCTAGCTGCGGTATCAAATCGAATGTCCTAGGAAACCGCTTCTTAATCTGTAGGTTCACAAATGACTCCTATCATCATGAAATATTGAAAGTCAGTAATCTTTGTCAATTTATCAAGCATCAATCAGCCTATGAAATCTAATTAGCTCTGGTGAGATTTTGATCAAATCTCGTGACTAACTGTCAATTGAACCTCACCTATCATGAGGAAAATCATCAAACTATCATTGTACCTCACCTATCATGGGGTCAATCATCAATCTAAAATTGTAGCTCACCTATCATGAGGTTGAACATCATCTACTCTATTGAGATCATCAATCATATCAAATCAATGGCTGACATGATCAAAATTGACAAAATCAAGGACAAAATTGACAAATTACATCATTCTGACTTCAATGTGCTAAAACAATGTTTTTATGCACCAAAATATTCAATGTGCCATTAAAACACCTCAATGTGCTAAAATAGGCGATCAAAGCACTATTTCATCAGATGCATCATTTTAGGAAGCAAATGCGCCACTTTAGACGGTTAATGCACACAATATCATCGGATGCGCTACTTTACCCTAAATATGCATTACACTTTTTGACCTATGCGCTAAAACTCAGATGCGTTCTTTCATCCTATCTATGCACTAAAACAGCTAACCTATGCGTTATTCTAGTAAATACGCTAAAACAAAATTTACATGCGCTACTACGGCCTACAGATGTGCTAAAAAAATTTAAAATTTTTAAATTCCAAATAAACACGAATAACGAGGAGGTTCACAGGTACATACTGGAGGTTCATAGGCGGTCGGGCGGTTGTGTCGACACACACGCTCGAAACATGAGTGTGGTAGGGGATTGACATTTTGCTCCAAATTGCTCTCACTCCAAATTTTCAAAACTCAAACATGCACAAATGAATTCTAAAACTCAACTTTTTAACCTTTTAAAGGTTAATTAAGGGGATTTTTAGTGGGATTAATTTCTTTTATTTACTGGAGGCTTAATTTACATTTCATCACAGGGGCATCTAATACACTATTTGTTAGGAGATAAATCGTCGAATCATCAAAAAATCATAAAAAATAAAATAAAATCCGAAAAAACCAAAAAAATAAAAAATTCATCAATTTATCTCCCGAGGGGGCATAATCCATCATCACCTAAAAATCAATTTCTGGGGCATATCAAAAAAAATTCATTACTAGCAGCAATAGCAAAATTTTCTTTGAAGCAATGCGTAAACACATCAATTCAAACAGGGGAAAAATGTATACACCTAAAAATGGTTTGAATAATCTAATTAATTAAATACAATTTATTTGATTAATTAACCTTTAATTCCTCTACTATTAAATAAATAGAAATATTTATTTATATAGTTCACTTCTAATTCTTCTATCTTTATCATATTATTTCATCTTAATTAAATAAACAAATTTAATACTTTTTTTTATTTAATTATTGAATTCTCCTAATTCTTCAATCTTAATCACATCATCCCATCTAAATTAAATAAACAAGTTTCATATTTTGTTTTATTTAATTATCATATTTTCTTCCATATTTATTTAATAAACATAGACTTCTATAGTTTTGTTTTATTAAATTAAATATCTTCTTTTCCTAAATTGAATAAATTTAAAATATTCAATTGAAATATATTATATAGCTAATCATATCCACCTACCAAATTAGATATGAAATGTCTAATTTAATTCATCTCAACCTTCATGGGAAAATTTGGAGACAAATTGGAGACAAATTTGCAGGTGAACTTCTTCATCTTCTTCCATTGATTCTTCATATCCTCTGGCTAGATGTTTTTGTGGGGAGGAACAATCTCCATAATCAGCTCAGGCTTTTGCATCCTTCACCATTCAATTCTTTAGATCAAATCCAGACTTTTGCTTTTGTTGCCCCTTCACAAATGTGCTATCGAGAATCTATAAATATAGCCTCTGTCTACAAGAAATGGATCCCAACTTTGTGCAAACTTACTCTATAGAAATACCAATTGAGCAATCAAGCATCTTAGAAATAAGAAATTGTCATTTAGCAATAGAAATAGCAAGCATTTTAGAATAGAATCAATATCATGGCTTTTCATTTAGCTGCATCATAGTTTACTATAGCTTCTTTCATCAAGTTTCATGTCAATTTAGATTGCAGTAGTTTCATCATTATCATTTAGAAATCATTACATAGGATTAGATTATTGGATTTAGCAGCATCTCATTCTCTAGATTGGCATTTTAATAGTCATAATGCTTATCAAATCTGAGAGCCCTATGACTTAATAAATCTTTGGAGATAGAGAGCAATATGACGCTTTCAATAGATTCTTGCTTTAAATTAGTTTAATTGTTGTTTGAATCTTTGATATAATGTCTTATTGTTTGTTTTGATTATCATTTTACTCATATTTTACTCACACAAATAGAAAATGGGCTATCAAGATTAGTGACCCAATTAAGGGAATGATGGTGTGGCTTGGCACTTTGAGGCAGTGTTGGAGTTTATTAACGTGTTTTGTTCAAGTTGAAAGTATTTTCTTACTATGGTTCATAATATATTAAGGATTTTTTGAAGGCCCCAATACATCAGTTATTGCATGTTGCAATAAATACACCACATAGAAAATGAGTCAATATTGACCCACTCTGTCCAAAAAAAATTGATAAAATGGTGGAAAAGTTTCAATAAAATGGCAGCAGAATAAAGAGAAGTGAAAATGCCATTGATAAAGAATTTCCTTATAATATAACATTTTAAGTACATATTTTTTACACAACGTGCAACACTCATCTTTGAAATCAAATTCAATATGTGAAAAATATTTTAGAATCCTTACCTCGCACGCAAGTGGGCTATGCCAGCAGTGCGCTTGCAGAGTTCCTGCTCTTAGGACCATGACCACAACGCTAACAACACCTGAAATTGTCGCCATTTTTGTGTTCAGTTTTGTAGTGAGTAAACCCAAATTTGAAATAAAAGTTATACAAAATTTTAAAATTGAAATTAAAAAATGAACACAAGACCCAAAAAAAGGAAATTTAATGTCTATCACACATGCATTACACTTACAAATAAAATCCTCAAGAATAAGCTCTGTGAAAAAAGCTGGAAAGCCACTTAAAACGCTAAACTAGTCCAACGCCACTAGTAAACATGAAACATTGGTAAACAGAGTATACACGCAAACATAGGCAATTCATTGGAGCTGCAAATGGTGGATGTCACACATTTTATCGATAAATTAATGATTTTATTACCAAGCCGCCACCTAGTATTGGGGTTTAATCATGATAGTAAATGAAAGAGTATGTAATGCCTCCATCTTAGAGAGAAAACGCCTTTGTGTGCCTGCCAACAGTGAATTAGATAAGACATTAAATATGAAAGAGTACGTAATGCCTCCATCTCAGATAGAAAAATGCCTTCCTATGCCTGCCACCAGTGAATAAGATAAGACATTAAATTGAATCCTTAAATGTGCAAATCCATCACTCCAGATATGCCAAGATTTTTATATTATATTAAGTACCATTTCTATGCAGGAGGAATTAAATTAAATATTTATGACATCATTTAAAATTAAGGAAAAATGATTTTTATGCTTACTATTTGTAATATAAACCAATAGGAAGAAAGAAAAATAGCATTTTAACAATAACTTAAAATATAAATTAAATTTAAACTATAGAGCTTTTGTGCAGAAATTTTAATTCTTTGCCATGATTGGTTGCATTAATTGGAAAATTGAATCCAATGGATGCAATAGTAACCTGCCTACGACAGGAACTAATAATAAAATGAAGATCTTAAAGAAAAAATAGATAGAATTAAAATAATTGGGTCAAAAATTTTGAAATTAATTATATTTTCTTGATTTAAAGATATAGAAAATTATTTATATTATGAAAAATAACATGTATAAAATTTTAAAGCATATATAATGGAATTTTATATATTAGAAATAATAAATTATAGGTAAGAAAATAACTAATCAAATATTATTTTGGGTTCATGGGTTAATTTAGTAAATAAAATAATTGAATATTTTAAAAAAAAGATAGATAGAATTGAAATAATAGAGTCAAAAGTTTGGAAAGTAATTATATTTTATTGGTTTAAAGATATAGAAAATTATTTATATTGTGAAAAATAATATATATAAACTTTTAAAGCATATATATATATATATATATATATGGAATTTGATATATTGGAAATAATAAATTATAAATAAGAAAATAACTAATCAAATATTACTTTGGATTCATGGGTTAATTTAGTAAATAAAATAATTGATTATTTTAAAGAAAAGATAGATAGAATTGAAATAATTGGGACAAAAGTTTGGAAAATAATTATATTTTATTGATTTAAAGATATAGAAAATTATTTATATTGTGAAAAATAATATATATTTAAACTTTTAAAGCACGTGTGTGTGTGTGTGTGTATATATGGAGTTTTAATTATTGGAAATAATAAATTATAAATAAGAAAATAATTAATCAAATATTACTTTGAATTTATGGGTTAATTTAGTAAATAAAATAGGGGTTGGGGCCCTAGCTCAGTTGACTAAACCTTGCCTATTGTAGGAGGTTGGTCAGGAGGTCTAGTTTCCCCCACCCTCGTGGTACCGAAGGGCGTGTTGTGTCAGCGCCACCCATGACATTAAAAAGTTTACAAAGTGCATTGCAATTTATAGGGGGTCGTGCTACCCAATTCTTGCAGTCTAAAAAAAAAATAGTAAATAAAATAATTTTATAGTATTATTAAATAATTTTTGAATGGATAGAGAGAACAATGTTAGGTATATCTTATACCTCTTTTCATATTTTTTAATAATTCTATTAATCCATTAATGATTATATCACTATCAAACTCTCATAGGATGGTTGTGTTAAGGTAGATCAATGTCTTCATTACCTTGGATCAATATCATAAAGGTGCACTTATAGTCCTTACATGAGTGAGTGGGGGTGAAAGTTACCATTAGAGGAGAGATTATTACAAGGGTACCAATATATTTATGTCGCATTCATTGGCCCCCTTATAATCTTAGGATACATTTACACATAGGTTGTGTCACCTAGTGGTGCATATTGTTTGTTCAAGTGGATAATACCATCGTACTTCACCCTCCATCTTTTACATGTATTTTTTTGTATGTCATCCTTTACATATTTGGCATTACATGGTGTTATGCATGGCATCAAGACATGTATACTTGTATCGCATTTCAATAGTGCATCACTCGTAGGCTAAAAAATACCTATTTTGTGCATTTTTCCTTCAATATTTTGTGGACATCAAAATGTCTCCTCAAACACTAAACAAAAAATAAATAGTTCCAAAATAATATATAATAGAGAAGAAATAAGACACCATGACACATAAAGGGCCATGCCAACCTTGAAATTTAAGGTGTTCCACTATTAGGCCTCTTAAGACCTAAACCCCAAAATAAGCATTGATACACAATTGAGAATAAAAGAGCACATAATTCTAGGTGGGTTATTGCCTTAGTGAGGTATGACAACCTCACTTTCTATTTACAACTAGATGAAGAAGTGAATTGAAGGAATGTCTTCTCAAACAAAAAAACATCAAATAAACAATTACTAAAACAATACAAGATAGAGAAGAAACAAGCAATAAAACAAGAAACTAGGTGGGTCATTGCCTCAGTGACATATCACGACTTCAACTTTCATTTACAACTAAATAGAGGAGTGGATTGAATAAATGCCTTCTCAAGCACTAACAACAAATCATTGGTGTAGTGAACACATGATAGAGAAGGAATGCACATAAAATGAGAAAAACTAAGTGAGTTATTGCCTTAGTGAGGTATGACAATCTAACCTTCCATTTATATCTAGATGGAGGAGTGAAATGAAGAAATTCCTTCTCAAATAATAAACAACAAATAAACATTGGCCTAAACAATACATGACAACGAAGAAACAACTAAAAAATTAAAAAAACTAGTTGAGTCATTGCCTTAGTGATGTATAAAGACCTCACCTTCCATTTGAAGCCAGACAAATAAAGGCATAGAACATGACCACCAAACAAACATCCACATCCTCTCAACATTCTCTCAATGCAAACCTCCAAACTCTCTTCATTGAATCCCTTCAAAGTCATGAGAAAATGAGAGCAGAAATGAACAAACAACTACATGTGGGCAATGAAATATGTTTTAGGGGAAAAGACAATTGATAGTGAAGTGGTGTGCATTGTTTAATGCTACATACTACAATGTTGAAGGCAACGACGTTTTATATTTGCATGTCATCCCATACATGCAAGCATGGAGGTAGACTCACTAAATGTGTGTGTGAATTGAGTGTGGACTCACATCGAATAAATGAGTTGGTGTTTGATTGAAACATGTGATTTTGCATGGTGAGAGTTCAAGCAAATGGTAACATCTAGTACGTTGATGATGTTTTACAACCAGAGGTCCATGTGCACCACCTGCAGACAACTATAATTTTGAGGGTAAAATAAGAGTGTCTACTGTCAACTCCTTTGTGTGTACATTGAATCATACACCCCTTAAAATAAAATTTTTAAACCATCCACCTCCCTACACATTTGACTGAAAAGAATGCTACAATGATATGTACAAGTCCAAGCCAACTCTAAAAAATTTAGTGTGTCACTATCAAGGTTTCTCCCCTAATTTAAAATAAAAAATACAAAATAAACTTGCACACCTTAGCTCAACACCGTTCTTAGGCTAGAGTCCTATGGGAGGCTTCATAATCTACTTTGAAGAAGCAGGGGATCCCATGAAGCAAAAAAAATACAAGATTAATTATAACATTTTCCTCAATAATAACCCTTATTTTTAGATCTAAAATTTAAAAGGGTGCAATTGGGGTAAGGTTAGAAATTGCCCCACCATCTTAGGCTTTTTTTTGCCACTTTTCAATCATATGGAGTTTTTAAATTCCCGTCAAATTTTTTTATTATTATTTTATATTTATTTACTCTGCTAAATTGAATATGCAAAATAATAAAATTCATGAGACCACCATCTTCCATAAATTTAAGAGCTTAAACTTTTAAGCTTAAATTATGGAAGAGGACCTGGTAGCTAAGCACCCTAACTTCGTGCTTCTCAAAATCCTATGTGGAATTTCAAATCACTCCTAATTTTTTATAGCAACTTACTTGGCAAGCGCCCTGCTTATAACTAAGGTTTCAAGGCCACATCAACAAATATAATGCCACATCAACATGTTTTTTGTCAAGGTGTCCAAAAAGACCCAAAGAAAAAGTGAGACTGGTATTTGTGCACTAAATCTTGTTCTATTGGTGCATTGATGTGGCATCACATGATTTGTTGCTTTTTAGATCTAAGGGATACATTTCATTCAATTATGGGTAGTGATCATCAACACTAACAACTTTAAAATCACAACTAGGGGAGAGGACCCAATAGTTGAGCATGTTTCAATAGTTGTGATAGTAGTAGTTTATATAATGCCCAATAGTTGTGACTTGACTACCCATAATTAAACAAAATATATTCCTTTGATCTAAAAAGAAACCAATCATGTGATGTCACATCGGCGCTCAACTACCCATGATGTGAATGAACAAGTATTGGTCTCACTTTTTTTTTGGGCCTTTTTGGACACCTTGACAAAAAGCATGCCGATGTGGCATCATATTTGATGATGTGGCCCTGAAACAAAAGTTATAAGCAGGGGACTTGCTAAGTAGGCTGCTGTAAAAAATTGGAAGTGATTTGAAATTTCCACGTAGGATAATTATAAGCACGAAGTTAGGGTGCACAACTACTTGGTCCTCTCTCCTATTGATCCAATATTGTTAAAATATTGAGCATTAAATCAACAAATGCTATAATAACTATTGGAACATGTGCACTAAATTCATGAGACCACCCACTTTAAAATAATCCAAAAAAATAAATCAATAAATGATGTAATAACTATTGGAACATGTGCACTAAATTCATGAGACCACCCACTTTAAAATAATCCAAAAAAAAAATCAACAAATGATGTAATAACTATTGGAACATGTGAACTAAATTCATGAGACCACCCACTTAAAAATAATCCAAAAAAAATCTCAACAGCACCCACTGAATTTTTTAAGAAGCCCCCTCCATAACACTCCACCCTTATCAATTCGTTCCACGTGCTTTTAGCATTTGATATACAGCAGGGCTCACATGCTAAGATTCGATATACAGTTGGACTCATATGCTAAGAAAATAAAATAAAATAAACTCAGTTTGGTGTTTTGACAAAAAATTCACTGCACCGGAAATTTTGATTAAAAAGATTTTATAGAGTTTTATGCTGTTCAGCCGCCTGAGAATAAGAACATTATGCAAACGCATTTATACTGTTAAGCCTTGTGACAGTAAAAAGACATTACACTTCTTCCTCAGTTTCTTCAGATTGCAAAGAAAAATGGCAGGGCATGCGGTAGTTGTTCCATATCCAGGGCGAGGCCACATCAATCCCATGATGCAGCTTGCCAGAAAGCTCGCTTCTCATGGAATCTCTGTTACATTCGTGCTGACTGAGGCGTGGCACAAAATGATCACACAGGCCGAGGATGATTCTTTCTCCCATGCTCGAAAGCTTGGCCTGGACATTCGGGCGGGCCTCATTCCAGACTGCGTGGTGGGGGAGTCACAAAGGTGGGCTAACATAGAGGCCTTTTTTCACTCGCTCTCAAACATGGAAGCTCATGTGAGCGACCTGATATCAAACCTCAATCGCTCAGGAATTACACCGTCCTGCATAGTGGCCGACTCTTTGCTCAGTTGGGCAGTGCCTCTTGCTAAACGACGTGCTATCCTCTCCATTTTCCTGTGGACAACGTCTGTCACAAATTTTTCCAGCTTACATCATTTGGGTAAACAAGAAAACCAAGAACCATTAGCAGTTAAATTATTTGCAGCTTGGCATTAGAAAGCAAAACTAATTCTTTATAATTTGTCGTTGCAGTTGGGTTGCAAGGCTGCATAGATGATATTCCTGGTGTGTCTTCGTTATTGCGGACGGAACTTCCAGACACGCTTCCCTCTTCCTCCCCTGCACGCCATGTGATTGCGCAGAGTTTGATAAATGTGAGAGAAGCAGACTGGGTTGTTTGGAATTCTTTCTACGCCTTGGATTGCAGGGCAGTGGAGGCCCTGCGGCACAAAACCCCTGTGCATTGTGTGGGCCCCTTGAACATGCCCTTTACCCACTGGGGAGATGGGAAGAGCGCTTCACAGTGCAGTCAATGGCTGGATTCGAAACCGGCCCGGTCGGTCATCTATGTTTCCTTCGGCAGCTTTATTAATGTGGCGAGAGCCCAGGTGGGGGAAATTGCCGCGGGTCTTAAGCAGAGCGGGTACCGTTTTGTATGGGCGCTTCGTCCAGATGCAGAGGCGTCTCATGTCTGGGAAATGTTGCCGCCTGGATTTTTGGAGGAATGTAAAGAGCGGGGCTTGGTTGAGTCTTGGTTTAGGCAGGAGGAGATTCTTTCACATCCTTCGGTGGGAGGGTTCTTCAGCCACTGTGGATGGAACGCCGTTATGGAGAGCGTTTCGGCGGGTGTTCCCATGTTAGGATTTCCTCTTGGGATGGAACAGTTCGCCAATTGCAAGCTGGTTGTGGACGAATGGAAGTTCGCGGTGAGGGGGAGGAGTAGAGAGGATGGAAATAGGGTAATAGCAGCACAAGAGATTGCCGAAAAGGTTAAAACGTTGATGGAAGGCGAGGAGAGCGAGAGATTAAGAGGAGCGGTCGAGAGGTTTAGAGAGCTTGCCAAAGAGGAAGTCGCCAATGGACTGTCTGCCAGTAATTTGAAACTACTTGCCGATAAGTTGAAAGCAGTCAAAACACCCATGAAAGAAATAGCTGAACAGGAAGGCATTTGAGATGGGTAATTGCTTTGCACCTATCTCTCCATTGTTTATCTCTGTTATTGCAGCCACCACCGAAATAATCAATGATCAGACTGACAAAAATGATTCAATGTCAAAAAGCTGAATCATCATTGTTGAAATTGTTAACCAAATTTTCAGGAAAAGATCTATTAGATAGTTGAGCATGTTCTAATAGTTGTTATAACATGTGTTGATTTAATGTTCAATATTTTTAACAATATTGAACCAATAGTTGTGACTTTAAAGTTGTTAGTGTTAATGATAACTACCAATAATTGAATAATATGTGTTCCTTAGATCTTAAAAGCAACAAATCATGTGATGCCATGCCACATCAGGGCACCAATAAAACATGATTTCGTGCATACAAGTAGGGGAGAGGGGCCCATAGTGGAGTGGGGTCTAATAGTGTGGATAGAAGTAGTCCTTAGTGGGCCCCAAAGTGGAGCACCTTAAGATCCAATTGCAAAACACTTTTTATCCATAAAGTACACAAACTAACAAATCATGTGATGCCACATCAACACACCAATAAAACATGACTTAGTGCACCACTATTAGGGTCACATTGTTTTTGGGCCTTTTTGGATACCTCAACAAAAAGCATGTTGATGTGGCATCACATTTGATGATGTGGCCCTAAAACGAAATATAGAAGCACGTGAATTGCCAAATAAACTGTTGTACAAAATTAGGAGTGATTTGAAATTTCCACATAGAATTTTGAAAAACACGAAGTTAACGTGCTCCACTGTGGGCCCCTCTCCCCTATTGGTCTCATTTTTTTTTGGACCTTTTTGAACACCTCGACAAAAAGCATGCTCATGTGGCATCATATTTGATGATGTGGCCCTGAAACCTTAGTGATAAGTAGATGCGTTGTCAAGGAAGCTGCTGTAAAAATTTGAGAATTTTTAAAAATTTCCACGTAAGATTTTGAGAAGCATGAAGTTAGGGTGTTCAACTACCGGACCCTCTCCTCCAATGCACAAAATAGACCCACGAAATGACTTTCAAATTAGGCGATTCTTCTTTTTACAGATTAAATTCTTAATACTAATGTGGTTGTTTGTTGTCATAGGTTTCAATGTTTAAAAGTAAAATAACTCACTCACTGGTTAGTTCTTATGTTTTAAAGTGTATGTGTATGGTAGTAATAGTGATAGACATTGAATACATTTGAATCAATGTGTAATTATTAGTGTATTGGCAGCAGAAATATAAGTGTATATATTAGGTTTATTAGTTGTTATGAAGAGAATTAATGAAGTGTTAGAATTAAAATAGTTTGATCAAATTTCTTAATGCATTTTTTTTTCAATTTTGTTTTAATATATCAAAATTAATTTATCTATCATTCTATTGGATGATAGTTGTAAATAGTATTGTTAGTGTGACATAAGTTATAGAATCTTGTAACTTTTTAATTTTGATTGTAAAATAGTAAAAAAAAATTCATGGGAACTTTTGTTTTATTTATTATCCTATTTGATAATGACATTATTTTTATTCAAGGTGTCGTGAGCTAATTTACAAAAAAAAATTAATCAAATTTGAGTCAATTTTAATTTACTAAAAAGATGAAATAGAGAAAATATGAGAGATTGTGAATAAAATAATCAACAAAAAACTAAATAAAATTTACATCTATTAGTTTAAAATATTTTTAAAATTAATAATAAGAAAAATAATATTTAATAAAGGGTAATGAGTAATTATATTTTTTTAATCTATTTTATATCTATTTTTAACCAATGTTAGGGAGGGATACTAATGCATCTAATGCATTCAATTTCTTTAATTAGTTTAGCCAGTGAACAAATATAATTCATTAATTTGAGCAAAAATCTTATAGTCTACATTTAATTTTCTATTTTAAACAATTGTAAACATGCCATTTATCTTTCTTTCTATTGGTTCATGTTGGGAATAATTAGTATAAAAATTAAAATTTTCTTTATTTTTTTAAATTTAAGTACATGCCTAATCCAATACATTTAATTTATTAAATCAAATTTCAAGTCTATTAATGCCTTGAATGATATGAGCACTATTATATACATTATAATAGTCATTTTTTATATGACAAGATAAATTAATATGAAAATAAATTTTTGCCTTAATAAAATTAGATTTAGAATTATTTTATCTCCTTAAATGATATTTCTAACATCACTCAATTTATTAGACACAACAAAATTCACTATGCTCACTAAAACATTGGCAAGAACCTAACATAATACATCTCTTGTTGAAGCATGATTGTAACAAACAAAAATGGGTGATTTTGATGGAAGGATGATTTCACTTTGAAAGAATGAACCTTTTTTAAAATTATAAACTATTGTCAAATATCTTTACAATAGTCAACATTACCAATTTTCCTCTTTTGTATAGAATAGAGACTTCTATACAATTTTGACATATAATATATTCTAAGATTTGGTTTTTCAAATTAGTAGGATTGGTGATAGGGGTTGTATTGGTGATTTTAGTGGTAGTTAAAAAATATTGAACAATAGAGTTGAATGATGGTTGGCAACATGGAAATAAGCATGGAAGGATGATGTCATCAATAGTGGTATGTTGATAATAGATTTTAGGATTGTGCAATTCAGGTGTAGATGAAGGAGAGATTTAATGATTATGACTAGGGCTAGTTGTGCCATAGTTTTTCCAAGTTTTTGTAATAGCAATATTATTTTTAGTGGTGGAAAAATCCCAAGTAAGAGGGATGTGGACCTGTAAATTATTGGAACAACCTCCAAGAAAGTGACTCTTCTTCTTCATGGTATGTGTTGAAGACTACATGGAATTAGTCATGTCCATTTCACCAAAGTCGTAGATTTCAACTTCTCATCCAAAATGTTTCATTCTTGAATCTCTCCATGTATATTGGAAGGAAAATCTTGAAACATCTTCACATGTTTAGAGTAATTGAGGTGCAATTTGGAGCTAGACCCAAAGCAAAGAAAGGGAACAATGAGTGAAAGGAAGTCAGGTGAGCAAAAATAGCTTCCTACACTAATATAAGTAGGGGAGAGTTACAAAATTTCCTTTTTAACACCTTATATAGTTACAATAAGAGATGCACAATAGAATAATGGAACAAAACAAGTACACAAATACAACATACACCAAATATACGAGGGGAAAACCCTTTCGAGTAAAAAACCCCACCCTCCAAAAGCACAAGAATATTGTATTACTTCAAATAAGAGTTACAATACAACCCCAAGTACAAATATTTCTTCAACAAGTGTTTCGAAATAAACACCTATTTATGGAGTGATACCGACAACACTTCATTACCTGTAACAAACTATGCATTCTACAATGCAAGGCACTCAATACATAGAGAGATACAAGCTTCAAGAAGCATCTAGAAGGAGAGGGGCATCCAAATATACATGGCACAATCTTCCATGCCATAACATGCATTTGGACACATGTAACATATTCCCTTACACCCCTTACAATTGTCATAACATGCAAATATTGTTTCTCCAAGCTTGGGAACTGAGAATATGTTAAAAATAGCTTATGATAGATGCCTTACATATCTTATGGTTGTCATAGAATCTATCATATCTGACAACACTTACAATTGTAAGAGAATATGTCATAATTGACCAAGAATACCCAATTCTCTTACAACCTATCATAACCCATTTTGGGTGCCAAATTCCTCCATGCAACAAGATGCCTTATAACACGTCATAGAATCTATCATAGACCAAAGATTCCAAAGTGGGACACCTCTATCCACTTGGGATGATTATGTGTCATCTAGTCACCTCCAACGAGGATGCCACCTAGCCGATGGGTCCCAATTTATGACATGACACCATAGGAAATTAAATAATACAAATAAATGTAATAATACATCAATTAAATCAATATTAGCACTCTAAGGTTGAGACACCTTAATCCCAACATTCTCCCGCTTGTTGAAGACCTGCCAAGAGTCATACAAAATCATCTACTCAGGGCCCCAAGGCCCATGGAATCATAACACCATTTGAACTTCTCTATGCTCACCGGTTTTGTCAATGCATCTAAAACATTCACCAAAGTGTCAACCTTCTCCAAGTTCACCTTTTCATATTCTACCATATCACAAACAAAATGATATTGAACATCAATGTGCTTTGTTTTGGCATGGAAGGTAGGATTCTTTGCTAGGAAAATCGCACTTTGACTGTCACAACAAATAGTAATTTGTCTTACATTTTAATTAATATTAGAACACAATATCTTAAGCCAAATAGCTTCCTTACAGGCATGATTGGATGCCATATACTCCACCTTTGTTGTGGACAACACAACTACAGCCTACCATTTACTCATCCAATTGATAGCACCACCAAACATCATAAACACATAACCACTGGTGGATCTTCTATTGTCAATGTCACCTTCCCAATTTGAATCCACATATACACGAATACTCACAAAATGCTAAGGTCTAGTAGGATAACCATGAAAACACAAGGAATACTCGAAAGTACCCCATAAATATCTAAACACTCTCTTAACCGCTTCCCAATGCATCTATCCTGGATTAGCCATAAAACAACTAAGGACTCCCACTACTTGGGCAATGTCTGGTCTCGTACACACTATCACATACATCAAACTACCAACTGCACTTGCATATGATACTTTAGTCATTTCCTCCATCTCAGTAGGATATTTTGGATAATCATTCACAGAAAGCTTTGTTCCTTGCATCATAAGAACAACTAATTTTCTGCAATCTACCATGTTGAATCTCTCCAACATCGATTTTACATACTTGCTTTGGCTTAACCAAAGATTTATGTTAGATTTATCTCTCATGATCTCCATTCCCAAAATGTACCTAGCTACACCTAGGTCTTTCATCTCAATCAGTGTTGACAACTAAAACTTCAAATCTGAAATCATACTTTTACCATTCCCAATAAACAACATATCATCTACATATAAAGCAATAATGAGAATGTGACCATTATCAGATTTAAAACATACACAATGGTCAGATTTATATCTCTAAATTAGTTTGCAAACCAAATTTTCTTTACCTTTTTCAATGAAATGCTTTGATTGTGACATGTAAATCTCTTCCTCCAAATCACCATGAAGGAATGTTGCCTTCACATCCATCGATTCCACTTCTAAGTCATATGCTACTGTAAATGACAACAGAATTCAGATAGATGTTACCTTCGTTGCAGGAGAGAATATCTCCCCATAATCAATTCCCTCCACCTATGTAAACCCCTTAGCAACCAACTGTGCCTTATACTTCTCAACACTGCCATCAAGACTACACTTCTTGAAAACCCATTTACAACCAACAGGTTTACATCCAATAGGCAAAGGTACCAGATCCCAAGTCTATTTTTATTTAATGCAGCTATCTCCTCATGCATGGTTTTTATCTAGGAATCTACAAATTTCTCATACACATAGTCTCTCTAATAGTCCTAGGCTCATCAGTGTTAGCAATCAAAGCAAAAATACAACTAGAATCCAATAATGAATAACCAAACCTTTCTAGTTGTCGCCTAACTCGTGTAGACCTCCTCAAAAGTTGAGGTTGAGGTTCTTCTTCTTCTTCATAAATTTCAAAGCTTCTTGAGCTCTCCTCATCATCAAATCCAATAGGAGTGTGTAGTTCTTCTTTCTTCGGAGTAGGTGGAATTTGAACTATCTCCTTATTTTGTTTCTCCTCTTTCTCTAGTTGCAGCTCAATAGTGGAAGGTTTCAAATCTCTGAAAATCACACTTCTACTATAGAGAACCTTTTGAGTTCTGGATCCCAAAGCTTGTACCCTTTCATACCGACACCATAGCTAATAAAGATACACTTAATAGCCTTGTTCTCAAACTTTGACCTCTTCTCAATCAGAACATGAGCATAAGCTTCACAACCAAATACTCTAAGGTGTATCATTGAAGGATTTTTACCAGACCACGCCTCCATGGGTGTCTTTTCAACAAGTACTGATGTAGGAGATCTATTTATCAAATAACATGCAGTGGCTACCGCTTCATCCTAAAACTTTTGTTCAAGGCTAGCACCACTCAACATAATCCTAGCCCTCTCCTTCAACATTTTGTTCATCCTCTCTCCAACTCCATTTTGTTGTGGAGTGTAGGGAGTTGTCTTATGTCTCTCAATCTCATGCTCTTTACAAAACTTTTCAAACTCTACAGAATAGAACTCACCACCATTATTAGTCCTCAAACACTTAATCTTTTTGCTAGTCTAATTTTCTACTAAGGCCTTAAACTCCTTAAACCAACTAAAGACTTCAACTTTACTTCTAAGAAAATAAAAAAATTTCCTTCTATTGTAATCATCTATAAAAGAAACAAAATATATAGATCTTGATAATGGAGGAACATTCATAGGAGCAAAAACATCTTAATGAACATAGTCCAAGACCCCAGAAGACTTATGAGAACTAGAATAAAAAGAAAAATGGGGTTGTTTTCCATATACACAATGTTCACAAAAATCAAACTAGAGTTTACAATCATCAAGGCCTTCAACAAGGCTCTTATTTTTCAGGGTTCTAAGACCCTTCCACCAATGTGACCAAGTCGTTGGTGCCATAACATTGTCTTCTCTGCAAGAAGCTTCATTTACATGGAATGAGCACTCTTAGGTACCCAAAATGCATGACCATTAGATGTAGCTGCAACATGCTTCTTCTCTACACAATTTGGTGGTGAGGATGAAGAATCCAAAGATCTCTTCTTTGGTACATCAAAAGAACTATTGCACTGTAAAATGCATGCATCAAGCTAAAAAAGAGTGCCAATATGAACTCCCTTAGCTAACACCATAGCTCCTCTTGTCATCTTGCATCATCCACTAGAGAAAACAACTTGCACTCCTAAATCATTCAGTTTACTTATAGAAAGTAGGATTCATGCCACACTTGGGATATGCAAAACACCTGCAATCCCCTTCACTCATCCATCAAGAAATCTAATTTTGACTCTTCCATGGCCAACAATCTTTAGGTGAGAGTCATCACCAAGGTACACCTCCCTACCATTGTACTCCTCATACTTCGAGAACCAATATCTATGAGAGGGCATGTGAAAGGATGCAGCCAAATCTATCAACCACACATCATCCAATCCATGGGCTACCAAGGTTGCAATAAATTCTTCTCCATCATCTTGAGATGATTTCTCATATTCAAAATTAGAGAAAGACTTGGATTTCTTCTTCTCCTCCTTACAATCTTTTTGAATGTGACCGAATTTTCCATAGTTCCAACATTTTGCCTTGGACTTCTTACCAAGATGCTTAGATCTCCCTGAAGACTTTGACTTAGATTTCTTGTCTTTCTTTTTTCCTCTCTCCTTTGGCCTACCACGAACAACAAGTGCCTTTTTGGCCATCTTAGAAGACTTCCTTCACATCTCTTTAGATAATAATGAGGCAACCACCTCATCCATCTTGAAGGTGGAAGTAGTGCTTCCAATAGCCATCACTAGGTGATCCCAAGAGTCTGGCAATGAACACAAAAGGAGCATGCAACAGTCTTGTTCATAATTTTTGTCTCCAACATAACCTAGTTGAGAAACCAACATGTTAAAAGAATTTAGATGATCTGCTATAGATCCTCCATATTTCATTTTTATAGAATACATCTTCTTTCTCGAGAAAAGCTTGTTTACTAGCGATTTAGCCTAATAGAAACCACCAAGCTTCTTCCACAGCTAAGAAAAAAATTTCTTTTCATGGACATTTAGGAGGAAAAAATTAGCAAAACATAGTCTAATAAGACCCTTGGCTTTCCTATCCACGAGATCTCAATCTTCTTGTTTCATGCCCGATAGTTTAGTTCCAGAAATAGTAGCCCATAGATCACGATCTACAAGCATGTCTTCCATTTTGAGATTCCAAAGTTCAAAATTACCATTGTTAAATGTATCCATCTCAATCCTCCCAGATGTGTCTACCATCTCTTTCCTACAACAAGTTCATGAAATACACTTCTACAAAACTCCCACTAAAACAAAGATCAACTCAAAATACCCTTCTAACCCAACAAAGGAATCAACGTTGGCCAGGCTCTGATACCAACTGAAAGGAATTCGAGTGAGAAGAAACAAATTCCTACACTAATCTAATTAGGGGAGAGTTACAAAAAATTCCTTTTTAACACCTTATACAGTTAAAATAAGAGATGCAATAGAATAATGGAACAAAACAATAAGTACACAAATACAACATATACCAAATATACGTGGGAAAAACCCTTTCGAGTAAAAAATCCACCCTCCAAAAGAAAAATACTATTGTATTACTTCAAACAAGAGTTACAATACAAGCCCAAGTACAAAGATTTCTTCAACAAGTGCTTTGAAACAAACACATGTTCTGGAGTGATATCAACAGTACTTCGTTACCTATAAGCAAACTATGCATTCTACAATGCAAGGCACTCAATATATAGAGAGATACAAGCTTCAAGAAGCATCTAGAAGGAGAGGGGTGTCCAAATCCACATGGAAAAATATTCCATGCCATAACATGCATTTGGAGGCATGTAACATATTCCCTTACACCCCTTACAGTTGTCATAACATGCATATATTCTTTCTCTGGAAGCTTGGGTGCCTAGAATATGCTAAAAATAGCTTATGAAAGATGCCTTGCACATCTTACAACTGTCATAGAATCTGCCATAACTGACAACACTTACAATTGTAAGAGAATCTGTCATAACTGACCAAGAATACCCAATTCTCTTATAGCCTATCATAACCCATCTTAGGCACCAACTTCCTCCATGCAACAAGATGCCTTATGACGTGTCATGGAATATGTTGTAGGTCAAATATTTCAAAGTGGGATACCTATGTCCACGCGGGATGATTATGTGTGATCTAGTCACCTCCAACAGGGAAGCCACCTAGCCGGTGGGTCCCAATTTATGACATGACACCATAGGAAATTAAATAATATAAATAAATGCAATAATACATAAATTATATCAATATTAGGAATCTAAGGTTGAGACACCTTAATCCCAACAATGAGTTGATTGGAGAAGAAATTGCATGGATCTAATTAATATAGAGAAAATTTTCCATTCCCTTGATGTCTCTTATGGGGTGGTAGTCATATCATAACATAAATAGCTTATTTTATTATATTAAAAGTTCCAAGCCAACAATGTTGCTTGGACTTGAGGTCCTTTATTTCTATAGCGTTATAACCCCATGGACATTATCTAACACCACTACATCACCCTACATCCATAGACTGTTTCAAATTCATAGCACTAAGACTCAAGTCTTGACTTGTTTGTTTTCCCCAAAGTTTCTAGACTTTGATTATAATATATTCATGGGTTGAGTGTAAATTGGGTCTAATTTGGAGCTAGATAGCAAAGTGAACAAGGGTATAATAGGTTGCTTGGAGAAGAATTTACTTGGATTTGAATTGATACAGAGGAAATTTTTCATTGCACATTGATGCAAGTTTCATGAATGTGGTAGCCATATATCATAAGCATATACAACATCATCATTGTATAAAGGTTCCAATCTATTGATGTTGCTTGGACTTGGGGTCCGTGATTTTTACAACATAACAGCCACATCATCAATTTGTATCATTCAACACCTTCATATCTCCCTAGCTTTGTAAAATATTTTAACTTTATGGGAATGGGGATTAGGTCTTAAATTGCTCAATTATTTTCCCTGTACTCTTGAGACTTCAATTGCTTTAGCAATTTCTTTGTTGTGCAATAATAAATTGCATTTCTTTGTAATTATAAATCCTAACCATTTTGACAGTATGTGTAGCCTAATCATGTTCTAGGTTAATATTTTGGTCACTTTGCCAAGTGTGATTCCCCCCCCCCCCAATAAATAACTAGGGAGTGCACGGGGGTTGATGGAGGTAGCACCCCTGAAGCAAAAATTCCTATATTTTTTAATAAAGAAATTCTAAATAACTCCCATGAAAAATTAATTTTGCAACTGGTTGACACTAAACAGTTTCTTGCTATGGATGGGAGTTGGAACTTGCAGCAAAAAGAATGTGAATTAGTTGAACAGTCATGCGGATCTAAAGTTGGAAGGCCATGGTTAGGAGAAACGCCCACACATCAAAGCATGTGGAAGTGTAGTGTAGATTTTGTTTTGAGCTCACAACAACGCGAGGTGTACAAACAATTTTGAAGATATTCTTTTTGAATATACACATAGTATATTTTTGTTGTTTTATAATTTGATCTTTGTTGAAGATTTAATAAAATGATCTAGTTGTTTGTGGATGTGGCCCAAAGGGTGAACCACATTGAAAAAATTTGTTGTTTGTGAATTTCATTCTTTGTTCTGTCAATTATTTATGATTTGCAAATTGTTTAATTCATTTATTTATTGCTTCAATGTTGTCTAAGATCCCAATACATTTCATGCAACTATAGTTGTACAATCTTCTCATCTATTTTTTGATCTCCTACAAAATATGTGTAACAAAAAATAAACCATATAAAAACCAATGCTCAAAACAATTAGTATATGATAAAATATTGATTCTTAAGCATTATAGCAATTCATGATGTTCAAATTGAGCATATGAACAAATCAAATATATTTTTAATAAATTTCATTATCACAATCCTTTTCAAATTCAGACATTAACACTAAATTGCTTGTTCTATTCTTAGGATTTTTTTCTCTAAATAAGGGGCTCATACTTACTCTGATGACAAATGTAAATTTGTGATAAAGTAGTTCACTATTGAAATATCAATTTTTTTTCTTATTTGTAGAAGGATAATGAATAAAAGGAGTCCTCTCATGATTGAGAGAGCCTATTATTTGGCATACCAAGTTTTCCAAGAAAAACTGAACTTCTTTTATGCTATAATATTTCCAATATTTGTACTTATGTAAATCTGCCAACCTCTTATTAGTTTTTTCATATCTTTCATAATGATCTCATCTAAATTTTAAGAACTCAAAAACAATATAAGAAGGGATGGCATGCAATGCCTAGTTAATAAGTTTTGGAGCGATAAAACAAGATGAGTAAGGTGTAGATGGCTAATATAAAAAATGAACAATATTATGAATGAAGAAGAAAGATATGAGTATGGATAACTCAATTATTAGAATGACAAAAATCAAAGTATTTCATCATCATAAAGAAGCTCAACCATCATATTATCTCTTAGAAGTGTTGAATACAAATACACATCTAATGTAAAAGAGAAAGAGAAAAGAGAAAGATGGCTAGAAAATACTACCATAAACATAAAATCAATGTAGAATTGTAATTCAAATAAATATAGTATATGCAATGTAAATGTAAAGTTTAGTCATTATAAATCTTAATGTTTGCATAAGTTTAGACTAGCCACAAACAAGTAAAGGACAATGTGCAACATATTTTATTACATTCAAAACAAAGAATTGGTGCATATTCTTACTATTTACGTCACAAAATTTGTTTGTCATCTTACAATCTTGAGAGGTGTTGATCAACATAACTATTTTTTATATTTTCAAGTTATCACATTGCAATTCTATAAATTTAATATTTTTTTTAAATTTACATGAGTATCACAATAGATTAACAATTTTATGCATTACACATAACTTACAAGCATAGTTGTTATTTATTTATTTATTATTTACACTTGATGAGTCTAACTTTTTTTTAGATTTTTAAACTATCATATTATAATTTTATATTTAAGAACAAGCAACGATATTTTCTAATATCCTTTCATTATGCTCCCAAATTGGATGCATTTGTCTAGTTTCATTAGATTTATGAAAACATCATAGTTTAAGAACATAAAAGGTCTAGACAAAATACATACTTTTTTTAGTTCATTTCATGTTGGGTATAGGCAAACAAGAAAAAGGTAATGCACCTGCAAACTATATGACATCAACTCTAAGATATTTTCTACTCACAACAATTATATTAATTTTAATTTAGTTCAAAAATATACAACCTTAATATTGAAGAGAATAATTTTTAAAATCAAAGTATTTAACTAAATTATTTACTTTTCTTTTTTTTTTAAATCAAGATATTTAACTTAAATTGAAAAGATTTAGCTTACACTTTTATGTATAGCATTTCTAGCTCTATTTAAACACTACTACTCTTTTATATTTCTTAAAGTGCATCAAAACTCTTGATGAACATAAATGGAACCTATTTAATTCTATTAGAAATTATTTAAAATTTAAGTGCTTTTTTGTGGGATATACCAAAGCAGTATTTAGAGGTATCTCTAGATTAATTTTTATAGAATGAAATAGAAATATCTTAACTCATTTTAGTTAATGAATCTTTGGGAAGAAGCTCCTAACCATATTTAGGGGTGTTTTACATAGACCTTACATTTGTAATTGAAGTACTAAATTCTTTATCATAAATTGATAAAAAAATCTCTAAAATATTCATACCATATTATCAAAGACTTTGCATCTTTTTACAATGCACAAAATCCCAAAGACCAACCAATGGTTGCAAGTTTGATGGCCTTGACCTGGCCAAGTTGGAGTCTTAAAATTTTCAAATCTTAGTATACTTGTGGATAATTGGATCCCAAAAAACATGTATTAAAGTCATGTTTAAAAACCCTTTAAAATATATATAAACTAAAATTTAAACAACTGATGAAATTAAAATTCATGAATAAAATGTCCACATGCTTGAAAATAATAAATGGAAGCAATACAACTCTCTTGAAGCATACTATCGGATCTAGAAATGTAAGAGTAAGACAAGATTCTATGGTGGAGATTGTACCCACACAAGGGAAATTAAGTACGGGTAACATGCAATATATTCCATGTAAAATGGGTCTTTGACATCTCTTATTCTATGTCTAGGTAAGTGCAAAAAGATGGGGGACCAAAAAGTGGCCACTCCACTTTTTGGTCCCGAAAAAGAGGAAACATAAGTGTGTTATAATGAAATGTACTTGTGTTATGGGTTGGTACCGACCAAGCCTAGGCTCAATCATTACCAAGCCATAATGTGAGTGTGTTATAACGTGCTCACATTATGGTTTGGTATTGTAAAAATAAGGAAGTTCAAGATGAAATCTTTTATATGGTGAAATGTGTAGAAGAAACTCTAGAAGATTACCTTGAATGGTTTCATTTAGTCTCCAGAGAATGAGACAAACAGGATTAACTAATGATGATATTAAGATACTTTTTCTTAGAGGAATTTGTGATGAGTGCATTGATGTTTTGTATCTTATAGGTGGTGGAGACATTTCTAAATTAATATTTGATGGAGGATGTGATATCTTTAGGAACTACTCAAGATCTACGTGATCTATAAGGGGCTATCATGGGAAGCATGTCTCCTCTGGGATTACAAGTATCACTAAGCGTGAACTAGGTATGTTACTTGATGACTTAAAAACTGATCTTTTAAGTCACATGGGAAAAAAAATTGATATCTTATATACACATAAAAAGTAAGAAGAAACTGAAAAAGCACTTGTCATTTTTTGTCCTCTATGTCATAAGAAACATACTAGTGAAGAGTGTCCTAATAATAAAACAAAGATTTCTTCTCTAGAGGATGCTAGTAGAAATATCAACTTATGACCTCTCTTGGTATACATGGCAGATGTTAAATACACTGAAGAAATTTTTTATTCTATGGCTCAACTAAAGCCTTGGCCTCCATGAGCTATGCCCCCAAGAATGGTGAATGACTTTTATGCACCTCACAATATAGGGCCTAGTAATCAATCTATTCCTTTTTTGAACCAATATGGATGGTATGGAGTTTTGCAGCAACCTCCACCTTATCCACAATGGCCAAGCTCATACCACCATGCCCCACAACCATGGAAACAAGCATGGAGGACATCACCACCATAATTTCTACAATAGCCATCATATCCAAAACCACCTATGATCACTCTGTACTAGCAGCCACAATAATTTTTACCATAGATACCCCCCACATCTAATAATCCACCATCCAATCCATCACAACCACCAAAAGAAACACCAAGTCTTTCTCAACCATCACCAAATCCAAATAATAAGGGGTGTAACCTATCTATAATAATGAGGTGGCAAGGTATCCAACTTATATTGTTAATACATTGGATATTAATGGGGTACAATTAAGGTCAGGAAAATCTCTTCAAGGACCTATAATTACTGAAGTGGTTCACAAGAATATTTTGAAGAAATCCAAGATAAACAGGACATGCTACCAAAGTTTCCCTTGTTTCATAATTGGTTCAACTCCCAACCAATACAAAATGAATTACCTTAATTTGAATTTGAATTTTTTAATGAGTTAAGGAATGTCAATATTAAAATTCCTCTTTTGCAAGAAATTAAGGATATTCCTATATACAAAAAGACAAATCAAGATTTGTGTACCCAAAGGCAGAAGAAGAAAAAAGATCCAAAAATTGTTCAAGTTATTAGACAACTTGTTGATCTTATGTTAGGGAATATATTGGTTCCCAATTATTCAAATCCAAGGAGTCCCATTCAATATAGGTACATATTGGTCATATTCTCATTCCAAATACATTGATTGATTTAATTCTCACTATAAATGTTATGACAAATGAAACCAAGGAAAAATTATGTCTCCAAGAACTTAGGCCCACATGTGCAATCCTACAAATGGTAGATCATTCTCTAGTTAAGCCTAAAGGTATGATTTAAGATGTAATTATTTTTGTTGATTCTTGGGAGTATCCAACTAACTTTATGATTTTGCAACCTAAAATAAAGCTAGAGGGATAACCTCTAATTCTAGGAAGACCTTGGTTGGTTGTAGCGAATGATTTTATTAATTGTCAATCAAGTAACATGGTTATCTCCAATGGTGAAAAACCAAAGCAACTAACATTGTACCCACTAGCACAACCTTTTTTGGAGACTAAGGATCCTTTATGGGTTGATAGTGACTTGGGTAAATCACTTACTACTCTAAAAATTGATCAAAGTATTGATATTGATGAGCCATCTAAAGCTACTATCCTTGCTAATTTACTTCAAAATCGGTATTCATATAATGATATCCTAGAAATATTGGTTCTTCATTCATGTATAGTCCAGATAATTGTCCATTTGGAAATTTACCTTTGATAAGTGATTCACGGTCCCTTCAATATTTTATCACATTGCACCAACTGTTACCATGGTGCATGACAGTTTGTATAGCCCATATTTTTTTACCAAAACATCTCTACCATCCACTTCACAATTACTTGCTATAAATTTACCTACACAATCACAAGCAATGAAATTTTTTCTAGGCTGTACACTCAATATCAACCCACACTTGAGCACTATGCAAATTCAAGATCTAATCACCATGTTACAGAGTCATAAAGCTATATTTTCATGGGAATACTAGGATGTAGTTACATACATCTGGACACGTACACACACCACATTTATATGGAGGAAGGTAGTTGTTCAATCAAACAACCACAAAGACGATTAAATCCTATTTTGTCTAAGATTGTTAAAGAGGAATTGCAAAAGTTGTTAAATGTAAGCTTTATTTACCCAATTTCATATAGTCAATGGGTCTCTCCCTTAGTTGTGGTGCCTAAAAATAATCGTACTTGTAGTGAATCTATGTTGATCATAGAGCTCTCAATAAAGAAATTTAAAAGGATCATTTTCCATTACCATTTATTGATCAAGTTCTTGATACTGTTGCAGAAAAGAAGTTATTTTCCTTCTTGGATGGTTTTAGTAGATACAATTAGATCTAAATAGTGCTCAAAAATTAGGAAAATACTAATTTTACTTGTCCTTGGGGGACGTTTGCATACAATGTTCTACCTTTCAATTTATGTAATACCCCTGCAACTTTTCAAAAGGAAGTTTTGAGTATTTTTTTTGATATTATTCATGATTGTGTAGAAGTTTATATGGATGATTTTACTATGTATGGTGATACTTATGAGGAAGCTAAATGAAATATTGAAAAATGTTCTTCAACGATGTGAAGACACTAATTTATCCCTTAGTCATGAAAAATGTCATATTCTAATGATTGAATGTATAGTGTTAGCTCATTACATTTCTTCTAAGGGTATTGAAGTTGATCCTAAAAAGGTAAAAGTAATTCAATATTTACCTACACCTACTTGTCAAAAGGACATTCATAGTTTCCTAGGACAAGTAGGATATTATCAAAGGTTTATTCAAAATTTCAATAAAATTGCCTCACCACTTTTTATCTTGTTAGGAAAAGATAATGTCTTCTCATGGATAACAAAATGCCAACAGGTCTTCGAAAAAATCAAAGAAAGAAATGTTACTACACCAGTGCTACATGGCCCAAACTAGGAACTCCTATTTCATATTCACATTGATTCCTCAAATACCTCAATGGGAACTATACTAGGCCAAAAGGATGATGTAATCTTCTGCTCCATCTATTACATCAATAAAAAATTCACAAGTGTTGAGGTAAATTATATGGTAACTAAAAAAGAATTTTTAGCTATCATGTGGGTGAGTGAAGGATTATGGGGGTCCAAAAAGTTGTGGTATGACATAAAGTGGTTGACAACCTTTTTATCCAAATTTGATGAAACTAAAAGGGTTTATAGAGAAAACTGTCAACTTTCCAAAAATATAAGATATGCCTTATTTGGAATTAAATAGATAATTATTATTGATTTTCTATATACATTCTGACTAAAGTCTTGATTGATAGGATGGTTGAAAAACATCTATAACTTTTAAATGGTTAAACATTTTTGAATCCAAAAGATGCATCACAAACCATAGTTTAAAAAAAAGAAAAATTAAATTTCATAATTTTTTGACAAAGTTAGGCTAGTCAGGCAAATGGTTTTTTAATATTTTTAAAAATTCATACTAAAAAATTCATAACTAAATATTTACTTGCAAATAAATTACAAAAAAATATGTGTCACATCCAGGAATGTGTCCTCTACTAATATTGAAATATTTAGAATAAAATATTTATTTTTTCTCCCCATTAGGGTGGCCAAACAAACATGTGCTTTTTTTTTCTTGAAAATTTTAGTTATACTGCATTGAAATTTCAAATTTTCACCAAATAGATTTTCTTTTTTCCAAAAAAGGACTAATAGCTTAGAAACTACATTCAATTTGCTACAAATTTTGTTTTTACATATTTTTTAAATTATGTTAATAGCCTATTCAAATTTTTATGTCAAGTTGTGTAACTTTGGTTTTCTTAATTTTCATTGCCACTTAGGGGCCTAGTTTGGACCCCCATGATCATGCACTAACCCATGTATGCAGTTAATAAATACTATCATTATATCACTGGTTATAAAGTGTTTATTCATATTGATCATTTTTCAATTAAATTTTTAATGAATAAACTTGTTATTGGAAGGTTCATTAGATGGTTATTATTTCCACAAGAATTTGATATAACTATACTTGATAAGCCTAGTCAAGAGAATGTTGTTGCATATTTCTTATCTAGGTTACAACATAAGGATGAACCTATATACCTATTGATGATACTTTTCCAAATGAATTCCTTTTGCAATTTATGTTAAAATTCCATGGTTTGCAAATATTGCAAACTATTTAGTCACTTGCAAGTTTCCCCCACATTTCTCTCTCAGAGATCATCAAAAGCTTGTTGGACTAAGTGGTCAGTACACATGGATCAATGGACTTCTCTTCCACACTGGCATTGATAATGTCATGAGTCATTGTGCAGTTGAAGATGATGTCTTTGACATACTTTGTGCATGCCATACTGAACCATGTAGAGGACATTTTGTAGCCCAGAGGACAACCAACAAGATTCTTACTATTGGATATTACTAGCCCACAATTCATAAGGATTGCAAATGGTATGTTCAACATTGTGACAAATGTCAATGAATGGGCTAAACCACACGTTCAAATGAAATGCCTTTGCAACCTCAATTATCTATTGAACCCTTTAAAAAATGAGGTTTAGACTTTGTGGGGGCCATTAATCCTCCATCTAGAAATAAATAAAACATCTTAGTTTGCACTAATTATGTTACCAAATGGGTTGAGGTCGTCGCACTAAAACATGCCAGGGATACCAAGGTTGGTTTTCTATACACAAAGATCTTCACAAGGTTTGGGCACCAAAGGAGATTGTAATAGATCAAGGACCACAATTCACATCTAAGCTAATTGCTACTCTGGTTTGTTAATTTGAGATTCGACATCGTAAGTCTTCTCTGTATCATCCATAAGCTAATGACCAAGTCGAAGTAACCAATAGAGAACTTGAGAATATCCTCACAAAATAATATCACTTCATCAAAAAGATTAGATAGCTAGACTTATTGAAGTAGTATGGACTTACCAGACAATGTGGAAGACTACCACTGGTCTTGCACCTTATGAACTCGTCTATGGTAAGAAGATTGTATTGCCTATTGAGTTTAAAATTAAAACTTTGCATACTGCTTTCAAAGTGGATTTAAATCTTACTGACACCAAAATGGAAAGAATTGAGCAACTCCATTCTTTAGATGAAATGTTTCAATAGGCTCTCTTTCATACATAAGTTGTCAACAACAATGTACTCTTTGGCATGATCGTTTCATTCATAAGCAATCATTTCAGCCAAGAGACTAGGAACTTTTGTATGACTCCAAGTTTTAGTATTTTAAAGGTAAATTCCACACCAAGTAGCCTAGACCATATTAGATTGATATTTTCTATGACAATGGAATAGTCAAGCTTTTCACTATGTACTCCAATCGCATAGCTCTTGTTGTTAATGGTCATTGTCTCAAATTATACAAGCAACCTATTACAAAATATAGCTTTATTTCTAGTGTGAAGAAGGAACTCAATGTCCTTGATAGAGTTCTTGTTGCCTCTTCAAGTACCTTTTAAGTGCTTTATTATTAAAAAGAGAAATAACATATTGCAATGAAAAACCTCGAGCATTGCTAGACGATTCCAATTAGAAAATCATTTTTCTGATGGATTGTAATCAGGACTAAACTCTCAGAGGTGAAAACCATTTTTTTGCCACCTCTAAGTGGCAGAAGACTAAAAACTGGGAAACTAATGGTTTGTTGTTGTGATAAAAAACAAAGGGGAAGGGCTTGTGATAGTAACTTTCCTATCGTCATTTCTACATGAACTTCTTGCTCTGCTTCCTTACTACTAGTCAATGCCTTCACCCTAGATGCATTTTAGTTTTATGATAGAAAAAATCTTCCCCATCACCATCATTCCATTGGGTGATGATTGTGCATTGTCCTAATTGCATCCCTATCAAACTCACTATGGTTCTTTTCGCTCAACCCCTTCTCCCATAATCATTCCTTCAACACTCATCTAGATTCTACACATGGATTTCTACCACATAGGGTTCACAACATTCAATTTTGTCGTGTTAGACCCTTCTTTTATTCTTGTTCGATGCACCTCGATCTTATCTGAGCTAGTACTATGCCATGATTCCTGGATTGTCCACACACTATCATAAATTGAATTTTCTACCATCACAACTCGCGTTCTCTTATTATGATTTAGATTTACATGGTGGGCTTTTGTTATCACAATCACACACTTTGCTCACTCCTACTTCAAACACATGGTTTTCTTTCCACAACTCCTTCCTTGCAATCACCCATGTTCTTCCACATCCATGTTTGGGTCATTTTCATGTCACCATCACCATCATTTCACTTGATGGTGTCTTTATTCTCACTATCAGGCAATATCAACCTCTCTATACGAAATTTACCTCCTACCTATGTGGTTATTATTGCATCATTTGCACGTTTCAATTTTTTTGGCTACACCTTCTTCGCCAGCTCAACGAATGATTATTCCTAATGGAAACCTCATCCCCGTGTTATCCTATGCTAATTGAGAGTATGGTATTCTTTACTTTCTTTTGGTGTATTAAATATTATTCTATTTTTTTATGATAATTTGTTTGACATGAACCAAGATGGATTCATGATTTAGCTGGGGGAAGTTCTATCATATTTCATATATGTAGAATCCTTTTCCTTACTTAGTAATTATTACATGGTAAGTGAATCTAATATTTTTTCCTATCCACATTTACTGATAGCTATTCGCCATAACCACTTTCCCAAAATCTACTTCTAAAATCCACCTCTATGGTTTGTTTTGTCTTGTAATAGTTGTTTTTTATTTTTGGTCTCAAAAATGTCATAGCTACCTCTTACTTGTTCCAGCTTACAAAATTCTTGTTGGAGTAATCAGAGGAAGTCATATTCATCATGAATCCACCTCTATGAAAGCATTAATGGCCAATAATGAAGTCTATAAAATATTTAAACAATCTAAATGGTTTATTTACTATAAGAATTTGTGTGGGTTCAATGATGAAATTGCTAAGGATTTTTTCATGGGGTTCCATTGCAGTTAGGTGTCTTTAAGGGGTCTATCATTTCCAATTAGAGTTCAGGCCATTGTTGCGGTCACTGGAATCCCGCAGACTGGTGAAGCCTTATTTTCCACTGGATCCAGCAAGGTCACAGACCTTAAGCCTGTGTGTAAACTATTTTTGCAAAGAAGAGAATCTCTTCTGCAAATTTCTTGCACATAGCTTCATTTCCTCCAAAGATTATATCATCAACATACACAACCACAATCAAGATTTGATCTTTTTCAACTTTGAAATAAAGATTACTATTTGTGGTACCTTTACTAAATCCTTGTATCAAGTACTTATCCAACCTTGCATACCAAGCTTTGGAGGCTTGCTTCAATCCATATAATTCCTTTTTCAATATATAGACCATATTTGGTTTTTCTGATAATTGAAATCCTTCCAGTTGTTCAATGTATACTTCTTCCAACTCACCATTCAAGAAAGCATACTTCACATCCATTTGAAATACTTTGAAATCTTTGTGTGTTGAAAAATCCAAAAACATCCTAATAGCTTCCATTCTTTCCACCGAATCAAATGTCTCCTCAAAACCTATTCCTTCTACTTGTGAGTATCCCTTACACACAAGCCTTGCCTTGTTTCTTACCACTTCTACATTCTCATTCAGTTTGTTCTAGAATACCCACTTAGTTCCAATCACATTCTTGTTTGCTGGTCTTGGGATAAATTCCTAAGTCTGGTTCTTCTCAATCTACATTTGTTCTTATTCCATATCCTTGATCTAATATTCATCCTTGCATGCTTCAATCACTATTTTATTTTCAAATTTAGAGAGTAAACATAGATTTACCTATTCTTCAGCCATAGTAGATTTCAATCGTGTCAATGCACTCTTTCTTTTTTCACCAATGATTTGATCTTCAAAATAATTATTTTGCACATACTCAGGGGTCTTAGGGATCCTTTTCAGAGCTTATTCCTCTTCAATCTAAGCTTCTTTTTCCTTATCTTCATTTTCGTCATTTTCTCTTTATGAGAACTCATTTGATTCATATTTATCTATCACTACAAAATTATTTTGTAAGTATTCATCCACTTTGACACTTGCACTCTCAACAATCTTCTTCAATCTCTTGTTGTAGCACCAGTAATCTTTTCTTCTTGTAGAATATTAGAGGAAGATACCTTCATCAGATCTTGTATCAAACTTTCCTAAGTTTTCTTCATCTCTTCTAATATAGCATTTTCTTCTAAACACTCTAAAGTATTTGACAGTAGAAGTCCTTCCATACCACAACTCATAGGGATTATTTACACTGTTTTCGCTTGCTTGAAATTTGCTAAGAATGTAGATAATGGTGTGAATTTCTTCTCTCTAGTAGACTTCCAATAGGTTTGCTTCTTTCATCATTGTTCTTGCAGCTTCTTGAGTAGTCCTATTCTTTATTTCAACCACTCCATTCTGCTGAGGAGTTCTAGGGGTAGATAGATGCCTCTTTATCCCATGATTCTCACAAAAAATGTTAAACTCATTGGAGGTGAACTCTCCAACTCTGTTAGACCTCAAACACTTGATTTTCATATACATTTCATTCTCAACCATAACTTTCAATGCTTTAAACTTATCTAGAGATTCTAATTTTTCTTTGAGAAAAGTAACCCATGTCATTCTAAAATAATCATCAATCAATAGCATGAAATGCATGTCACCTTGAAGACTTCTTACTCTGGTAGGACCACCAAGGTTTGTATGCACCAACTTCGATAGTTTGGTAGTAGATTGGTCTTTAACTTTCAAACTTCTTCTTGCTTGTTTCCTAATTTGATATTCCTTGTAGACAACATTAATGGGTTCTGTAATCCTTGACAGATCTCTCAAAGCTTGAACTAAACTGATCCTCACTAGGTAATCAAAATTAATGACACATCCTTCTATTCCATAGCCAACTTTCATTAATCTGAGTCATAAAGCAGTGACCATCAACACCTTTGAGTTGATAAGCATTTCCATCTGTCCTTTTTCCAGCAGCAACCATAGTACTAGAGCTTTTTTTGATCTCACATCCATCATCCTGAAACATAAGATTATATCCTTTTCTACACATTTTTCCAACACTCAAAAGGTTATTTCTCAAAACCTTAACATAAAGAACATCATATGTATTATTCTTTCCATCAAAACTAATAGAACCTTTTCCATATATCTTAGCAAATGTGTCATCACCAAACTTAACTAGACCTCCCTATTTCTCAAGTTTAACAAACTTACTTTTGTCACCAGTCATATTATTTGAGCATCCACTATCAATAATCTAGTAGTTCTCTTTTCTAGCACAAAGAGTAGTCACCATAGCATTGTGACATATTTTTGGATCACTTTCCTTCACACATCTCTCAAAGTTAGCAGAATTAGTTTCACCTTTAATAGCCATGAACAAGCATTCACTATCTTCATCATCCCCATAATCAAATTCATCATCAGATATACTAGCATCTTCTCTAACATAATAACTTTTCTTAATTGTGTTACCTTTGTTTTCCTTATTTTTGTCATTCAAAGCTCTGTTTGGACATCTTGAAGCATGATGACCTATCTTATCATTGTACACACGAGAATTATCCTGATTGATATCACATACTTGATTCTAGTTCACTAACTTTGATTCGTCCTTAATCATCCCACTACTAACCATTTTAATTGAATAATCTTTATCTAATTAAAATTAATCATATTTCCTCTTTTAATTAAATAAATCAATCTTTATTTAATTAAATCATATTTTTTCCTTTTAATTAAATAAACCAACTTTATTTAATTAAATCTAACATTCTTCTTTTAATTAAATATATTGTTCTATTTGATTAAATCATATTCTTCCCTTTAATTAAATAAATCAATTTTATTTAATTAGGTCATCAATCAATCCTAAAGTCATTTCTTTAATTAAATAAATCAATTTTATTTGATTAACTCCTAATGTTCTTTATTTAATTGAATACATCAAACTTTATTTAATTAAATTACTAATGCATCAATTTCCTCCCATTTGATTTAAATAAATCCAAAAATTTAAGTAAAATGTCAAATCAACTAATCTCCACCTAAGTTAATTAAATCCTAATTAACTCTAACTCTAATCCTCCAAATCATCTAGATTTTGTAACTTGTAGAATAAATCAATTTATTTTATTTATTAATTCTTCTATTTCATTCAAAAAAGGGCATCTCAAGGGAATATTCTTCAAATTTGAAATCTCCCTCCAAAAAGGACTTGTCCTCTAACTTGGCATTTATGATCTCTTACATGTCTCTTACACAAGTCAACTTGGCATTAACTCTCTTCTTTCATCCCCCCTAAACATGTCATTTCATCAAATTCAAATTTCAAACTTGCACATTGATCAAAATGTGCTCAACTTTCATCCTCTCACATGTTGACAAGTGGCGCTTTATCATTGGATCATTTTTAGTCCCACATCCTCCATATCTTTCATTCTTCAATCCTTATCTCTTATAAATAGAGGCCTTCTCTATTTTTTTGGGAGCCACAATCAATGTAAAATCATTATGCTCATTTGGAGGAGAATGGGAGCCAAAGTTATCATCTTTTGAATCAAGTTCATCCATTTTCATCCATTCTTATAATTTCTTAGCTAAGTTATGCTTGAATTCAACCAAGGAGCATCAATCTTCATCATCAATCATCATTCAAGCTTGCAAGGAATTGGGAAAGGGCTATTTTCCACATCAAAATAGCACCAATTGCCCCATGGGATTGAGAGTTTGCATGTTTAAATAGGATTTCAATTATTTTCTTTGCTTTGTTCTTCAATTTCTTTCCTATTTGAGCATTGTAGATGAATTTCATGGGGAATCTTTGTTCTTACTTGCATTTGATCTAATATTGTGTTTGTTTGCTATGTTTGTGCAAGTATAGGATTTGGGCTCACATTTTGGTGCTAATCTGGATATCCATATCCAAATGAGCATTCTTTATTCAAACACCTTATCTTATTGCAAGATAATCCATATCCATCCATCCATGGCATTCCATACATTGCTAGACATTGGAGGTAGATATTTGCATCTTGCTTCAAGAATAAATCTTGATCTATATCCTCCAACTTATGTTGTGATCCAAACATTAGCAAACGTGAAATCAAATTGGTCAAATCATTTGTGAGCCAAAATCCAAATCACTAGCCCATGACACATTTTGACGAGAAGATGTTCCTTATCAAGCTTTATCTTTCATTGAACATCAATCCAAATAAACAATATCAGTTGCATCTAACATCCAAAACCAATTTTTGTTCCAAACCAAGCTTCAAAATCCTGATCAATCAAATCTAATCCATCATCATCTTGGGATATCCTTCCCAATCCTTGTGTTTCTTAACACTATCCTTGCATTATTGTGTATCCTCAACAATGTTATCATCATCAATCTTGATCAATCAAATCCAGTCAATCCCTCATCATCTTGGGATATCCATCCTAATCCTTGTGTTGCTTAACACTATCCTTGCATTGTTTTGTATCCTCAACAATGTTATCGTCATCAATCCATCGATCTGATCAATCAACCTTAGCTTGGTTTTCAATAAAATCCCAAACAGAGCACTGATATCATCACACATATCCATATCCAAATCGTCAAAATCGTGCGAAAAATCCAAAAACATTCAAATCATATCAAAATCCAAAAATACTCATAAAAAGTCAAAAAAACATCAAAAATATGCTATCTGAACTACGTCGTCTCTGAGCTTAAACGTAGGCAAGGCTAATCTTTGATCAACCCCCGAGACACAAAATCCAAAAATATTCATAAAATCTCATAAAACACAAAAACATTGGAAAATTGGAAAATCAAAACATTTGTAAAATCTCAAAAAACCCAAAAACAACCTCAAAACATTTGAAAAACATCAAAAACATTAAAAAAAAACCAAAAAAATCTATTCGTCTCATTTCGCTTCACCCACAATAACCAATCATCCATAATAAATCAATCGTCACCTTCATCCTTTGGCAAAACAAACAGAAACAACCACAACAATCAACAAAAGCAAGCTTCAAATGTAAAATCAAAAGAAAACTTCAAACTTTTAAATGCAAAATCAAAATCCTGATCATTTTCAAACATGTCAGTCAACCTTATATCAAAATCCTATCAAACAACTTATCAACCCATCGCCATCCTATACAATGGATGTCCTAGGATATATTGTTTCGACAATGGTCATCATTTTAGATATCACTTTGGATACTTATCCTAGACAAAACACATCCCCTTGGCTAGAGGTATGAAGAACATTGACTTGTTTGTGTGCTTGATCTTTTCTTTTCATTTATCATATTGTGCTCATTCCAATGACCTCTCGATGATGTCTAATCAAAATGATTTAGAGAGAAAGGAATGGGGCATTGATCATTATCTTTTGTCTGTTGTGCTTGTTGGATGTTCTTGTAATATAATTTGGCGAATACTTGCTTTGTTAGGTGCATCCTACCAAAGTTTCCGTATGTTAGGTGTGAACAAGAATACTCCTACTTGTTTGTCGAGTCAAATTCCATTTCACTATATACAATGCCATCTTGGTTGTCTATACCTTGATGCATTGTATCTATGTGTGTTATCAAACATAAGGTAAATGGTCCCTTTTAAAATCCCAATTCCTAGCAAGCGAACATCATCATCAACATCATCATCCATCATCCATCATCATCTCCAATAAATTCTTAATGCATCATGGACAAGTGTTGGATCCTCTTGTCATCATCTTATTTCTTCTTATTATTATATCTTTACTAACCTTTCTATCCAAATTTGTGTGATATCTCAAAATATACATGAGGCTACCCATGGTCGATGACTGTTTATACATCATCAAAATTGTCTACGTCAAATATCTGATCTTTCTAAAGAATTATCTTTTGTCCTCTGATTAGTAGACCCACTCCTCTCACATTTTATCACAATCTGGATCAGAAATTAGCATTTTTGCTCGATCTCTCAATGGGGAAATATACCAACATAATTCTTCTTGTTGGGGCAGCAGTGGGGCATTAAAAAAATTGAAATTTTTTTGACTTTTGATCATGGCAAGGTTATTCTTTGAACCAACGCAACAAGTGCATTGCTTCAATGAGGGGCAAAATGTAGACACGAGAATTATCCTGATTGATATCACATACCTGATTCCAATTCACTAACTTTTATTCATCCTTAATCATCCCTCTACTAACCATTTTAATCGAATAATCTTTAATTGAATAAAATTCATCATATTTCCTCTCTTAATTAAATAAATCAATCTTTATTTAATTAAATCATATTTTTCCTTTTAATTAAATAAATCAACTTTATTTAATTAAATCTAACATTCTTCTTTTAATTAAATATATCATTCTATTTAATTAAATCATATTCTTCTCTTTAATTAAATAAAACAATTTTATTTAATTAGGTCATCAATTAATCCTAAAGTCATTTCTTTAATTAAATAAATCAATTTTATTTGATTAACTCCTAATGTTCTTCATTTAATTGAATAAATCAAGATTTATTTAATTAAATTACTAATGCATCAATTTCCTCCCATTTGATTTAAATAAATCCAAAAATCTACGTCAAATGTCAAATCAACTAATCTCCACCTAATTTAATTAAATCCTTATTAACTCTAACTCTAATCCTCCATATCCTCTAGATTTTGCAACTTCCACAATATATCAATTTATTTGATTTATTAATTCTTCCATTTCATTCAAAAAAGGGCATCTTAAGGCAATATTCTTCAAATTTGAAATCTCCTTCCAAAAAGGACTTGTCCTCCAACTTGGAATTTATGAGCTCTTACATGTCTCTTACACAAGTCAACTTGGCATTAACTCTCTTCTTTCATCCCCCCTAAACATGTCATTTCATCAAATTCAAATTTCAAACTTGCACATTGATCAAAATGTGCTTAACTTTCATCCTCTCACATGTTGACAAGTGGTGCTTTATCATTGGATCATTTTTATTCCCACATCCTCCATATCTTTCATTCTTCAATCCTTATCTCTTAAAAAAAGAGGCCTTGTCTATTTGTTTGGGGGGGCCACAATCAATGTAAAATAATTATGCTCATTTGGAGGAGAATGGGAGCCAAAGTTATCATATTTTGAATCAAGTTCATCCATTTTCATCCATTCTTATAATTTCTTAGCTAGGTTATGTAGGAATTCAACCAAGGAGTGTCAATCTTCATCATCAATCATCATTCAAGCTTGTAAGGAATTGGAAAAGGGCTATTTTCCACATCAAAATAGCACCAATTCCCCCATGGGATTGAGAGTTTGCATGTTTAAATAGGATTTCAATTACTTTCTTTACTATTTTCTTCAATCTCTTTCCTATTTAAGTAGTGTAGATGAATTTCATGGGGAATCTTTGTTCTTACTTGCATTTGATCTAATATTGTGTTTGTTTGCTATGTTTGTGCAGGTATAGGATTTGGGTTCACATTTTGGCGCTAATCCATATCCATATCCAAATGAGCATTCTTTATTCAAACACCTTATCTTATTGCAAGATAATCCATATCCATCCATCCATACACCTATCCAAGAATCCATCCATGGCATTCCATACATTGCTAGACACTGGGGGCAGATATTTGCATCTTGCTTTAGGAATAAATCTTGATCTATATCCTCCAACTTATGTGGTGATCCAAACATTGGCAAATGTGAAATCAAATTGGTCAAAGCATTTGTGAGCCAAAATCCAAATCACTAGCCCATGGCACATTTTGACGAGAAGATGTTCCTTATCAAGCTTTATCTTTCATCGAACATCAATCAAAACAATCAATATCAATTGCATCTAACATCCAAAATCAAATTTTGTTCCAAACCAAGCTTCAAAATTTTGATCAATCAAATCTAATCCATCATCATCTTGGGATATCCTTCCCAATCCTTGTGTTTCTTAACACTATCCTTGCATTGTTGTGTATCCTACACAATTTTATCATCATCAATCTTGATCAATCAAATATAATTCATCATCATCTTGGGATATCTTTCCCAATCCTTGTGCTGCTTAACACTATCCTTGCATTATTGTGTATCCTCTACAATGTTATCATCATCAATCTTGATCAATCAAATCCAGTCAATCCCTCATCATCTTGGGATATCCATCCTAATCCTTGTGTTGCTTAACTCTATCCTTGCATTGTTGTGTATCCTCAACAATGTCATCGTCATCAATCCATCGATCTGATCAATCAACCTTAGCTTGGTTTTCAAAAAAATTCCAAACAAAGCACTAATATCATCACACATATCCATATCCAAATCATCAAAATCGTGCAAAAAATAAAAAACATTTAAAAAAACAAGAAAATCCAAAAACATTCAAATCATATCAAAATCCAAAAACACTCATAAAAAGTCAAAAAAACATCAAAAACATGTTATTCGAACTACGTCGTCTCTAAGCTTAAATGTAGGCAAGGCTAATTTTTGATCATCCCTCGAGACACAAAATCCAAAAACATTCATAAAACCTCATAAAACACAAAAATAATGGAAAATTGGAAAATCAAAACATTTTTAAAATCTCAAAAAACCCAAAAACAACCTCAAAACATTTGAAAAACATTAGAAACATTAAAAAAAAACCCCAAAAAATCCATTTGTCTCATTTTGCTTCATCGACAATAACCAATCATACATAATAAATCAATCATCACCTTCATCCTTTGGAAAAACAAACAAAAACAACCATAACAATCAGCAAAAGCAAGCTTCAAACGTAAAATCAAAAGCAAACTTCAAACTTTTACATGCAAAGTCAAAATCCTGATCATTTTCAAACATGTTAGTCAACCTTATATCAAAATCCTATCAAACAACTTATCAACCCATCACCATCCTATACAATGCATGTCCTAGGATATATCGTTCCAACAATGGGCATCATTTTGGATATCACTTTGGATACTTATTCTAAACAAAACACATCCCCTTGGCTAGAGGTATGAAGAACATTGACTTGTTTGTGTGCTTGATCTTTTCTTTTCATTTATCTTATTGTGCTCATTCCAATGACCTCTCGATGATGTCTAATCAAAATAATTTAGAGAGAAAGGAATGAGGCATTGATCATTATCTTTTGTTTGTTGTGCTTGTTGGACATTCTTGTAATATAACTTGGTGAATACTTGCTTTGTTAGGTGCATCCTACCAAAGTTTTCGAATGTCAGGTCTGAACAAGAATACACCTATATGTTTGTCGAGTCAAAGTCCATCTCACTAGATACAACACCATCCTAGTTTTCTATACCTTGATGCATTGTATCTACATGTGTTATCAAACATAAGGTAAATGGTCCCTTTTAAAATCCCAATTCCTGGCAAGCGAACATCATCATCAACATCATCATCCATCATCCATCATCCATCATCATCTCCAATAAAGTCTTAATGCATCATGGACAAGTGTTGGATCCTCTTTTCATCATCTTATTTCTTCTTATTCTTCTATCTTTACTAACATTTCTATCCAAATTTGTGTGATATCTCAAAATATACATGAGGCTACCCATGGTTGATGACTATTTATACATCATCAAAATTGTCTACATCAAATAACTGATCTTTCTAAAGAATTATCTTTTGTCCTCTGATCAGTAGACCCACTCCTCTCGTATTTTATCGCAATCTCGATCGGAAATTAGCATTTTCACTTGATCTCTCCAGGGGGTAGTATACCAGCATAATTCTTCTTGCTCGGGCAGCAATGGGGCATTAAAAAAAAATCATTTTTTTTTTACTTTTGATCATGGCAAGGTTATTATTTGAACCAACACAACAAGTGCATTGCTTCAAAGAGGGAAAAAATGTAGACACGAGAATTATCCTGATTGATATCACATACCTGATTCCATTTCACTAACTTTGATTCGTCCTTAATCATCCCTCTACTAACCATTTTAATTGAATAATCTTTAATTGAATAAAATTCATCATATTTCCTCTTTTAATTAAATAAATCAATCTTTATTTAATTAAATAAATCAACTTTATTTAATTAAATCTAACATTCTTCTTTTAATTAAATATATCATTCTATTTGATTAAATCATATTCTTCTCTTTAATTAAATAAATCAATTTTATTTAATTAGATCATCAATCAATCCTAAAGTCATTTCTTTAATTAAATAAATCAATTTTATTTGATTAACTCCTAATGTTCTTCATTTAATTGAATAAATAAAACTTTATTTAATTAAATTACTAATGCATCAATTTCCTCCCATTCGATTTAAATAAATCCAAAAATCTAAGTCAAATGTCAAATCAACTAATCTCCACCTAAGTTAATTAAATCCTAATTAACTCTAACTCTAATCCTCCAAATCATCTAGATTTTACAACTTCCACAATATATCAATTTATTTGATTTATTAATTCTTCTATTTCATTCAAAAAAGGGCATCTCAAGGGAATATTCTTCAAATTTGAAATCTCCCTCCAAAAAGGACTTGTCCTCCAACTTGGAATTTATGAGCTCTTACATGTCTCTTAAACAAGTCAACTTGGCATTAACTATCTGCTTTCATCCCCCCTAAACATGTCATTTCATCAAATTCAAATTTCAAACTTGCACATTGATCAAAATGTGCTCAACCTTCATCCTCTCACATGTTGACAAGTGGCACTTTATCATTGGATCATTTTTAGTCCCACATCCTCCATATCTTTCATTCTTCAATCCTTATCTCTTATAAATAGAGGCCTTCTCTATTTTTTGGGGGGAGCCACAATTAATGTAAAATCATTATGCTCATTTGGAGGAGAATGGGAGCCAAAGTTATCATCTTTTGAATCAAGTTCATCCATTTTCATCCATTCTTATAATTTCTTAGCTAGGTTATGCAGGAATTCAACCAAGGAGCATCAATCTTCATCATCAACCATCATTCAAGCTTGCAAGGAATTGGGAAAGGGCTATTTTCTACATCAAAATAGCACCAATTCCCCTATGGGATTGAGAGTTTGCATGTTTAAATAGGATTTCAATTATTTTATTTTCTTTGTTCTTCAATTTTTTTCCTATTTGAGCATTGTAGATGAATTTCATGGGGAATCTTTGTTCTTACTTACATTTGATCTAATATTGTGTTTGTTTGATATGTTTGTGCAGGTATAGGATTGGGGTTCACAATCACAGCTGAAAAATTTGAAAGGTAGCTTACCTTTGTATTTACTAGTACCCTTTTTCATTTTCCTCACAAAGTTTGCTTCAACATCATCAAGATCCTCCTGATTCGATTCCTTGGTTTTCTCTAATTTTCCAACCTTAAAAATAGTCTCAACCTTTTCATTACTTGTACAAATTCTCTCATTTCAAAAGTAGATAAAGCACCATATAACTTATATCTAGAGTATTTTCTTAAATCTTGAACCTCATTAGCATAAACTTTATAACTATAATATTTAGGAAGATTTCTCAATACCTTCTGTGTACCTTGGAATTTTACCCTACTCTAATGTGCAAAATAACTAAAAATGCGAATGATAAAAGACTAAGGACACTTCAAGATTAGCCTAAAGAGTGATAAAACAAGAAGGAAAGTAGATAAAACAAGATGTAAATGGTTATACCTTCCTTGTTGTTGAAGACTCCTTGGTTGGCCCTTGATTGGAATGATTTTGTGTGCTCCTTAGATGGCTACTTGAGTGGCTAAATGCAAGATTGAATATGCAAAATGATTAAAATGGATGGCTAGATGATGGTAAATGATTGAGAATGCAAATTGGCAGCATAAGGTTGCTCAAATCCAAAGTGTTGAAAATGCCCTTGAGGAGGGGGTATTTATAGGAGAATTTAAATTCTCTAGAGAATTCAACGGTTGAGATGCATCCAACAAGGCCAAGATGAAGGGCTATGGTGGGTTGAGAACCCACAAGCCCTCACATCTTGACATGTGGATGGTGAAGTGGCTAAGGGGAGATGAGGTGCAAGTGAGGTGGCCAAAAGGTACATGAGGTGGAGGAAGGACAAGTACCTTCCAAGCATCTTGGGGAGTGAGAAGAATCTTGGGTGAATAAAAGTGAATTTTAAATTCACAATGATTGGAAGAATCTAGTGGATAAGACAATGTTCCCAAAAGGTGGGAGTTTGTCACATGTGACTTGATGTGACAAGTCATTCTAGAAGATGCATGGGAAAAGGGATTCTTGGAGGAATAAAAAGGAATTAAAAATTTCTTAGGGATGGGAAGAGTTGACCAAAGGTCTGATTAAAATTAATCAGAATTAGAAGATAAATGAGGATTAGAAGCCAACTTGCAAAAGTTGGAGGATGTGACACATCCTAATCAAGGATTAGGCATGTGCACATCCTAATGAAGAAATTAGGAGATGGATTAGGATTAGATGAAAATGACATGTGAGGAATTAAATAAATGTAATATTTATTTAATTTATTTGATGAAAAGAGGATTAGGAGGGTAAGGTATTTAATTATTAATTAAATACCTTAGGGATTTGGCAGAATTAAAGATATTAATTAAATAATAGTAATATTACTTAATTAACTCAGATAAGAGGATGTTTAGACAAAAAGTGATAAATTTGGATAAATTAAGTGTCCAAATTTGGATGTCTACACCTTCTTTACCACTTCTTCTTCAAGATTTTCACCAAGACCTTTGATGGAATTGAAAACTTCATCCACCTTTTGCATGTAGCTTGAAATGTTTTCATCTTCATACATCTGCAGGTTTTAAATGTGATCTTTAGATTTTGCATCTTAGCTTGCTTGACCTTATCATCTCCTTCATAAATACTTTCCAATTTTTTCCAGATCTCTCTAGCAGATTTAAAACTCATAACTTTCACAAATTGAGTATTAGAAAGACCACTTAAAAGAGAATAAATTTCATTATCATTATTCTCATAGGCCTTGATCTCATCATCAGTCTTCAGACCACCAACATGCATAGTATATCCAGTCTCAACAGGCTTCCAAACTCCAAATCCAAGAGATGTCAAGAAACCTTCCATCATTGTCTTCTAGAAACCATAGTGTAATCCATCAAACAAAGGAGCATCCCTCTTGTGCATCATCCCATATCTACCTCAATCGATTAAGCTTTCTTCCAAGGAGCCTTGCTCTGATACCAATTGTTGAATGCACACAAGACAACTGAGAGGGGGGGTGAATCAATTGTGCATTAAAACTTCAAAACCCTCATAAACATTCAAATTCACATCAGCTTAGTTAACCCTTAAACTATTAGAATGATTTAGTATGAAAGAAAATAATAGAAAATTGAAACACATCAACACCATGCACGATAAAACACTCAATTTACATGGAAGACCCAAGAAGGGAAAAACCATGATGAGGATTAGCTCACAATATAAAGTAATTACAACACCAAATACAAAGGGCTCACTGTCAGAGGGCTCACTGCCCAAAATAAAAAAGGGCTCATTTCCAAATTACAAAAAAGAAGAAAGAAGGATGTTATAGTGAGAAATCCATCTTAATGCAATAGAAAAGATCCACCACAACATCACCAACACATTCATAGTCTCTCTAGATGAAGATTTTAGACACCTTATGCTCACTCCTTCCAGTAGTCTAACTCATTAAGCTCACACCGCACTTCACAAATCTTCAATTCGCATCACACTCTTCACGACATAATTATTCATCAACTCAACACTTATTTATATACTATCTTCAACCTTGAAAACTTTCTCCAAGGTTGGCTATGCACCTCAACCATGCAAATTTAAATTAGGTCGACACTAAGCATTTCTACGGTGGAAAGGAATAAAAGAAGACCACTCCATATCTTAACTCAGACCCATATCAAACATATGCCACACTTCCAAAAACACCATGCTTCCACAATTATTGAAGCAAATCCACAATTAGTGTAAACACCCAAGGTCGGAAAAACCAATGTAGACACATTTAAGTACATGCTTCCTCAAATCCAAAGATGACTCACATACCACACACAACACTTGAATAAAATCTAGAATATTCCACAAACATCCTAAAATCCAACAAATTCCATTGCAACAACTTTCACCTAAAGAATGCACACACCCAGTACACTTAGACAAGCTTCCATACTCTGTAACTCAAGAAACCAACTTTCAAAGCTCCAAACCATAAACAAATTTGACTGAAGGTAGATATGAACCTTATTAGAACACTTCGAGAACCACAAGACTAGAAATCAAATTGTAGAGAAATGTAGAGCAAAACCATTTCTCCTAGACACCACTTCAACATACAATTCACACATTGGTGAATACAACTCTCTCTGCACGATGATCAAGACCCATAAAATATAGTTATAGAACCATAGAACACCTCTAATCAACATATCCAAACCACACAATAAGATCTTCAAGATAGAAGAACTGCAGAGAAAATCAAAACACCACACTTTACACTAGAACACCTCTGCAACACACTGTTTACTCTGTTCTTCAATTTTTATCAAAAGCACTTAGAAACCAAGCAACAAAGACACATACTCATCATCTTCAGTACTTCCTCATTAACACTATATCAACAACATCCACAAATAGAAGATTATCAAAGTAACACTAGAGGTTGACATTAGTGGCTTACTAATGACAACATAATGAAACTAATCAAAGCATCAACAAAACTTCTCAACCATCACCATTCATCAATGAAAACACAAGCATAAGCCTACAACAATCTCCCCCAAGCTTGTTGACATTAATAATAACATCAAATACTCATACTTGCAACAAGGGGGAGATATAGAGAGATATAGATAGAGAGGGAGAAATAGGGAGAGTGTGTGTATGATTGAGAGAGATATGGAGATAGAGATAGAGAGGGAGATACATATATAAATAGAGAGTGAGAGAGAAGATAGAGAGATAGATGTTAATTGAGAAATAGATGGGGGAGAGAGAGGGAGAGGGAGAGGGAGATGGAGAGATAAAAAGATAGGAGAGAGGGATAGAGAGATAGAGAGATAGAGAGAGGGAGAGAGAGGAAGTGATGGAAGGAGAGAGGAATGGGGAGAGGGAGAAACAGATAGAAAGAGGAAGATACAAAGAGAGAGGGAGATATGGAGAGATAGAAAGATAAAGAAAAATATAACAAGTGACGTATAGAGAGAGGTGGGAAGAGGGAGATATATAGGGGTAGAGAGAGATGGAGAGATAAGGAGATAGAGATAAAGAGAGGGAGAGTTAGAAGGAGAAATATGCAAATATAGAGCTAGGGAGAGAGATAGAGAGGTAAATAGAGATATAGAGGCATAGGAAGAGGGAAAGGGAGAGATTGATAGATAGAGAGAGGGAGAGGTATGTAGAGATAGAGGGGGAGAGAATAATATAGAGATAGAGATGGAGATGGAGAGATAAATAGAGAGAGAGATGATAGAGGGAGAGAGAGATGGAGAGATACATATATAGAGAGGGAGAGGGAGAAATAGAGACAGAAAGAGGGATATGTTCGTAGTGGAGCCTGATTATCTTCTTATTTTTTTTAGTCATGTTTGGATCCTAGTTCCTTATGGGGATTGTGGGTGGGCTTGCTCCCTCAAATGTATTTCCAATGAATCCAAGGGATGGAAACAATTTTGGATCCCTACTTAATAGAGTTTCAAGGGTAGTTCCCTTGAAGATATTTTTGTAAATGCCTTGTAAAATAGAATAATAGTTGTAGATTGTGAGAGAACATTGTGTGACTAAGAGAGGAGATTGTGAGAGAGTGAAGAGGATGTAGACACATAAAATTGACCTAGGCCTGCAAACTTTATTTTTCTCCACATTTCTTCTCAACATAATTAAAATATTTAAATTATGTCCTCTAGTCCAAATTCCCATGAAGTTCAAAATCCCCTCCTTAAGGGTTTGCATGAAGGGATTGATTGATGACAAGGAATACTGACAATCTCGATTGCATGAGCTGGAATTGTTAGAACACAGAAAAAATTCCTTGACTCACTTATAGGCATATCAGAATCGCCTTTGTCGAAGTTACAAAAAAAGAGTTATGGTCTGAAAATTTTGACATTGGCGACTTGGTCTTGATCCAAAATCCAAAGAATCAAGTTGACCATGAGAAACTCGACAAGTTCAAGCCTAATTGGTTGGGTCCTTACATCATCACTACTGCATTCAGTTATGTCACTTACCAATTAGCTACTCTAGATGGGGAACAATTAATAGAACCTATCAATAGTCTACATCTATGCAAGTTCTACACATAGCATTTGAGAGCTTGGCTAAAAATCGTAAAAATACAAAAAATTGTTACCCTAATGAAAACTTGGAAAACATGCATCTTGGTGACACCAAAAAATATTAGAAAGCATCAAAAATAGTAAAGAGAAATAATTCATCCAAAAGTGAAAACCACTTCGGTGGCACTTTGGATAAGTACCATAGCGAAAACCTGGCAAACAGGTGCCATGCGTAGGTATTCTTTGCTTCACCATCTACTATCACTCCATCTACCATTTTCCATAATAAATGTCCGATCTTCCAACACCCTCATGACATTTATCATAAAGTCCTACTATTTCTTTCCATGGTTGACAATGGTTGACATCATGTCTCGCATATCCTCCACCTTTCATCCCAAGCACGCTCGTTTCCATCTCATTCAACTTGGATCATCCTAGACCTAACTGGGGGCAACACCCTTATCACCTAACTATAGTGAGTCTCGCACATGGTCTCGTCAATCATAAAATGTCTTGAAAAAATCCATAAAAATCAGAAAATGTCCTAAAAAATTCCATAAAAAATAGAAAATGTCTTGAAAAAATCCATAAAAATCGTAAAATGTCTTGAAAAATCCATAAAAATCATATAATGTCTTAAAAAAATCCAAAAAAAATTGAAACTTTGAAAAAAACAAAAACATTCAGATATCTTTGAGAATCCCAAAAACAGAATCCAAGTTCGTCGTGTCAGTTGTGTCAGTCTTTGTCATTTTTGAACTACATTGTCTCTGTGCATTTTCTACGTAGGCAAGGTTCATCTTAAATGATCCCCTGCGACATTAGGTAAGTCCTTTTTAGGTTTGTCAAAATAAAATCATGACTTAGTCCTTTGTCAATACAACAAAGTCAATAGTCATGTCAAACTACGAGGTCTTTGAGTGTATGACATAGGAAAGGCCATCAATCGATGAGCCCCTGAGGCCACACTATGTCAATCCTTTAGGGTTCATCACATTCACTATCACACATGTCAGATATCTTTAACTAAATCAAATCATTTCTGGTTAGTCCTGTCAGTCTCGTCCCTATTGAACTACGAGGTCTTTGAGTGTATGACGTAGGCAAGGCCATCATTGATGTGCCCTCGAGGCCCCCTAGGTTCAATCCCTTAGGGTCTGTTGAGTCAATTGTCCTTTTCTCGTGAATTTCCTAAATCAGGCAACTCTTAAACAAACTTTGGCAATAATTTAATCAACATTTCAGCCAAGTTGGCATGTCAACACCAACATGAGGTCAATTTTTTCAATCTAGTCAACCTTGGTTAAACTATCATAACAAGTAAACTTGTCAACTCTTGGGTAGTCTTTGGATATGTCTTTCTGAATAACAACCCATGTCATTTTTTCATGTTTTAGGATATGTCTTTCCTGAGCATCGACACTGTCATCTAGTATTTGCAGGGAGTTTCTTGACATTTGAGGATTGATTCTCTCGACATCAAAATCATTCAGGATGTTTCCTTCTTGAATTTGGCATTACCTGACATCCGTCACACATTAGCCTGCTCAACATGAATCTAGGCTTCATCAAACTTGGCATCTCGACATCAATACACTTGACATTCAAACATCCTTGGAAAACACTTTGGAAAATACTATCCTTAATCTTGTCACACTTGTCATTTTATTTTTTCATCATGCTACTAGTTCCTCAACAATGTCCTGATACTAGGATTTAGAGGAGCAACGACGTATCATGGTGATTATCTTATATTTTTAAATTGTCATGGTACTAGTTCCTTTAGGATGTCCTATGTAGGATTTAGAGGAGCAATGACGTTTCATGGCTTGTCTTTCTTGTTTGTGGTTTGTTGTGACAAAAAGACTGGGGCAATTGAGTTCCTTGTATGAGTCATAATCATCCTTGTCCACGACTACTTGTTCTATGTGATGGTGTGACCATGCACACCATTGATTTATGTCATATCATGGTGTTTGTTGGCCATTACAATAATCTACCCAATGATGATTAAAGTAACACCTATTAGTACTTTGGCAGTATATTGAAGGATTCTTTCTTTGCACTAACATTCATCTCCTTCTATCTAGTAATCTCTCTTCTTCCATCACCTGATGATATCCTATGACATACAAAAATAATTGCATACATGCTCATATATAGAAATTGCATTAGTACATTACACATTTGCATAAATCCATTCACATATCTGCATTTACATCACTAGCATAAATACATCATTTGCATCAATTCATTTGCATTAACATAACATATAATTGCATTAAACATTTTTCATACATCATCCATATCATTAATGCATACAAATTCAGGATCATAACATAAACCATCATATATCACATAATTCGTACATGCACCATCATACATCAATGCATCCATAATCATAAGCATGGTATCCATTAGTGTCAAAAACATCATCATCATCATCATCATAAAGTAACATCCTCCTTAGTACTAAAGAATCTCATCATAAATGACCATCATTAATGCATACATCACATAAAATATAATACATCATCATAGGAATCATAACATAGATCACATAACATGCACATAATAACATCATAATGCGTCCTAACACAACACATAACATAGATTCGACACCAAAATTGCATCATATATATAATAATCTCAAAATAATGTCACAGGATAGAGTCTCAAGGAATCCCAAAAATAGAGCTCACAAGCTCGATGGTCAATATATAAAGTGTCTCAACATAATGACAATAACATGAAATATTCCCTAGCTGGTACCCTCCTCATCCCCTCGGGGTGAGGGATGAGGTGACTGATGCTCTCTCTTAGGAGTTGATGATCTTTGCTCAGATACAACAGGCTACCTTTGTGATGACTCAGGTACCATGGCAGATGGTTGGTTGTGATGTGACTTGTTCCCTGATGATGATGTATGGTTGTGATTGGACCTATGCCCTAATGAGTTCCTATGGTTGTGCGATGACCTGTGTCCCTATGACTATTTAGATGAAGTGGACAAGCTCAACTGCTTTGGCTCCTACTACTATGACTCCTATTACTACTCCTTGAGCCACTACCTATCTCACTCTGAGACTGTGTGAAACTCAACTCTCACTGCTTTGTTGGCACAACTCGCTCATACAAAATCATGTAGTGTGCTCGGCTAGTACTCACCCTTTCCAACTCTCTTGCCACCTCTCCCATGGGCCCAACACATAACTCTACAAACTCTGAACACCATTGCTGCATCTCCTGCTATCTCACCACTACCTAATCCCTCTCCACCCTGGTCACCTCCAACTCTAACTCTAATGTCCTGATCTGGGTGAGGGTCTCATCCAACTGACTCTACATGTCTGTCAGTCACTGATCGACTGTCGCATCCCGAGGAAATGGTGGTCTCCTAGCTGGAACCTCCTCACCCTCCACCATCTATTCTCTGACCAACCTCTCTACATCATCCATCTCCCCATATCCCCTATATCCTCCTCCCCACTGATATCCAGCGCCTCCTCTCCCATGACCACATCCTCCTCCCTAGCCACCTCCACCTCTACCTTCAGACTAGATCCCTCTGGCTACTCTCCCTCTGCCTTGACCTCCCTCTCTCCCTCCTCTCCCTCACCTACCTCTCGAATAGGTGATAGTGGCACTCATGCAACTCGTTGTTGCACTCTCCTCGCCTACCTCTGACCCCTCCCACCATCCCCTCTGTCTCCTCCATCTCCTCCATCATCCCCATCATCACCTATGCCACCACCCCCTCCACCTCCTCCATCTTCTCCATCATCCTCACCATCACCTCTGCCTCTATCTGTCCCTCTCCCCCTATCGCCATCTCTACCTCCTCGCCCTTCTCAACACACCCATGGTAACACTGCTCACCAATCCATCGACATCAACTGATCTGGATTTGTCAAAGGAAGTGGCCTATGAGTCTACCACCATGCATTAAAATCCTAGGTGAGCCCTGCATTTGTTGGCCCCCTACTTCATCCCCACTACTGTGCTACCAAGCTATCAATCTACTGCTCGGCTACTGTCACTACTATGGGAAGTCCCCACACTGTCTCTCACGATGACCATGCATACTCTACGGTGCCTACTGGTACATCTTGCTGCTCACCAAACTATTTGAGTACCCACTAGGGAAAGTACATCTCTATGATGAGCTATGACTGCACCATCCGCCCAATAAGATATTTGAAATGTCGACAAAATGATAAATGTTCCTCCTCTCTCGACCACTGTCTATAGTCCCTGTATGGCCTCCACACAAACTCAACCAAGGTATCAATGGAATGGCACCAATATCCTGTATGCCCCACTCACGTCTATGTCACTGACCCTGCATATAAGTACACATAGGGAATCCCATCGCTTAATTTCCTATGTACCGGTGGCCATAATGTGCTCCCATGCCCATATCATCAGGAGCATGGTCCCACAACTGATATTGGTAGACTCCCTGTACATGACATCATGAAGCTGATGGTACAACATCCCTAGCAGGCATGAACCCCAAGCAAACAATGTCCTATCATGCATCATCTTGATCAACACATCCCCCCATCTAATCGAAAAACCATGACCCCAACAATTAGGTATCAATACCCTAGCTATCAAAGTGCACATCATACACTCACATTGACCATAATGCTCAGCCAAGAAATCCTAGCTAATCTCATACCCATGGATGCCCAGTTGTGCTACATCCTCATGCTCATAGTAATTCATGATGGCCTGCAGCCCTTGTCAAGGATCATATACCAACCGCTCTCCTCTAATCGAAATCTATAAAATCTTGTAGACATCCTCAAGGGTCACTATGGCCTCTCCTATTGAAAACTGAAATGCACATGTCTTGCAGTGCCATCTCTTTGCCAACATTGTCAAGAGACCCCTAATTTCCTAGATAATGGACATATAGGTCACATGAAACAATCCCAACTGCATCAATCGCCTCTGCTCACCTGGCCTTAGCTGATCCCTGAACACATATGTCGTTAGCCAAAACTCTCGTGTATATATCAGCAGTAATCATTTCTGCACACACAAACAAAAGTTAGCACATCATTGAATATCATCTCTATCATCTAACTAATCAAAAGTGCACAAGTAAAATGAGCCTAAACCAAGTCAACTCAAGCCACAGTCAATTGTGTCATACTAAATTCATTTGCGTCACACAAATCATATGCATTGTTTCATCCCTCAAAAGTGTTGCGCTACAACGATTGCATCATTTGGTCTCGTAGATGCACCACTTATGGAAATTGCATTGTCCCCCCATCAGTTGAGCTACTTTTGAGCATATGTGTTGAATCAACCCACTTTTGCATCACAATATAGCGCTTGCATTGCAGGACCCAACACATGTGTCGCAATTGCATCATTTGACCTTGAACCTAGACTACCCCTTGCATTTGTTTCGCGACACATCAAATGCGTGCAACATGAATGTGTTTGCATGCTTTATGCATGCAGATGTGTCGAACTACAGAACAACACATTTGAAACCCTAACTTTGATGCCCTAAAAAGCACATAAAACGATAAAATTACAAAGTGGGTATAGGGTGCATACCAGTGGTCCTGAGGCTTCTAGCCGTCAGTATGTCTGTACTTGGTATCGGTGGTGATCAGCATCCAGAATCGTCATCTTCACACAACATCTTCTTGCTCTAAGCTCTAAATTTCCTAAAGGCAATGATGAAAATGAATTACCTTTTTACCCTTTTCAAGCCTATTTATAGGGTGAAAATTAGGGTTCCATCTAGGGGTTATAACTGGATGCACTTTTTGGCATGTTTGAATGTCTTTTTGACTACTTTAAACTTGTCAAAATCCGAAATCGATTGCACCATTGTTTTTCTAGTCATCAAATTGACTTATCGGGAAACTTTCCAAAAAAATTCAGCGCTTGGCCAAAATTCAAAAAAATTCCCGAGGGGGCATAGATACTTCGTACCTTCGCTAGGGCATATCTTGAACTGAATTTTCTTTATCACAATGTGATAAATTGCATTATGACAAAGAGGGGAAAAATGTAGACACAAAAAATTGACCTAGGCCTGCAAACTTTATTTTTCTCCACATTTCTTCTCAACATAATTACAATATTTAAATTATGTCCTCTAGTCCAAATTCAACTATTAATTAAATAATTCTCAATTATTTAATTAATTCATATCTTTTATTCCTCCTGACTATTTAAATAAACAAATTACATTTATTTTATTTAAGTACGTCGCTAATTTCTTATCTCTCTATAATTAAATAAATTCTTAAATTTATTTAATTATTATTTGTCTACTATTTCCTCGTGATTATTTAAATAAATAAAATTTATTTATTTATTTAAATACATCATTAATTCCTTATTTCTTCTTATACTTAAATAAATTTCTATGATTTATTTAATTATCATCCACCTTGATGTTTCTTCTAACTTTAAATAAAGTCATTTATTTAAATTCCCCCACTTTCTATTTTTCACACCAAGTAAATAATTTGAAATAATTATTTACTATCACATGACCCCACCACTCTTGAATTAAATTAATTTTTAATTCAAAAGGTCAACTCAACCTCTTAAATCAAATAATTTTAAATTCTTATTTGATTCTCCAACAACTTCATTTTTTGTGCCCAATATCTTCTTGTCACATGCATTGTTGACCTTTGATTTGATTTTCCTAAAATAAAATCTTAGCCCTTCAATTTAAATTTCACCCTAATTCTGCCCTAACCCTAATTGCTAGTTGTCACATGTAATTTCAGCCTTTTATCTTAGGGCTTCGTCAAACTCTCAATCCTGGCCATTCATCCAAAATTGACTTTTCTATAAAAAGGCAATGGCAACCTCATTTTGTCACTTCAAGCTGGTATACTTCATGCTTCAGACTTTAGGCTTCTTTAGGCTTGCATACTTCATACTTGCAATTTATGTGTACACTTGCTATCTTGAGTCAAATCCTTCAATATTTGCTTAGGTCTTTGTCATAGGTCATAGTTGCTCACAAAAATCTAAGGGAAAATATCATTTTACAACAAATGGAGAAGGGAAATGAAGGTTAATCATGGAGGGCATGAAGGTTGCTTGGTGAAATTATTCCTTTCTTTTATGCTATTTTCCTCCTTTGTGCTTCATTGTTTAGCTCGGGTTTATTTTATGCATTTTATTTCATGTTAACCTAGATTTTTACCTTAGTTACAGAGGATGTTGTAGCAGATGTGTTGTATGTTTTTATATAGATGAAATGATACTTTGTATTCTAAAAAATGTGAGTGTGTTATAACCCCTCCTAAAAATTAAGTAATATATAGAGATAAATATGAAAATTAGTCTAAATCACATTATTTTAGACTATTTTTTATCTTTTCAAAAATGTAAGTGCATTTTAGAAAACATAAGAAATAGTCTAACATCATGTGATTGAGGCTATTTTTTGTTTTTCTCATACTGCTAGGACATTATACCTTGGAAATTACCAACCCTTAGGGTTGGATTTTCCTTGGGTATCTAATCCAAAGGTTTGGACTTACATGTTAATGCCCAAAGACATGTTTTGTGCAAAATATTGAAAAATACCTAAATTTTGAGCATGCTTTCCATTAGGTTTGCACGTATTTCAATGTTAATCTAAAAAAACACCACAATAACCTGAAGCTCTCTCTTACCCTTCTATTTCCATGTATTTAAATTCTACATTTCAAATATGGTAAGGTTTTCATCTTCAATTTCTTTTGTTAGTGTCTTCTTTTTTGTTGAAAATGTATGTATGGTATTTTTGGCGTCATTTTTTATCCGTTCATCTAAATTTGAAACAAATGAAATTTTTACATTCTAGACTCTATTTTATTCACATTCAAAAAACTAACTTTTGATTAGTTTCCAAAAAATGAGGGGGGAGCATGCTCAATTTTTTCCTTTTTCAAGATGTGTGTACTTTGAAAATTAGTAAAAAATCATATATTCATTAAAAATTAGTAGAAATATTAGGCATAAACTACATGGTGTTAGATAATTTTCTAATGAAGCTATTTTTTAAATACTAAAAAAATTAACATTTTATGGGGAGCACACTAGATGCTATGTTATATTTTTCTTACAAAAACAAGAGCACTTTAAATGCTCCCCCTATTTGAACCCCTTAGTCTCCACCATTTTTTAAAAAAAATAGTAGTTTAGAAAGTAGATTTAAAGTGCTACTACTCTTGTTCTTGTTGCATCTTTAAATTTTTACCATAACTATCTTTAATTTCTCCTCCAAGATTAGTTTTTCTTGATTTCAGGAAAAAAATGGCTAAGACCCCTTTTTGGTCCCCCATTTCCATGTACATACCTAGTATCCATTATTAGGATAAATCAAGATGATAAAAAATGAATTCAAATTTATAGAATTTTTCACAAATAATCAAAATTTTGATTACCCATTTTGACAAAATGGGTCAATATAATGTACCAATCGAAAGAATTGAATACATAAATTTATAATTTAAGTTGGAGAGGTCTCAGTGATGGTTGAATTGAAGATTTCAATTTCCATAAGTAATTAATGTGTTAGAAAAAATAGAAAAGAACACATGCACAATTCCATATAAATATTGTTCTTCTAAACATTTTTTTTTGCATATACTACAAGAAATTAGCCAAACAAAAAAGAAAATATTACAAACTAAACATTTATTTAGGAAAATATAATTAAAATAACCATTAAATTGGCTAATGAAATATATAAATGATTGTCACCTCTAACTTCACAATGTATTTGACAAACAACTAATTACCTATTACACATTAGGGTTGTGAAATCAAAATAAAACCAAGTGGTTTATTTCCTTAGTGATGTATAATGACCTCACCTTCCATTTATAGCCAAACAAACGAGTGAAATGAGGAAATGTCTTCTCAAACACTAAATAGAAAATAAATACAAAAAACCAACATATGCAACATTTTTTCCTTCCCCTTCAACAAAATAATGATGCAAGTCTAAATAAACAACAATACAAAAACCCAACATATGCAACATATTGTCCTTCCCCTGAACATCTCTGTGTGTGCTCCTTTTTTTTCAAATTTATGATATTTTGTAGCTTGATGAATCGGACTGGAGGGGGTCCCATCAGTGCTCCCCCACCTAAGTACTCTGCTCCTTCCCAGAATGGCATGCCTTCACCATTTGGTGGAACTAAAAGTATGCCTGGTGCTTCACATGTTCCTTCACTTGGGGGTTTAAATGAGGTAGTTTCTTCTCTTGGGGGTAAGGACATTATGTTAACTGGTGAAAACACTGCTTCTTATGTGGAAAAGATCATTGGAGGAAAGGATTCAACAAAGGTGCCTCAAGACTATTTGTCTTCTTTTTGTACTATTTTGGGAGATGAAGTGGACGCACTAGATATAATCTTGAATGATGATTTGGAGGGCCTAAAGCTATCCTTGGTTGGAAAGTTCTTTCCTGGCCGTCCTAAAATTGACCAGGTATGCAAGTGGGCCACTGACACTTGGAATCTCAAGGGAAATGTTTCTATAAGTGTTATGCCTAAAGGTATTTTTTTGCTTACCTTTGTTATCCCTGAGGATATAATAAAGGTTCTCACGAGTGGCCTGTGGGATTTTAATAAAAGTTTTAAGAATATTTTGTCTTTGTGTAAGTGGAAATCAAGGTTTGATGCCTCTACTGACTTGGGGAAAGTCACTCCTACTTAGGTCAGGCTCCTTGGTTTTCCACTGGAATTCTGACACCAAAATGTCTTTAAAGGGATTGTTGATTCTTTTGGAACCTTGGTTACGGTGGATAAATTAACCCTTCTTAAGTCTCGATTGGTTTATGCTAGAATGTGTGTGAATGTTGTTTTCAACATAGTTCTACCCACCTTTGTGACTCTAAAATCAAAATTTGGAAGATGGGTTTAATCATTGGAGTATGAAAAAGCTATGGTATTCTGCCAAGGTTGTAATAAGTTTGGGCATCTATAAGATGTTTGCAACAAAGTCCCTTTGGAATCTAAGAAGCCTCAAATTGGAACCCAATAGAGTTCTCCTTTGAAAAATGTGATTCCTATGAACCTGATAAAGGAGCTTGATAACCCAACTCCTAATAAGGATTTGATACTATTAGATAATGAAAGGAAGCCTCTTCAAAAGGTGCAAGATGCGGAAGGTCTGACATTGAATGAGGGTGTATCAAAGGAAAATATGGTTGGGACCTTTTTCGAGGGGGTTGCTGATGGGCCCACCTCCCCTCCTTCCTTGGAAAAATATCTTGAATAATTGAAAGGAAAGGGGGACAACATGAAAAACTTATCCCAAGACTTGGTGGGAGGTGAACAACATTGTGAGCTCCCTGAGGAGGGTGATATTATCAGCCAAATGGAAAAACTTCTAACTCCCTCTCCTGAGCTCCCTACAACAGACCTAAATTTGGGGGAGAATCACATGCTAGAAGATAAAAAAATGAGAAGGAAGGTAAAGATGGAACTAATAAAAGCTAGATAAACTCTTATTCTTTGCAAAAAGAGGGTTTGGTAGATGAAGATTGGATAAACACAAAATAAAGGAAAAAGAAGAAACCGGATGTGGGAGGAAATAAAAAAGTGGGTAGACCTTAATTAAAAGAGTCAAGGATCAAAGAAACAACAAGAGATGTGGTTGCGGATAAGCAGAGAACTCTTGACTCCCTAGCAGGGAGAAAATCTAGAAAGAAGGGGAGTTCTCCCACCTTGAGTAGTATCAAGTGATATTAATTTTCTTGTTTTGTTCTAATGTGTATGTTGTCTTGGAATGTTAGGAGACTTAATGGTCCCTATAAACAAAATTTGTTAAAAATTTTCTTGGCTGATGTGAAACTGGATGTTTTACTAATTCAAGAAATTAAAATAAAAAAATAAAGCTTTGAGAAAGTGCTAAAATGGCTTTGGCTTGGTGCTAGTTTTGAAGTTAGTGATGCCGAGGGAGCCTCAAGATGGATTGCAACTTGCTAGAACCCTTCTAGGCTTGCTGGAAGATTGAATTTAAGTAATAAAAATAGTCTCTTAGTTAGCATGGAAGATAGTGTTACCTCGATCAAATGGAATATGGTCAATATTTACTATCCCAACTCAAGACTAGATAGGCTTGACTTATGGAACATGCTGGAAGGAATCATTGCCAATAGAAGATATGAGTTCTAGATGCTTGGGAGGGACTCTAACTCCCCATTATAGCCCTCATAAAAAAGTGGAGGTCTTCCTGATTTTTCTGATAGTATGATGGACCTATTAGGTTTCCTTAACTTAGTGGGGTTAATTGAAATTCCTCTGAATGGATCCCTCTTTACCTAGTCCAATAGGAGATAGGGAAGTAATCTAATCCAAGTTAAATTGGATAGATTTCTTGTTTCCTCTAATTGGAACATACTGCAGAATCTCTCTCTTACCGCTCTCCCAAGAACACATTCAGAGCATAGTGCCCTCCTCCTGGAATGGGATGATAAAATGACTAAAAGGCCTTTCCCTTTTAGATATGAAATAATGTGGTTGCTTCATCCGAATTTCAAATCTTTGGTTGAGGAGTGGTGGAATTTACCTTGTGATGGCACTTCCATGTATAGATTAGCTTAGAAAGTTGAAAAGACTCAAAGAAAAGGTCAAGGGGTGGAACAAGTATTCGTTTGGGAACATTTTTGCCACTAAGAAAGATTTAAACTCAAAAATTAAGGAGATTCAAGATCTAATGGAGTTGGGAATTATGGATGATGATACCTCTAATAAAGAAAGGGAGCTGAGATCTCAATGGTATAAAATAAACAAAAAGGAAGAAATTTTCTAGAAATAGAAATCAAGAATCCAATGGTTAAGGGAAGGGGATAGAAATATAATTTTTTTCCACCAATCCACCTTGAAACATAGAGGAAGAAACAAGATCAAATTTTTAATTTCTTCTAATGGGACAAGACTTGATAATGAAGAGGACATTGCTAGGGAGGTTGTCTCATTTTTTTCAAACTTTACTGAACTACCAAAGGTTGATAATTCTGAATTGGGTGATTTTCTTCAAGTCATTCCCCATGTTATCACAAAGTAGGATTTAAAAGAATTTTCTAAATTTCTTTCTATGAATGAGTTGAAGGAGGTTTTCTTCTCCTTTGGCACTTTTAAAGTGCCAGGATTGAATGGATTTCCCCCAAGCTTTTTCCAAGTTTATTGGGATATAGTCTCTCTTGACTTGTTCAATGCAGTCAAGGATTTCTTCATATCAGGAAGGTTTTTAAATCGGATGAATACCACTTTTACAGCTCTAATCCCTAAGACAAATGATGATGTTTCTATGAATGACTATAGACCTATCAGTTTTTGCAACACCACCTATAAGATTTATTCTAAAAGTATGGTGAATAGGTTGAAATTAGTCTTGAACAAAATGATTGTTATCAATCAGAAGGGATTTTTCCAAGGAAGACAAATGTTGGACACAAATATTTATACCCATGAGGTGTTACATTCTATGGATCACAACAAAAAATAGGGTATGGAATTGAAACTGGATATATCTAAAGTGTATGATCAAGTCTCTTGGAATTTTCTATTTGTTGATCTTGAAAATTTTGGCTTCAATGGTAAATTTCTCAATCTTATCAGATCTTGTGTCACTACTCTGAATTATTGTGTCCTAATTAATGGGGTTCCTAAAGGCTTCTTCTCTTCAAGCTATGGCCTAAGACAGGGGGACCCATTGTCACCTTACTTGTTTGTCATTGTTGTTGAAGCTTTGGGTCGTAATATCTAGAAATAGCTTGCAAATAAAAATTTAAAAGGTTTATGTGTTGCTTCCTCCCTTCCCCTTGCTTCACACCAATGGTCCATTGATGACACTATCCTCATGGGGGAGGCATCTATTTTAGAAGAAAAACATGGAAAGTAATCCTTGACCAATATACTAAAATATCTAGCCAATTCATCAATTATCATAAAAGTAAAATATATTTTTTCAATACTAGCCAGATTGTTAAGGACAATGTTATAAATATTTTAGGATGCCAGGAAGTGGACTTTCCAACTACTTATTTGGGCTCACCTTTAATTTCCAGAAAGCCCAATAGTAACTACTAGAATTAGATTGTGGAAAAGATCTAGAAGAAACTAGTTGGGTGGAAGGGAAAATGGTTGAGCTTTGTTGGGAAGGTTCAACTTTTAAAAGCTTCCTTACAAAATATACCTATCTATTAGGGTAAGTGCATGGATTTGTGACACAATTTTGGCTCTTAAGATGCCACTTTTTTTTTAAAATTAGCAAAATTTGATTTGCACAAGAAAATGAAGATAGCTACGCTCAAAATTTCAAGATGAAACAAGAACAAAAGTTGAAGTGCTCTGAGTCTAGTTTCTAAGCTACTAATTCTTTTTGAAATTAATGAGGATTAAGGGTCTCAAAAAGGGGGGGAACAAAACAAGTCATGTTTTTATCAAAAAAATAGCATAGTGCATGAGGGCTCCCCCCTTTTTGATTAATTTTTTTTTAGAATTTCAAAAATCCAAACAATGAGAAATTAGCTAACACCATGTAGTTTATCCTCATTCTTTCAGATATTTTTTTTAATGAATATATAATATTTTATGAATTTTGAAAGTGGACACATCCTGAAAAGATGAAATTTGAGTGTGCTCCCCCCTAATTTTTTTGAAAACTAATCAAAAATTGAATTTTTTTCATCATGTGTAGAATGGAGTCTAGTTTTAAAAAATGTAATTTGTTTCACATTTCGATGAATGAGTAAAGTTCTATCCTAAAACTAGCATATGTTGGTTTTTGACCAAAAATGGAGGCATTTATAATAGAAGCTATGGATCAAAACCTTAACTGAATGAAAATGAAAAAATAATTATATATTTAGATAGCTAAGAGAGAGGTTAATGCTATCATAATTTTTTTATAAAGTTGCATTGAAAGACATGCAAACGTGACGGGGAGCACAGATGAAAATATGAGGAAATTTGGAAAATCCTATCAATTCACTCATCCAAAGTAGGTCATTTGGTGAGTGCCAAATTTTGCGTGCACCAAATGTGATGTGTCATTTGGTGAGCACCAAATTTGGTGCTCACCAAATGACCTGCTTTGAACAAAATGTAACTTTCCCCTCTCTTTGGTCGACCACTCGGACAATATTGAGAGTATGTAATTTATGATCATAGATGGATAGTTGAGTATTTACCTTTCATACGCTCTTTTCCTCGTTACCCTAACTAGATAACTCTCTATCCCTATGAAGTCTCTCTCTCTTAGTTCTCACTCCCTCCCATGCTACGTAGGCTACTCTATCTCACTCCAATCCCTTCTCTTAGGTCTCATTCCCTCTCACCCTACCTAGAAAAATCTATCTCTCCAACCCCCTTTCTCCCTCTCCCTCTCTCTCTCTCCCCCTTTGGTCTTTCTATCTCTCCCACTCCTCATTCCTCCTCCCTCCCTCTATTTCTCTCCCCCTCTCTCTCCATTCCTCCCCCCCTCTCTCTCCACCTCCTCCCCTCTCTCCTCCCCATGTCCTCTCTTCCTATCTCAGTCTCCACCCCCTCCATCTCCTCTCCATTCCTCCCTCCACCCCCCTCCCTCTCTCCATTTCCTCCTCCAGTCTCTCCCTCCAACCCCTCCTCTCTCCTTTCCTCTCTCCACTCCCTCTATCTCTCTCCTTTTATTCTCCCTCTCTCCAGGTCTCTCCTCCCACCCCTCTCTCTCCATCTCCTCCACCCCATCTTTCCTCTCTCTCTTTCCAGGTCCTCCATCCACCCTCTCCTTGTCCTCCCTCCATCCTGTCCCTCCATCCATCTCCTTCCTCCTCCCTCCCTCTCCATCTCTCTCCACCACCTCCCTCTCCGGGTCCTCCTCTATCTCTCTCCACCTCCTCTCTCTCCATTGTCTCCTACCCCTCTCATTCTCTTTGTCTATCCACTCCTCCCTCTTTCCCTCTCTCTCCCTCTCTCCTTCTCCTTCACCCCTCTGTCTCTCTCTCTCTCCCTCTCTCTCTCGTTATCTCCCACCCCTCTCTTTATCTCTCTCTCCTCCCTCCCGTCTCTCTCCCATCCATCATCTTGGAGACTCCCTCTCCTAACCCCCACCCCCCTCCCTCCTTCCCATCCACTCTATCCTTCCTACTCTCTCCACCCCCACTGTCCTCCACTTCTCCTTTCACCCCCCTCTCTCTCTCTCTCTCTCTCTCTCTCTCTCTCCTCTCCCTCTATCTCTCTCTCTCTTTCATTCCTCCACCCCTCTCTTCACCCTCTCCCTCCTCCCTCCTCCCTCCCTCTCCGGTTTCCCTCCACCCCCCTCTCCTTCCTCTCTCCAATTCTCTCCCTCCTACCCCCTCTCCCTCTCTCAGGTCTCTCTCTCACTCTCTCACTAACCCCCTCTATCTCTCTCCCACTCCCTCTCTCTCACTCCCTCTATCTCTCCCTTTGTCTCTCTCACTCCTTCTATCTATCTCCTATTCCTCTATCTCCCCCTCCCTCTCTCTCTCCCCCTCTTAGCTAGGAGGGAGAGACTTGAGATTGAGTGAGAGAGAGAAAGAGGGTTGAGTTTTTAGTTTTGAGAATTTAATGGTTGAGGGTATAGGGTTGAGGGATTAGGTTTGAGGATAGAGGGTAGAGGGTTTAAGGTTTTAGGGTTTAAGGGTTGAGGGTTGAGGGTTTAGGGTTTATGGTTGAGTTTTTAAGGGTTGAGGGATTAGGGTAGAGAGGGAAGAATGGATAGAGGGAGAGATGGAGGGAGAAGTGAGATAGAGAGGAGAGAAGAGGAGGAAGGGATAGAGATATATGATGGTTGAGGATCCAATGTTTAGGTTATAGGGTTGATAATTAAGGGCATATGGTTGAGGAACTATAGGTTTTATGGTTTAGGGTAGAGAGAAAGAGAGGGAGATGGTTTAGCGTAAAGGGTAGAGGGTAGAGGGTTTAAGGGTTAAGGGTAGATGGGAGAGAAATAGAGGGAGTGAGTGAGAGAGAGACCTGAGAGTGGGAGAAGGGGTAGGAGGGAGAGACTAGAGAGAGAAAGGGTTGAGGGTTTAGGGTCGAGAGTAGATGGTAGAGGTAGAGGGTTATGGGTAGATGGTAGAGGGTTTAAGGGTTAAGGGTAGAGGGTAGAGGGTTTAGGTTATAGGGTTTAGGGTATAGGGTATAGGGTTTAAGGGTTGAGGGTTGAGGGTAGAGTGTAGAGGGTAGAGGGTTTAAGGGTTGAGAGTTGAGGGATTAGGGTAGAGAGTTGAGGGTTTACGGTTTACAATTTATGATTTAAGGGTTTAGGGTTTAAGGTTTATAGTTTAAGGGTAGAGGGTTTAAGGTTTTAGGGTTTAAGGGTAGATGGTAGAGGTAGAGGGTTGAGGGTTTTAGGGTTTAAGGGTTGAGGGTTGAGGGTAGAGGGTCGAGGGTCTAGGGTTTAAATATTAAGGGTTAAGGGTAGGGTGTGGTGGGCTCTTGTGGGGTCTAGGATCATGGCCTATTTTAAGGCAGAGGGCAAGTGCAGGCTGAGAGAGAGAGGGGTGATGCATCATGGCCTTTTAGGGCTTCATGGGCTGAGGGGCTGAGGGCCGAGGGTAGAGGGCTCTAGGGTGCAGAGGGCATAGGCAGAGAGAGAGAGCTGAGGGTACACATCTTTGCTGGGCTCTTATAGCTTCTTAATGGTTAAGGCAGAGGGCTCTAGGGCTCTTAGTAGTTTTAGGGTTTAGGGTTTTAGGGTTTTAGGATTATAGCTTGACAAATTTCTTTACGCTTTATGGGCAGAGGGTGCAGGGCTGAGAGAGAGAGGGGGAGGCTGATGGTTTTAGGGTTTTAGGTTTAAGGGCAGAGGGCAGAGGGCAGAGTGGCAGAGGGTGTGGCCACATGGGTAGAGGGTTAAGGGTAGAGGGTAGATGGTTTTAAAGGTTAAGGGCAGAGGGTTTAGGGTTTAGGATTATGGTTTATGGTTTAAGGTAGAGGGTGTGTGGCTGAGAGAGAGAGAGAAAGAGAGGGGGTTGAGGGTTTTAGGGTTTTAGGGTCGGGGGTTGGAGGGTAGAGGGTTGATGGCACAGAGAGAGAGAGGATCAGGGTACTAGGCAGAGGGTAGAGGGTTAAGGGCAGAGGGTAGACAATTTTAAGGGGTTTTAGGCTTCATGGCTGGGCATAGGGTTTTACTTATTTACAGTTTACAAGTAAAAGGCTGCAAGGCTGAGAGAGAGGGGCTGAGGGTTTTAAGGGTTGAGGGTAGAGGGTAGAGGGTTAAGGGTAGAGGGTAGACAATTTAAGGGTTTAGGGCTTAAGGGTTAAGGGTAGAAGGTTTAGGGTTTAGGGATTACGGTTTACGATTTAAGGGTAGAGGGTTTTGGGTTGAGAGAGAGAGGGGGGTTAAGGGTTTTAGGGTTTTAGGGTTTAAGGGTTGAGGGTTGAGGGTAGAGGGTAGATGTTTGAGGGTTTAATGGTTAAGGGATTAAGGGTTGAGGGTTGAGGGATTAGGGTAGAGAGTTGAGGGTTTAGGGTTGAGGTTTGAGGGTTGAGGGTTTAAGGGTTGAGTGTTTTAGGGTTTAGGGTATAGGGTTTAGGGTTTACAATTTAAGGGTAGAGGGTTTAAGGGTTAAGGGTAGAGGGTAGAGGGTAGAGGATAGAGGGTAGAGGGTAGAGAGTAGAGAGAGAGAGGTTTGAGAGTTTTAGGGAAGAGGGTAGAGGGCAGAGGGTTAGGGGTAGAGGGTAGAGGGTAGAGGGTAGAGGGTTTAAGGGTTTAGGGTTTAAGAGTTTAGGGTTTAGGGTTTAGGGTTTAAGGGTATAGGGTTTAAGGGTTTAGGGTTTAGGGTTTACATTTTAAGGGTTGAGGGTTTAAGGGTTTATGGTTTAAGGGTTAATGGTAGAGGGTAGAGGTGAGGGTTGGAGGGTTGAGGCCAAGTGGGCTGAGGGCTGGGCGGCAGAGGGCTGAGGGCTAAGGGCAGAGGGCCTAAGGGTGGGGTCATGGGTTGGGCGTGGCAGGAGGGTAGAGGGCTGAGGGCTGGATGGCTTTGGGTTAAGGGTAGAGGGTAGAGGGTTGAGGGTTGATGGCTTTTGGGTTTAAGGGTTGAGGGTAGAGGGTAGAGGGTTTAAGGGTTTAGGGTTTAAGGGTTAAGGGTAGAGGGCTTATGGTTTAAGGTGTGTGAAGTGTGAAATTCCTACCTCAAGATACAAAAACTACCTAATGCAACTAAGGAAAAACACTCAAGATTAGGCCTAAGATGAGCTCAAACAAAACACAAGAAAGTGGAACTTTTTACCTTGTTTGAATTGATGACTTGGTTGGCCCTTTTTGATTGTTGAATGTGTACTCCTTTGTTGGAAAAATATCTTAAAATGATACTCTAAATGAAGCTAAGATGGTAATGGATGAAATGGAGACTGTGGGTATTGTGGAGGATGCAAGATGAGAGCTCTATGGTGCTGCAAAAATGGAGGTTGAATGGATTGAGTGCTTGGATGCTTGATTGATTGCTAGAATGGATTGATGCCAAATGAGGGAAAAATCCACCATTTTTAGGGGAACTGCCTCTAAAAAATGGAGGGATAGATCAAGCCAAGATGGAAAAGATCAAGGGTTGGGGTGAGTTGAGAACTCACAAGCCCTCACATCTTGAAATGTGGCAGGTGAGATGGAAAGAGGAGATGAGGTGGGCATGACATGGAGGTACTACATAGTACCTTGGGATTTGGACAAGATCTCCCCATAAAGGAGGTCCTTGTCCACATGTGGGTGAGAGGAAATGTGAGGAATTAAAAATTTGTCAAAAATCCACATGGGGACGAGAGAAGGAATTTTATATTCCTACAAATGCATTGAGAAAATAAATGTGAATTAAAAATTCACATAGGAAAGGGGTTGCCTTCTCCAAAAGGATAAAACATTTAATGCAATTGACTTATGACCTATGCCATAAATGACATGGAGATTAGGTTGACCTAATTAAGGGATTAAGGTTGTGCAAATGCATGATTAGATGAATTAATGACTGATTAGAGGCAAGCGGGAGATTATGGAGGATGTGACCCTAGTGATGATTAGGGGTGTGCACATCCTAATCACATATTAATTAAATTAACCTAGGTTAGAGAGGATTATGGAGGATGAGACATTTGGAGAGAGAAGAATTTGAATTAAAAATTGATTTAATTCATAAAGGCATAAAGTGACTAAATTAAATAAATTGGGGTATTTATTTAATTTAGAGAGGAAAGGGGGGTAAGGTATTTAATTTACTTATTAAATACCTTAGGGACATTAGGTTGTAGGGTAATATTAATCAAATAATAAATTATTTAATTAATGCAGATGAGGGATGTGAGACAGAGGAATAGAAAGGGGTGAGTTTGACCATATGGGGGTGGTCAAATTTAGGTGTCTACATTTTTCCCCTCTTCGAAATACTATTAAATAATAGTGTTTCAAAGAAAAATAAAATACAGATGACTCAATAGAAGAAAAGAATGTTAGAAAATGCCCTAGTGTCATTGGAAATGGATAAGATGGAAGAATGGAGGAAAATGGAAAAAGGGGGAGAGCAAGTCATGTGAAAGAGAGAATATTGCAAGGACATTTGAGTGCAAGAAAAGTTGTGTAGACTGTCTAATCATAAAAAATAAAGGAGCTGAAGAATGGAGGAAAATGGCAGGGTATGACCCCTTGAGAGGGTGGATGGGGAAGAAGAGGGGCCCTAGGTGACTTCTCAATATTAAGAAATGGAGGGTACCAAGCGATAGAGCACAAAAAACCATAAAGGACGACTTTGGAATGGAGGAAAATGGATAAGTGGGGTGCAAATCGTAGCCCGCGGAAGAAAAGGGGTGAATGAATTAATAAAAGGTTAAATAAAGGGTAAAAATTACCCAAAATTTAAAAGGCTAAATAGGTGTAAAAAGTAAAAATTATAAATAATAAATTTGAAAAATTACTATTCACCTTTTGCATACTTGGCAACTGACTAGACAAGAGAGAGAGAGAGAGAGAGAAAGCGAGTGATGAGGATGGCTGATGGGAGTGGTGACAAAGGATTCATGGATGATGAGCTCATCCACCGAGGTGAGGAGCTATGCTAGTTCTACTACTATTGAGCAGTATCATGCCAGGTAGGATTCCAAATCCTGCTTTATGATTTTGATTTGAATTTTTAAGCATATTTTAATTTGGGATTGGGTAGATTAGGAATGCGGGTTCACCACGGATGGAAGGATTCACCCATCCACCTGAAAAATTTGTTCGTCGATAAGGAGGGGTGAAGACATGGGAAAATGTATGCTCCATAGGGATGAATGCACTAGAGGAGGGGTGATTTTGAAATCACCTCTTTGAGCAAAGGGGCGGGAATGCACAATGCAGGAGTGAATGTGCATAGGGATAGTAGAATGAAAATTCACCGAAACAAGAAATAGGTGAAAGTGATATCGCCAAAAGAGGAAACAAGTGGATTCAAATCCATATTTTAGGGGAAAAGGATGAGGTTGAATTCACCACTCAAGAAAGAAAAGACATAGGGGCGGATATGAAATCACCTCGCAGGGAAAAAGGGTGAATGTGACTTCGCCTCTGAGGGTAAAACAGGCGGATTTGTGCCTGGGAAAGAAAGGGGAAGATTTGTTGGGAGAACAGGTGAATTCGTGGGGAGATGAAAAAGGGGTGAGCACACTAGCTAGATAGGCAAATGCGCTAGGAAAGAAAAAGGGGTGAATTTCCTTACACAGAGGTGAATTCACCAAACCTGAGACAAGGATGAAAAAAGACATGAAAGAAATGTAATGTGATAAAAGCTGACAAATTGTTCTGTGTGGATGCAAAAATTTGAGTCATTAAGGATGCAAGAGAGATATTCAATAGTGTTGGTGGTGACACGCAGGGTGATGAGTTCCCATGACCACAAATCGCTTGCAAAGGCTGGATTGTTGCACATGTTGGGGTATCCCAACATCTGAGTGCACCAAGGACTTTTGACAATGTTGATGAAGAGATAGAGCTTAGAGATGTTGACCTTCCATCTCCTGATAGGGGAGATGATAGTGACATTAGAGGACGTGTGGAGGATTTTTTGATTACCCATCTGAGGGAACTTAGTTAGTTGGGCCCGCACCTGACTAGTGGAGGAGAACCTACAAGTTGTGTTTGGACCAGTGGAGCTGCCTATCCAAGGGAGGGAGCTATACCTTGATGATTGCTTGGGATTACATGTACTAACCCTTCCATTGTACCTCTGTGGATTGATCAGTAGGATCCTATTTCTAGATAGGAGTGGATGCTTCTGCAACCTAAAGATTATTGAGGTTGTTAGACACATTTTTGAGAGGCAGGAAGGGGAGTTCACATGGGGAGCGTGTGTGTTAGCACATCTATACTGAGACATGCATGTCATCTACTACAAATGAGCACTGAGCGTCACCCATGTGACACTACTTCAGGTGTGGGCATGGGAGCACATTAGTGTGACCAAGCCAGACATTTTGGATGTTGGAGTAAGAGATGAGATGTTGTTGGTAGCGTACTAGTGGGGGATGGAGTACAGATTCAGGCTTCACTACCAGTTAGTGGGGGATTTGGAGGGATGGCAGTGGAGATTGGATAGTTTGAGATTAGAGGATATTACATGGAGACCGTACATGGCACGATGCTTCCATGGATGGAGGGATGACGATAGGAGGCACAAAGGTTATTTCTTCTCAATTTTCTATCTGATTGTATGGGATCCATTCATTATGGAGCTGCACAGACTAGATAGGATCACTAGGCAGTTTGGGATTAAGTAGGATATCCCTATGGGACCCCAGAGCTTCCAGAGGATCACCAGGGAGCCGAAAACATTATGGGGGGAGTCAATTATGATGGATATGCATGGGTGATGTGGGAAATTGTCCCACTAACACAGTACCCCTAAGAGGAGGGCCAATAGATGTGGGGACAACAATGCTCTACTCGGCATGGTGGGCAGAGGGAAGGCTAGGGCAGATTACGAAAGTGCAGCCGATTGTGGGGGCCCTGGGGTATGAATCAGATGATGAGAGAATGCTAGCCACATAGCAGAGGAGGAGGAGAGGAGGTCGATAGAGGAGAGGGAGAGATGGAGATGTTGAGATGGAGGAGGAGAGAGGAGAGGGAGAGGTGAGAGGAGAGAGGGAGGTGATGGAGGTGGATGCTCCAAAGATACACCCCTTTGCAATAGTGCCATATGTACCACTGCCACTCGAGGATCCCGTGGTACTACTCACAAGAGCCCTGGCTCACCTGAGGATTACAAAGCATCGAATTTGAGAGCTTGTGGCAGAAAAAGATAGACTATAGATAGAGGTAGACAAACTGTGGAGGGAGGAAGACATGGACTATGGGGCCCTAGAAGATGAGGCCTCATAGAGAGTACAGGAGACAGGTGGCAAAGATGTAGTGGGGACAAGAGGAGCTAAGGAGGGAGAGGGATAAGCTTAGAGATAGAGCATAGTGTGTTGAGGTGACGATGGAGGATGTAGGGGTAGTGCTAGAGAGCAGAGGAAGTAGAGGCATAGGTACAAGCCCTGCAGGGTGAGTGAGATGTAGTTGTACATAAGATGTTGCGACTATGGGAATAGGTGGACCAAATGAGGCATGCCTAGGATGCATGGGAGCAGGAAAGGAGATATATCATGGGGTTGCGGGATAGGTACTATATTGAGAGAGATCTAGCAAGAGGATAGGCAACAGAGGCAGTAGACACCAGGACAGAGGCACCCTATTACATGTTTTCTTATCATCAGTCTGTCCTAGATCTTGCACGAAGAGTATCCCCCTACGTTAGAGAAATTCCATAGATGTCTACACCATCCCATTCAAGAACAACACACACAAGGATATAGCAGCTTCCATGAGACACCCCCCCAAAGGCAGAGGATCAAGGGAAGACTCCCCGCAAAAATTAGATGGATCTAGCATAGGGTAGAGAAGACATGAGGAGATAGGATCCTGGTTTTTGGCAGGTGCAAAGTGAATGAGCAGCATACAAAGATAGGGACTACATATTCTATGACATAGATTCTAGAGATTATTTGATTCATTGATTAGTTCATTCTTTATTCTTTATTCATTTGGGAGATGTAGACTCTGTATTTGATCAGAGTTCTATACTTGTATGTTATTTGATGTGTTAGGATGGACATGATAGACTTGTTGTTATGTTATGCTATTATGGACTTAGTATGGACTCTTATAGTGCTATTATGGATTATGATGGACATATGATGGATGATATATTTTGATATTTATATGATATGCGATGAACATTGCTAATACTATGTGATTATTATGTGATGGATGCTTATTTATGTTCATGTGCATGTGGATGATTATGAGATATGTAGATGGTTATGATGATGATGATTTTGATGTATGTATGTGACTATGATGATTTATTCCTATGTTTATGTGGATGATATGGATTAAATGCATTATGTCTAAAACTTTGTTATGTAGGATATGATGAATTATTTATGATTTTATGTTGCATGTCATGTGATGACTCTAGCTTATGGTCTAATTTTGGGTAGAATTTCTGATTAATTTGCTAAATTTATCATGGACCTTGATGTTAAATGTTGGTATTTTTATGATATTTCCTCAAAAATATAAACATTGGACCTAATCTTATTTCTACAAATCTTTAATGACATTGGCATGTTATATGGACTATCTATATTAATTTTGCATGTGGTTAATGAATGTTCTTTAAGGTGGTTATAGATATGCAATTATTATGTGTACTACCATTACCATGTAGATATAATTTGAGGATACTAAATCGAGAAAGATGTCACCAGCTAGGCATGCACCATAACATTCAACAAGGGAATAATTCAAAGGTCAAAGGAGGTCGACGACGAGAGATTCCTCATGCAAATCGAATGTAACCATCTTGTACTGGACTTTAATGTTTTTGAGTGAATATAGGCATTACTATTGTGCTAAATCTAAGTTGAGGCAGGCACATCTGACCAGATTCCATGCACATGTAACCACTTCTCCACTTTCTCTACTTTCCCTAAATTGGTGTCCTCCTAGTTTGTGGAGTTGACCGCCTTGCTTATTTGGTAGTATAAATAAGGATCATATGCTCTTTCTCAAGGGGTTGTGCAATCTGATGATTTACTTGCATTCTTAAGTTTTCAGCAATACAGTTATGCTACTCTTTTGTACTCATGATTCTAGTGAATAAAATGAAGTTCTAAGTTTGAGTATTTGAGTTTACATTAGTATTAGATGATACCCATCCAAGGGGGTCCACTTGGTGAGCAATCTATCCTTTAGATTATTTTAGCCTAGTTATTACTTTTTGTTCAGTAATTAGTTAAGAATCTGGCGCTGATTGTTCCTGCAACCACTAGAATTCCATTATGTGACTGTTCCTGCAGCCAAAGCAGATAGAGTATTTTCTTGTTTGTTTGCTCATATTTTAATTTGTGTCATGCATTTCAAGCTTAGTATGGTTTTTGTTTGATGTTCAACATTTATGTTATTCTTTTCCAAGCAATTTACTTTCAACATTGTGTCTTACTGAGTTATAGAATGAATATTGCTACTTGAGATCCTTAGTGCACATACGGTGTTGACCCATTTAAAGTTCACATCCCTAGGTTAACAAGTTAAATGCACCTTCATGATGATTGAATGTCTATTCAATTTATATTTCCAATCTCTGAATCACAACTGTAAGAGCTTAGTTGTTTAATCATTGTAGGAGGCCAACATTTTTGGCGCCATTGTCGGGGATGGTGTCAAACTAGGGAGTTCTTTGGAGTCATTGGTAGTTTTTCTTGTTGTAGTATTTCTAAAATTTGTTCTCAGTATACCCCTCATTTACGAATTAACGACCCCCCTTATTCTTTACCAATTATTTGTGTGAGCTAGCTGATGTGAGTTGATACCGCATGCATAGAGGAAGGAGAAGAGATGCTTATGGGAGATTCTTTCCTAATAATCCTAATCCATTCTAGTTAGTTGAATATCATAACCTACCAAGAGAAGAAGAAGAAGAAGATCCACACCCCTTTTCTGATGCATTTCTTGATCTAACTAGCTTCGAAGTTTCCTTTGAAGACCAAAATCAACTTGAGAACCCCTTTACTTTAGAACCACATCAAGTAGGCATGGGCGATGCAAATATAAATAGACCTAACCAACCAGCTTTTCCTTTCCCCATTTCCCATTAGAATGAAGTTGACAACATCAAAAATATCCCTGCTTCAACACTCCCCAAGTTTTATGGACTTGTCATAGAAGATCCTAATACCTTCTTGTTTGAGTTTGACATATTCTATAGGAGTTATGACTATACCATCGATGCCTAGAGGCTTAAGCTATTTCCTAACACTCTGAAAGAAGCTACATTAAGATGGTTCATGAGCCTAGGTAGAGATACTGTGGAAACTTGGGGAGACATGAAGACAAAATTCCTTGAAAAATACAAGGAGTATTGTAGGGGCAGTGGCATGAGAGGAGATGACATTTTTTAGGATGCAACAAAAGGAAGATAAGAGCCTAGAGGATTATATTGCAAGGTTTTTATTTTTCCTACAAAAATCTCCACACCATACACTTAATGAAGACTCACAAAAGTTTCTTTTCCTGAGAGGAATTAATGATAGTGGCACTGATGCCCTGGATCTGATGGGAGGAGGAGATATCTCCCAATTTTCTTGGGAGGATATCAAGAAAATATGCCAAAACTATTCTAGGGTAGCTTCAAAGAAAGTGAGAGCTTACCAATCCTCTATTGGTAAGTCATCTACCAGTGGAGTTTCAAGAATGGAGATCACACACTTGTTGGAAGATTTCAAGCAAGATATATTAAACAATCTAGTTACTTAGTTGGATACACTTCAGGCCAAGAAGAAACAAGAGGAGGCAGAGGCAATGTTGGCAGAGTATTGCCCCCATTGTAGACAAAAGAAGGACTGTAGATGCAAGATGGTAGCTAATATTGAAAGTAAGTAGATTCCACCTGACTTCAAACCAATTTAGATTGAAGAAGATCAGGTCTACTATGTTGCACAAAGGAGGCTTTGGGCTCCAAGAAAAGGTATGCCACAAGACCCACTCTCTTATGTTGGGCCATATTTCAATTCCTATTCATCTGGTAACCAATGGAAACCCCCATATCCATCCATCTATGGAGGATATCCACCACAACCTTGGGGTAACCCTCCAAATGCTTGGCCCAATCATCAAAAATCTCCACCCTAGTGGCAGCAACCTCAGGGGAATTGACAACAATTTCAAGGGCGTTGGCAGCTACCTCCAGGAAATTGGCAACAAACAAATCTATGGAGGGGAGAACAACAATGACCTACCCAAACAACCAGCTACATGCAACCACCTTCTCAACCCCAAAAACCTGCTATAATGTCTCCCCCTACTAATTCAAGCTCAAATTCACCTAAACCTACTTAGCTACCAACTCAACCCACATGCAATCCAAATAACAAACCACAACAGCAACGTGTATACTCTATTGATTCAAACCAATTCACTGCATATGTTGTGAGTGTGAGTGGCATCCACTTGTGTTTAGGAACTACTTTACTAGCCCCTTTCAAGCCCATTATCACTGAGATTTCTATGGAAGAGGAAGAGGAACCTCTAAATGATCCCATTCAGCCAAGTGTACCTAAAAATCTTGAACTAGTCTAAGTCAAGCAAACTGAACAAGAACCACAATTTTCTTAGAGATTGTAAGTTTCCAAGAAAAAGGAATAAAATGAGGACACGACCTTTGACATCTTGGATCAGCTGAAGCATATATGTGTCCAGATACCTCTATTTCAGGCCATAAAGGATGTTACAATCTATGGAAATACAATCAAAGAAGCATGCCTCAAGAAGCCAGGTAGAAAGAAGAAAGACCCCACAATAGTTCATGTGGTGGGACAGCTAGTTAACATCATGCTTGGTAAAGTGACTATCCCTAAGTACAATGACCTAGGTAGTCATGTGGTAGCAGTTGTTATAAATGGGATTCAAATAAAGAATGCTCTAATTGATTTAGGGGCAACAATAAATGTAATGACTAAGGACATCCTAAAACAACTAAATGTTGCAAGCATGAGATCTACTCCTACTATCCTGAAGCTTGCTGATAGTTCTACTGTTAAGCCTAATGGTATAGTGGAGGACCTTGTGGTAATTCTAGACTCTTGGGAGTACCCAAAAAAAAATCATGATTCTCTCTCCTAAAGCTACACTAGGTGGGTATCACATTATTCTTAGAAGGCCATGGTTAGCAATTGCAGATGCATATATTAGATGTCAGTCAGGTGACATGACCATTTCTGATGGGAAGAACACCAAAAAATTTGTTCTTTATCCTCCTGCTCAACCATCCCATGATGAGGATAATCCTGTATGGCCACATGTTGGTGAAGAGGCCAAGGAAATTAATTATGTGGTGCAACTTATGATGTTAGGCAGAAGCTCCTTCATGCAACTTCAAGAAGAAGATGAAGTATTGGATAACATCATTTAGAATCATTGTGAAGTGGAGGAATCATCATCTTCTCATTTTTCTGCTCTAGTCAAGACACTTCTTCCTGCACTTCCTGTAGCCACTCTTCCTGCAGCCACTCTTCTTGCAGATAGAATTCCTACAGCAATAGGTATGTCCCATACATTGCTTCCATATGAATTCAAGGTACCATGCATTAATGAAGTAGCTATGATAGAGTGAACTACACAAGTACAGGTGTTAGAAGGAAAATATCTAAATGTTAACAACAAACTAAATGAAGAACAACAATTGTTGTTGGAAAACTTACTGAGGACCCACCAGCATGCATTTGCATGGGAATATCATGATATGAATGGATTGGACTCTAATCTTTGCACTCACATAATTTACATCAGAGATGATTGCACCACAGTGAGGTAGCCACAAAGAAGAATTAACCCTGTCTTGAGAGAAATTGTAAAAGAGGAACTGTAAAAATCGCTAGATGCAGGATTTATCTACCCCATTTCAGATAGCCAATGGGTGTATCCATTAGTGATTTTTCTCAAGAAAGGATGGAAATGGTGAGTTTTTGTTGATTACAGGGAACTCAATGCTACCACCAAAAAGGACCATTTTCCCGTACCTTTCATAGATCAAGTTTTGGACTCACTTACAGGAAAGCAATACTTTTCTTTTCTAAATGGATTTGACGACTACAAGCAAATCCAAATTGCACTAGAGGACTAGGAGAAGACCACCCTTACCTATCCATGGGGGACCTATGCCTACTCAGTACTCCCATTTGGCTTATGCAATGCACCTACAACCTTTTAGAGGGCAATCATTAGCATATTTTTAGATATCTCTCTTGATTGCATGGAAATTTATGTGGATGGCTTTACCACCTATGGTGTTGATTTCAATCAAGCATTGGAAAATCTTGGGAGAGTCCTACGAAGATGTGATCACAATATCTCTTTAAATAGTGAAAAGTGCTTCATGATGATGTAGGAAGGTGTAGTTCTTGGACACTACATCTCCCACAAAGGAATTCAAGTAGATCCTGCAAAGATTGAGGCGATCACAAATCTACCCACACCTGCAAAACAAAAGGATGTTAGGAGTTTCTTAGGCCATGTAGGATATTATAGGCATTTCATCAAGGATTTTAGCAAAATAGCAGCACCATTGTATACTCTTCTCACTAAAGATGATGAATTCTAGTGGACTGAAGATTGTGACAAAGAATTTTCTGATTTGAAGGTAGCCTTAACTCATGCTCCTATGCTCAAATGATCTAATTGGGAGCTTCCATTCCACATCCATATAGATGCATCAAATTATTCCATATGATCAATCTTAGGATAGAAAGAAGGATCTATTGAAAATGTCATTTATTTTGTTAGCAAAAATTTGCAGAAAGTTGAATTCAACTATATAGTGACAAAAAAAGAAATGTTGGCAGTGATCTATGCCCTGAACAAATTCAAGCATTACATAATAGGTTTCCAAATATTTGTGCACACTGATCATGTAGACATTATATATCTCATGAATAAACCCTTGATCATAGGTAGGCTAGCAAGATGGTTATTGTTGATGCAGGACTTTGACATAACAATTGTGGATAAACTAGGGAAGGCCAATGTTGTTGCAGATTTTCTTTCAAGGCTGACTACATCAAGGGATAATCAAGCCATAGATAACTCTTTTCCTAATGATCATCTATTCTCCATTAGTGTACAAACACCCTGGTATGCTAACATAGCTAATTATCTAGTCACAGGTAGGGTTCTTCCTCACTTCTCTCCAAAAGAAAGAAGGGCACTCATTGAAAAATCTTTTCCTTTCTCGTGGATTGTTGGATGTTTGTTTTATACTAGACCAATCCATGTCATGAGGAGATGTGTGAGATAAGATGAGACATGAAATTTTTCATGCATGTCACATCGAACCATGTGGAGGACATTTTGCATCCAAGAGGATAGCAATGAATATTTTGAACATAGGATATTACTAGTCAACACTCCACAAGGATGCAGGAAGGTATACTAGAAAATGTGATAGATGCTAAAGAATGGGAAAACCAACCAAATCTTATGAGATGTCGCTCTACCCTCAGGTAGTAATCACTCCCTTTGACAAGTGGGGATTATATTTTTTAGGACCCATTGACCCTCCATTAAATGGTAAGTCTTATATCTTGTTATGCACTGGTTATGTAACTAAATGGGTAGAAGTTATGGCCTTGAAGCATGCAAGAGATAACAAGGTTGCAGAATTTCTTTATGAGGATATTTTCACAAGGTATGGAGTTCCAAGAGAGATAGTGACTGATCAAGGGGCTCAATTCACATCAACCCTTGTTGCAACACTAGTCAATGAGTACAACATAAGACACATGAATTCTACTCCTTATCACCCCCAGGACAATGGCCAAGTCGAGGTGACCAATAGAGAAATTGAAGCTATTCTTACCAAAACAATAGCTATCCAGAGAAAGGATTGGGAAAATAGGTTACCAAAAGTTTTTTGGGCCTACAGAACTATTTGGAAAACAACTACAGGCTTCACTCCATTTGAGTTTTTGTATGGAAAGACAACCATGATGCCTATTGAATTTGAACATAAGACTCTTAGGACTGCAGTAGATTTGGGGATGGATATCTTTGAGGCACAAAGAGAAATAATTATGCAGATGAATGTTTTGGATGAGATTAGGAGAGCAGCCTTGCATCATATAGAGGTAGTGTAGAATCAGGTGGCATGATAAACTTATTGAGGACAAGAAATTCCAACTAGGAGATTGGGCCTTGCTTTATGATTCCAAGTATTAGGACAATGCTGGAAAATTGTAGACAAGGTGGCTAGGACCATATGATGTTATTGAAGTATTCCTTAATGGTGTTGTTCAGCTCACTACTATTGACTCAGTCAGATTCAAGTTTCTTGTCAATGGTCATAGCCTCAAATTGTATCACAAGCCAACATCCAAAGAGGATTTCCTGCAACAATTCACTCATCCTACAGCTGAAGGAAGTGGACCTAGTGTCTCTCCTAGATAATTAAGGTATGTAATTGTCATAATAAAGACTTCCACTTTTGTGGGAGTCCACTTCTTCACCCATCCATCTCCACCTTTCTCTCTCTTCCATCACATCACATCATTCCACTCCACCTCATTCCACCTTATTTTCATTAATTTCCCAACTTATTTCCTAAAAAGGGGAATGGTACTTTCTCCACAATCTTTGCAACAAATCTTCCACACATTCAGTTATGTGAACCTTAATTTCTATATATTAATTTTCTTTAGTACATTCATTTAATTGTTGTACGTTAATATGGATGTTCACCATAGCATGCCATTATTCCCTACCCCTATCAAATCATCATCTTGCATGTGAGGAAACATGCCCAAATTTAGGTTGGGGGAGAGGAAAAATATGTGAATACTTTTCCCACGTGTCAATCCATGCTAGTCTACGTCAAAAAAAATTAAATTGAGCCAATTTGAAATCTGAGTGAGAGGAGGGCTCGCATGTGTGAGGTTACACCAACTACCGCCGTCATTTCTCTCCATCATAGCTTTCCCTTATTACTCCTTCCTTGCCATTATTGACCCTATCACAATCTCAAGCTGCAAACGAAAGCTAAAAAAGGGAAAATTCAGTCAACATTGGCATTGGAAATTTGGCAAGTGTTGCAAGAAGGTGAATTTGGTTTTCAGACGAGAATTGCAGGAAGAAAATTGTAGAGTGATTGTTTGATTGCAAACAATGGGAGGTGGGTTAATTTGAAATGAACCCATGGTGCATGATGTATTACTGCAAGATGCACCATGCCTATTATATGGAAGCAAATAGCTATTTATGTTATAAGATACATCACCTGTGAAGGTCACCTGTTGAATCTACATTCCGTGCACTTCAAACTTTTGAATCACATGAGGCACAGGATGAGGATGAATGTGTTGAATGTGCTATGCAAAATTCTTTCAATCATGGCGGATGAGACTCAGAAAGGTAGTTCAAACTTCTTTTTAGCTGCTCAATGGCAACAATTTATCCGCCGAAGCTGGTTCAAACTTCTTTTTAGCTCCTCCCATTCTATACTTCCCTTATTACTCTACTCAATTCTATAGAAATGTTGTGATACTCAACTTGTTTAAACAACTGAATTGCAGATGGAAGAAAAATTAATTTTGATATAACTGATGGAAGAGGAATTAATTGTCTTACTTGATCTTTACTATATAATCATGATGATTTTGCATGGGAAAATGCACAAATATTGCCGTACTTCAAGCAATTGTGTAATGACACAATTTACTAAATTGGGAGAGGGAATTACTTGTGCCAATTAATTATTCTTTATTCAAAATAACTGCCTACTTGAAGCAAAAACTGTACGTACCTTACGTCCTGTCATTACTTGAACATCACTTACCTTTGCTAACGTAACAATATGAGTGCATGATTTGGTGAGGGTGGCGACGAGTTTATTATGACATGGATGGACTAGTAAATAGAAAAATTATTATGACAGAAAAGTTGTCATAATAATTTTAATTATTATGAAAGGATATGGTGATGTAGGTGAAATGACAATGTAGGGTGTGGATTCCAAAGTGATGACAAAATTTGAGTAATGGGCATGTGTAAAACTTTGGAAAAATAAAAGCATTGGAAAAAGAAAAGAATTTACAAAAATCTAGAGCATCGTTGGAAGATGCGGTTGGGGTGAAGGATGGAAATTTTCAGAGCAAGCTGAAAGATGCACTTAGAGTGGAAGAAGTGAAGTGGGAAAGTTTCGGAGCATCGTTGAGAGATGTCATTGAAACATAACAATTTTTTTTCTAGAGCATCGTTGAAAGATGCAGCTGAAGCAACAACAAAATAAGTTCTGAAGCATTGCCGAAAGATGTCGGAAGGAAGGAAGAAACAACAAAATTTTGGAGCATCATTGAAAGATGCTGCCAGAATGCAACAAGAAAATTTCCAGAGCATCATTGGAAGATGTAACAATAAGAAGGAAGAAAAATATAGGACTTTGGTCTTTGACTTTCCCAAGCATCGTTGAGAGATGCATCAGAATGTAGGAACAAAACAAGGAATGCACAAGTCGATCGTGCAAGTTTCAGAGCATAACAACAGCCGAGCCAACAAGTTTCGAAGCACTGCAACAACCGAGCCAACAAGTTCCAGAGCTCCACAACAAGACGCCATAATTTGTGTTTAATGAAAAATGAAGTCTTGTAAAATGGAAACAAAATTTAATCAAGTCCAAAAGATGAAAAATTAAAAACAAATGCTCTAAAAAAAATAGATTCATACACATGTTTTATATATATATATATTGTTTTTATTGTTTTTAATTTTTTTTAGATGGGATAATAGAAAAATAAAAACTATATTGACTCTACCGTAGCAGAGTCAATGCATTGGATTTCCCCCTTCATTTCTACCATTTTTGTAAATTATTCTTTATCAACAGGTTTATGGTAGATGTGTAATCGATGTCCATTGACTAGGAGAGTTTGGGTGTCACCATCAATGGGATTTAGTTGTACCGCGCCATTTGCAAATACCTCAGAAATTTCATATGGGCTGAGCCAATGAGTTCTGATTTTCCATGGTGATCCTTGTATTTGGAATCAAACAATAGTGTCTAATCTCCATTATGGAATTCTCTCTCCTTGATATGCTTGTCATGCCAGACTTTGTGTTGTTGTACCAACTCAGTTTGGTGGACGACATCCAAACAAAGTTCATCAAACTCACTAAGTTGTAAGACCCTCTCTACCCGGGCTCATTTAAGATCTATTACCTAACTCCATGGATGTCCTTAGAGTTTGGAGTTCAAACTCAATGGGTAAGAGAGGTTTCTTCCCAAAAAATAATTCGTATGGACTAAAACCGGTGGTTAATTTCCATGTGTTATAAGCCCAGATGGCTTCAAGTAGTTTTTTAGCCCAGTCTTTCCTTCCTGATGAAACTATTTTTGATAAAAAAATTTCTAGTTCCCTATTAGTGACTTCCACCTGACCGTTTGCTTGAGGGTGATAGGGGATGACTTCTTATGGCTTACCTGGAAATGATCGGTGAAGGCGAACATAACCTTAGACATAAACTAGGCACCCTAATCTGTGACAATTGTCCTAGGGGCTCCAAATATGAGGAAACTTTTATTGTACATGAAATCAACTACTTGTTCCTCCCTAGCAACTCATAGAGCTTGAACTTCTGCCCACTTAGTCAGATAGTTGGTACAGACCAGAATGTAATCTTGTGCTTGTGAAGTAGGGTTTATAGGACTGATAAAATCCAATCCCCATTTCTCAAATGGTTCAAGGACTACTTGAGGTTGCAGGGGCATTTCATTAGATGCAGTTGGTCTCCCTACCCTTTGAAATTCATCACAATGGCAAACATATTTTTTGACATCCCAATGCATAGAGGGCCAGTAATACCCTACACCTAAAATCTTATGGGATGTACTCTTAATAGAATAATGCCCCCCGAAGGATCATCATGGAAAGCTCTAAGGATACTATAGGTCTCATCTTCCCTAACACAACATCATAGAACCATATCAGGTCCACATTGAAATAGAATCCCATTGATCCATTTGAAAGGAGCACTTTCTATGACAAGGCGTTTCTTTTGTTTTGATGTAAAATCAGGTGGTACTTCTGAGGTGGCCAAGTAATTGGAAATATCGACAAACCAAGGAGTTTTAGTGGAGATGGAAAATATATTTTCATCCGGGAACTCATCTTGCACTGGAGCACAATCACCATCATCTTGTTTAATTCGAGATAAGAAATCCACAACTACATTGAATTTTCTTGGTTTGTCAATAATTGTTACGTTAAATTCCTAAAGCAACAACAACCACTTGATTATCCTCCCATTCACTACAAGTTTGTTTATGAGATATTTGATGGCAAAGTGATCTGTGTACACCATTACTTTGTATCCTGTGATGTAGTGTCAAAATTTCTTAATGGCATGCACTACAACTAGGAATTCTTTCTCCGTAGTGGTGTAATTTCATTGAGTGGAGGTCAGGTTTTACTGACGAACTAGATAGCATATTTTCCCCCATTTTCATCTTCTTGTCCTAATACCGCTCCAATAGCATCATCAGATGCATCAACATAAATATGAAACAAAAGGTTCCAATTAGGTCCACAAAGGATAGGAGCAGAGATGAGTTTCTCCTTGATGATTTCAAATGATGATTGACACTTGGGTGTCTAGATAAACTTGACATTCTTTTGGATAAGGGAAAACATAGGGGTTACAATTTTGCTGAAGTTTTCTATAAATATTTGATAGTATCTAGCATGCCCTAAGAAACTTCTCACATCAGTCTGGATTTTTGGAGTCACAAGTTGTTGTATCACTTTGATTTTCTTAGGATCAACTTTTATTCCTTGAGCCAAGATGTGATGTCCCAACACTATTCCTTATTCTACCATTATCAAAAAAAAATTCATGGCTTAGGGACAAATGATGATCCTCACATCGCTTCAACACTTTGTCTAGATTTTGGAGGGCTTCATCAAAAGTGGACCCATACACAGTGAAGTCATCCATATAAACTTCCACACACTCATTCACCAACTCAACAAATATGACTAGGATAGCTCTCTGAAATGTTGCAGGAGCATTGAATAGCCCCAAAGGAAGAAGTCAATATGAAAATGTTCCCTAGGGGCAAGTAGGTCTTCTGCTGCTACTTGTATCTGGTTGTATCCACTAAATCCATCCAGAAATGAGAAATATTTTCTTCCAGTCGAGTTATCCAGACCATGGTCTACAAATGATAAGGGAAAATAATCTCTGTGGGTTGCTTTGTTAAGTTCCCTATAGTCTACACATACTCTCCACTTCCAATTTTTATTTGGAGCCACAACCAATGGTGAAACCCATTTACTATCAGAAATGGTATAAATAAATCCCACTTGTAGGAGTTTCTCAATTTTAGTTTTAATGATATCTTTTAAGGCAAGATTGAGTCTCCGTTGTGGTTGGCGAACAGGTCAAACATCCTCGATGTAGATATGATGAGTACACACACTTGGGTGTATTCCTCTCATATCCCTGTAGTCCCAAGCAAAGGCTCTAGATCTATTCACTAGGATATCAAACAATTTGTGTTTTTCTGACTCAGTCAACTAGCTATTAATGTTCAAAGTTTTTCCTTGTAACAACATAATGGATTTAACACCCGGATGGTTGGATGTGATAATGTACATTGGGCTTGTCAAAGTGTTCAGGGGACAACTATGAGGTATGGTTCTATGAAGTTTGACAATGTCTTCAAAGAAATGGTCCATTTTTGGAATGATATTTGCCAGAGGATCCAAGGCAATCCCATGAAACTGGTGTCATCGAATTTAGTGTGGTCTATGTTGATGGGTTGTCCTAGGACCTATTCTACACCCAACATCTCCTCATCACTTGAATCCATGGTAAAATTTTCCATGTTGTTTTCCAATTCATCCTCCAATTCTTCACCATGCTGTTTGATGACTACCATGGCCAGTGAAGCTAAATTTTCCTATCCATTGGGACCTTTTGGTTCATCCACCCATACTTTATTATATTCAGCACGCTTGGCAGGAGGATACAAGAATAAGTGTTTGCTATTAGGACCATGTGAAATAGTCATTCCTCCCTCTTTGCAGTCAATTTTGGTTACAATAGTAGACAACCATGGTCTTCCTAGGATTATTGGATAATTGTCCTTGGGTGTAAGAATTATTTGAAAGTCCACAAGATATTCCCATCCATCAACCTTAATGAGAACATTCCCGATGATGCCCTTGGGAATGGCTATGGATCGGTTTTCCATTTGCAAGACTGTAGTTGTAGGGTGTAAATCAGTGAGCCCCAAATTTTCCATTACATCAACAGTCATTACATTAATGGATGCTCCTAGGTCCACTAGTGCATTTGGTATGGCTACCTCATTGATTGTTATTGTTATAAGTGGACTACCTAGGTTATCATATTTTGGAGCAATGGTCTCTCCAACCAAAAAGTCAGCTAGATAACCATTTATGTGAATGGTATTTATCCGTTTTGGTTTCCTCCCTGGAGTTTTGATACACAATTTTTTGATCATTTGATTTAATTTAGGGATCTCCTTAATTGCTTGTAGCAAAGGAACCTCAATTTGCAGCTATTTAATTTCTTTTATCAACGTAGTTTCAGTGGGCATGGACATTTCCAAAGTATCTTTACAATGGTTGGTTTTAGACACTCTGGAAAAGGTGCTTGAGTTTTGTCTTTAGGAGTGGAATCCTTTAGAGAATCAGTTGGAGACCGACCCCCTCCTCCTGAGGTAGGTCAGAAGCTCCAGTTGGAGATGGCAGAAAGCTCTTGTTTTGAATATTTTCTGAGGTTTGCTCTTCAAATGTGGGAGTTGCTTTAGCCGTATTAGCATACTCCATAATAGGATTATCCAAGTTTTCAATAATAGTAGGCGGATGGAGTGTTTTTCTGGATTTGAATTGTAGATTTCCACAGTGGATAGCGTGAAGTCTAGTAACATTGTCCTGTCTCATAAAATACACTGGTGTATTCTGATGAGTGCTCTTTAGGTTCAAAACATGTTGCGCCAAAAGTTGTGGTTGATTAACTTGCTCATTTTGTTGGGTGTTCTGGGGAGTTGATAAAAGATTCTACTTTTGATTAGGCATCCTTCCAGGACCAGTATAAAACTAATTCTGAGGTTGATTCCATTAATGAGTAGGATTCTAAGGATACCACTGTTGTCGAGTCTAATTGGGCCATTGAGGGTTTCACCAAGATTGATTTTCCCATTCAGGTGGTCCCCAAGGGTAAGTTCCCCAATTAGGTGGTGCTTGAGGTAGTGCCTGAGGCCGAGGTGCTACCCATTGATTATTATTCCAATTGGGTTGAGGTCTCCAAGAAGGGTTTGAATTTTGGCCATAGGAAAAATTTCCTCCAGTTCTTTGATTTACCAAGTTGATCTCTTCCTCAACCAAAGATGTTCTCTTCTTAGAATTCTTGATGGAATTCAAAATCTCACACTGGTTAGTGGGATGGCTCTTATCACAAACTTTACAAACATCAATTTTGTCCAAAGGGCATTCCCTTAATAGATGTTTGTTTTGGCACCTAGGACAGTAGATGGATAAGGTCTTAGGGTTTCGTGTTTTAGCCTGTATTCCATCCAACGTTGTATTTAACTGAATAAGAATGTTAGTTTTAAGATTGGCTAGCTCCTCACACAATTTTTCTATCTCATTGGAACCTTTAAAAAGAGTAGAATTTCAGATACCTCCTCGAGTACGAGAGAAATTCCAACATGGGTAAAAGCACAAAGCTGTGTCACACTTTATAAAGGAAACGACGAACACTGATCCAACTTTTAAACTTGAATCACTAAAAAGTGGCATATATGTTTTGAATTTTGAAATGATGTAAACTAGTAAAATATGTATTTTTTAGTATATTTATATTTGTATATATATATTTTAAATTAAAAAATTAATTTAAACTAGTTTTTAATAAATTAAAACTATAATTTAATTGCTGATAAAATGCTGAAAAATGAAGTTGCATGAGACATCAAGCTTTTTATAGTAATTTTTTTTTTCTTTCAAATTTTTTGTGTGTATTTATAGCTTGAAATTTTAGTGCATAGATATATTTTTTTCCATTTTTGATAAATATATATTTTTAAATAAATATTAAAATGTGTGCGAATAAAAAAAAATTGTTTCCATCAGACGTCGACTTTCATATTAAATATTTATCTAAAACGGAAAAAAATTATACCATCTTGAAATAGATTCTTTTATCTAGTGCATCATTTTTTATTTTTTTTAATAAGTTTTAGTATTTTTCCTTGGCATGGTAATTGACCTAATATTTTGTGTTGATAACCTACTTTTATTAAAAATAAAAAATAAAATATAAATAATAATTAAACTATTAAAATAAATATATTTTTGAAAACTACACTTATGGATCTACAAAAGGGTATTTTTATATTTTTTAATGTTATTTACATTAGGAGTTATTGAAACTTCAAGTTTTTCAAATAATTTTAATTTTTTGGTAAATTGAACTCAAAGTGGTGCTCCATATATTTTTAGCCAACAATTTTAGTTGAAAAAGTTGTGAAAGTATCTAACTTAGCTAGAATGAATCTTACTAGATCATATGTTTGACCAAAATTGATTTTTAGTTAGAAATACTTAAATTCAGTTGTGCTAATAAGTTGGCTGAAAGTGTGAAACAACTTTATTCTTTTACCCACATAATTCATTATTATCACCAAGACCTAGTTGGGACACATCTCCTTTTCCCATCAAATCCAAGCTCCTTCAAGCATCTTCGTCAAGACCTTTGAGAAATATGGTCTTCAGAATCTCTGGACTTATGGTTTCTCCACCACATCATTTAGATAAGAAGATAAACCTATCTAGGTAATCTTCTAGGCTTTTTTCTTCATTTTTCCTTAGTTTGAACAACTCTTCTTTCCTATTGTTGACTCTACAATAACTTTGGTATTTATCCACGAAGGCAGACTCCATGTCATCCTAAGAGGTTATCGACCCTGAAGCTAATCCCATGAACCAACACATTGCTGAGTCTTTTAGAGTAGAGGGAAACAAATTTAGTTTCTGGTTATCATTCTTGTAGTCATAAGTCTGACACAGGACTTTAAACTCAAATAGAAACTAGTTAAGGGTATTCAGAAGACAAACCTCAGAAGGTTGGAAAAATACTTTTCATAGTTGTCTTTTCATTTGCATCGATAGCAATAAGATAAATGAATGCGCGCGGTGGTGGAGGGTTAGCGACATTTATATGGTCACCCATGATGTTGAAGGGGATTTGTTCCACTTCAAATGTTCACTCAAATGGGCGAGGCTCTGGGGTTTGCAAAGGAATACACTCCTCTACAACTATGTGTTCTCTTTTTGGATTATGCGGGAAGGTCTTAGGTTGATCCTGCTCGATCAATTCTTCAGTAAGTTCTTGATTTGAGACTTCTTCCTCCCTACTTATGGTTGGTACGTCGTTTGGGGGGGTTTTTGATATGAATCTTCTGTGGGGACCTCATTTCCTGACCATGCAGAAAAGGAAGGCTGGGGACTATTTTTGTTCCCAAAAGAGGTATTCAAGGTATCTCCTACTAACACTAGAAAAGGAAGGTTCCCCAACAATGATTCCAAAAAGTGACAGGCTATTGTTAGGTCCTATCTCTTTAGTTGAAAATGCATCAATTATATCGACTGGGTAGTGTTTAGAGACTATATGCAATAGAAAACATCTTGACTATCTCTCCCATATTTTCTAAATGTTTTGGAACAAATGTAAATGAAACTTAAACTAAGAGGCCACTAAACTAGAAAGTAGGAAATTATTAATCTAGAAAGCATAATGATTAAACTAGAAAGCATGGAGATAAGTAAACTAAGAAGCATGTAAATTTCTAAAAAGGAAAAGCTTGTAATGAAACTATGAAACATCTAACCAACACCAGATAACAAACTTAACAACCTACTACTAACATCTAATGGTTAACTAGTGATTAACAAAAAAAAACTTAACAACTTGCAACTAACAATGAAAGTAGGTGCAGGACAATGAGCCCTTATACATTTTATGATTAACTAGTGATGAGGAAGAGCGGGATAGCGAGTGGGAGGGAAAATTTAAACTTAGGGGTGGGAACGGCTGAGGGAGCTGCTAAGGAAGAAGATGAAGGTGATGCAAATGGTGGCACAAATTTGGGTGGAGGTCCTCATTTCCCCACGTTTCCTTGATATGCTGGAGGGGTCTCTACCTCTTTTGCTAGCAAGTTTTAGAAGTTCCTCTCTTCAATGATTCTTGCGGCTAGCTTTGAAGGAGATGTACTTAGCATTTTTGGTGTCCTCAACACTTGGCTTCCTTTTGGTGCTATGCCAGAAGGGATTTTGGCTTTTGAAGTGGTTGGGGATATTGCTCAAGTGATAGCCTTCTATGTGGGGCTGGCTCGAGCTTCTAGTTTTGATGCTTGTGGCCTAGGGAAGCCTCACCTCTGTTCCCTTTCTGATCTAGTGGTTGGGATGCTAATGGATTCTCGTGAGGTTTTCCTTTTGAATATGGGTATCTTCTTGTTGGATGATTGGAAGCCTTCCATAATATATCTTATCCCTTTGGTTTTGTTTGGTGGTTTCCTAGTTTTGATTCAGGAGGATGTTGCTGGTCTAGATGGGAACAAATTTACCCTATTTCATCTTTTTTGGATGCTTTTGGGGCTGTATATCAAGCGTTTCATGAAGATCTAAAGATTATTCAAAGTTTTTTCTTCCTTAAGCTAGATTTGGTGCCTGTTGCTGACCCCTTGTTGGTTATTAAAGCATTTGGGGATGACGAGATCTGTTTATTTTTGGCTTCTATTCTGGCTTCTATGCTGGTGGATGGTGGAGACTTATCTTCTGGTTTTCTTATTGATGTGCCCTAAGGGAGAATTTTCTGCCCTTTTCCTTGATAGTGGGTTGTTGACTAGGAGTATTTTAAGGTTGTTTTTGAATACCCAGATGATATTGCTTTGTAAGAGAGTTGTTACCCTATTTTTGATGCCGGTTTAAAGGTTTATTCTAAAGGCTTAGATGTGGTTGTATTTAATGATGAGGTTTTCTCCTTTCATGCTCTAATATCTTACCAAGCCTCAGGAGGTTGTGACTGCCCTTATTTCTTGAATCCTTTCCTTCCACCAAGTTCTTCAGGTAGTTTCTATGGAGGTGAAATCTACTCCTTTTGAGGTGGAGCCCTCTCCTTTTGAGGAGGAGGTGGTGTCTATAGACTTGGTAGGAATCTCTTCTTCACTACTCATTTCTATTAAGGTGGAAATTTTGGGTGTAGAAGCATGTTGCATTTGGTGATATGGGCTCTTATTTCTTCCTCTACATTAGAGGCGAGTCCTATCCTATTGAGGAGGAGAGTGGGTTGGATTTTTTGGCTGGATGGTGTGCATGAAGGGGGTTGGTTATCAATGTTTTGGTGGCCTCCCTAACTCCCCTATTGAGGTGGGGAGTTGGGATTTGTTTGTTCTGGTGCAACATAGGGATATAATGGTCACATATATTAGTATGTTTTTTTTTTCTTGGCTTTGAGTGGGTTGTTCTTATTAGTGGCTCAGTGATGTCGTTATTGAGTAGTTGGTTGGTTGCAGCTTGGCTACTTTGTTTCCTGACCGTTTCAGGTGGTTGTCTGTTAGTGTCCTTGAGTACTTGGTACCTCTACTGATATTTGGGATAAAGGTCCCTTTGGCTCTTGTTGTTTGTAGCCTGAGTTGTATTGTTGATCTTTGATGGTTGTTGTTTGGCTGCCGATGATTTGCTAATTATTTCTTGTTTGCAACTTGCCCTCTTTGGATTGGGTTGTGTATCCCATGAAAACCACTTATACTGGGTTCTAGGGCCCCATCAAAACCTATTTTTTACCTTAATAAAAAACAATGAAAGTAGGTCCTTCGAAACTTTAGATAATAGAATTAAAAGATTACAGACTCGGTCTACAAGCTGCATGATTAACTTAATAGAGCTCAACACATGAAAATAAAATCCACTCACAATTATCATTTACAAAATGAAGACAAAAAAAATAAAAATGGAATACTTATCTATCTACTGTACAGTCCCTCGAGTGGCCACCTCTCGGGTGCTTCTACACTTAGCTTAGATCATATACACTTTGTAACTTCAAGATTACTCCATTCAAGATAATTCCATTCACAATACTAATAACTTAGAATGAGATGGGAAAAACTTGCTTTATTCATATTGAAGATATATCTCAGAAACATAGTTTAAGAACACATTATGACAGTATAACGATATCTCTCTTTGTATCATTGTTTCTAATGGTTACATACTTATACAAAAATGGCTAACAAAATCCTATAATTCAGATGGTAAAGATTACTACTAAAAAAGTCTTCAACTGAATTCAACAAACTAATGGACTTAAGTCCACTACATAAAACATTAAAGAGGCTTGGAGTGAGCCATAAATTCTTTTAACAAAAAATAACAGAAAGCTTCAAAAAAATGATCCACCATGCGTTCCCTAAAATTTCAGCGCTTGTCTTCAACTATATGGAAGTTTGCGTTGAATCCACTTGGCTGAGCATGATGACCAATTGTGCATAATAACTTGTACAATACTTTAGAAACTAAACCATTATGTTAGCACGAGTTAAGATTATTTCAATTAATTTCAGGAAATAAAGATTGTACATCTTTTCACAAAAAGTAAGCAATTATTAATCCTAAAGACAATTAATTGGCAAGGTAAAGGTGAATGGAAGATATGAGTAAAGGTATTTAGTTCATTATATTGATGAGGTTATTTTTACCTCATCACCCTACATGGATCTCCCCTTCCAAAAGTACCTTAATTCCCTTCCACCCCATACCCTGGGAATGTGAGGACAAAGAATTCCTTTATGGAAAGATCCTCCCCATCCCCCAAGGTACTTTCCAAGTACCAATCTCCCTCTCAAGCCATAAAATTGGGCCACTTGGCACAATCTCATGGCTTGAGAGATCACATGTGATCCTAGCTACAGTTTCTTATCTTACTATCATAACCCTCCATTCACTTTTCCTCATGCCTATATCCCACACTTTAGCCATTTTCACATGATCATGCAACCTTGAGAAATTGAGCATTGTTATGTTGCCAAAATTCTGTGAGCACTTATCGAAATTGACAATATTAGGCTAATATACTCAATATGAGGCTCAACATACTTTGGTTTCATTGAATTTCATGTAGGTTTTACCTCTTTTTTCCCAATCTAAGTGGTGTTTGTATTTTTTAATCTTTGTTCAATTTTATTACAATTTTGTTCATATTTTGAAGCACATTTCCTTGCACACACTTCATGATTTTGAATTGGACATCAGAATGATCTTCTAACTTGTGTCTAAAGTTTGACCTAAATGAAGAAACTTCAACCTCTTGAGATCTAGTAAAATCTAGATGCATGAACTGCCAAATTTTGGGGGATGGGAGTCTAGGATAACTCAAAACTTGTCACTTAATTAAGCATCCATCATGAAGGAAGCTTGATAGCTGATGCCTAAAATACTTAGTTATTTTTGTTTTGGTGTGAGGCATCGAAGATCAAGGATTAGATAGAACCCAATCCTTATGCCTAATTGCATGAGGTCATTAAATGGTTTGATACTATGATAAGCCATGAAAGTTTGACAAACAACACAAGGACAAGGAGAAAAGAACAAGAAAATCAAAAGAAGAAAAAGAAAACACAAAGAAAAGAAAAAAGAAAAACAAGCAAGGGGGCTCCCACATGATTTCAAAAGGCACAATAACGTCGAATTTATTATTTAGTTATTTTATTGCGCATAACTAATATGGATGGGAGAGGGAGGATGAATGATCATCATGCTACAATAATATAAGCAACCTAGATTTGATATTGTACTTGATGTTATGCATCAAGGTATAAGGAACCGAGATGACAATGTGCCAAGTACATGATCAAAAAGGTAAAATACAAATATGTGCCTTATAACACCATGATATGGAAGACCATGATGCCTTTGTGACAATAACATGCACAAACCATGATGAATGCAAATAATGATAACACACAAGTAACAATCAAGAATGCACAAAAAATCAAAAGCAAACTAGGACTATGCTCCAAGTCAAGTTGAAAACTAATTGATTAACTGATTGATTGATGATGACAATGCTAAAAAAGTTAATGATAAGAACAATGCACACCCCAAAGATTGTGTTGTTAACAATAAGAAAAATATGTGGATTGGGAAGGATATATCCCTATGATGATAATTGGATTCTGGATCAATTGATTTTAATTGATTTGGATTAAGATCATGGATTGCTTATGGATGATGGGCCAAATTTCAAGATTGGATTGCATAGATTAGGATTGATTGCATTTTGGATGGTTGGACTGGAAGGATAAGTGGATTGTGATAGAGGAATGAATAGGAACCAATGACAAAGGAAACCTAAGGCATGATAATAGGATGGAAGAATAGGATACAATGACAAGTGAGAACCAAGACATAGTAAAATATGGAAGGATGGAGGAATTTTGTGAATGGATGAGGGATAGGAGATAGGAGGATAGGAGGAGGGAGCTCCAAGGACTATGCTGCAAAAGATTAGGATGCCCCACACTAGAGGTAGTGTAATCATGGATGGAAGATGGTGGAAATGTATGCATGATATGGAAGGATAGTGTAAAAGGTATATGAATGCTAGGGGAAGAAATGTTTGCATTGTCCAAAGCATGCATGGATATTTTCCCCCTAGTTTTATCAAGATCAAGGGTGAAAAGGGAGGATGAATTTGAGAGGATGATGGATAGAGGATGAATTATTGTTGAGGATGTTAATAGGATATGAATGTATGCATAAATAGAGCTTGGATATTGGACCCCTAGGCTCCTCATCAAGATCAAATATGGGAAGCGTGGATGGATTTGGATAGGATAGGAGGAAGGAGATGGAAGGTGTGGATAAGATGTGGTATGGATGAAGCTTTCCCCAAAGTGTAGAGAGCAAGAGGATGGGAGATTACACATGACGCTTGTTTACTAGGTTTTCATCATAGTACTTGCTCAAGGCACCACAAAAAGTGGTTTTCACCACTGGACAAATGATTTTTCTTTACTTTTTACTTTTAATTTTTTTTAATTTTTTTTGAATTTTTAGATATTTGGAATAGAAAGGATTGAGAAAGATGAGGACGAGGATGTGAATAGTTAGATTTTGAAGATAGTGGATACATAGAAAGGCCTCGAGCTTCTAGATCCATGAATGGTATCCCTTGATAACGTGCTATAGTGAACTATGGCAATTGGAGGTATGCTCATAGACATTGGTAGAATGATGGCAAGGGGGGTGAAATGGATTTATGCAAAGGATTGGATTAAAGAAGGATGACGGGGGATGAATTTTGAATGATTGATGGAGGCTTAGAATACTTGTGGACGAGTGGATGGAAATTTTGGAAAGGTCAACATTGGCACACACTTTGAAAGGTGGTGGAGTTGTGGAAGTGAAGTGGATTTGGGATTTTGTGTTACAACCTGTCTCATAGTTACCAAGTTACTTTTACCTTCATGAGTAAATATGGTGATGAATGAGAATCATGAATTTAATATGTTTAGAAGGTGAATGAAATATTTAATATGTATTAGATGTTATTACTTTTGAAAGTATGATTATATTTTAATACTGATGGAAATGCGATGTAAAAATATGTAAAAATATGAATACTTTAATGCTTGGATGATGTAAATGATTTATGATGCTAATGGATTTTATGTGAATGGCTAACTACCTATGTGATGTACTAAGATAAATATAGAAACTAGTTCAAACCTCTAAAAGAGAGTGGGAGTATCACTCAAGAGAGTAGCTTGGTTTCATAACCTTTAATTCAACCTAAATGAGCATACACACACACTCACATCCTAGATTGGTTTAAAAGTGGTAAGTAAACTCTTAGTTGAAGTCTTGGATAAATTGGAGAGATTGTATGGTTTTCTTTGTTTGATTGTGGTCTTGGTTTTTGGATGTCCTTGATTGGGGTTATGTGATAGAATCTTTATGTCGAATGGAAGTTCTTCTTCTTTATGTATTCATACTTATTATGAAATAAGTAAATATGATATACATATATGTGTATGCATCAAGTAAATGTTTATACATATATAAGTATACAATAAAATGCATATATCTATGTATAAATATATTTACATATATTGTTTAATGTGATTGACAATTATTGGCTTGATTTATATATATAATATAACTATGGAATGTTATAATATATATATATATATATATATATATATATATCGTATTATATTTGAAATGTTGTATATATTTTATTGGTTAGAAAAATGCATTTAACATTCCGTGAAAATAAATAAATATATATATATATATATATTAATATACATATATATATATATAATATATATATATAATATATATATATATATTTTTTATATATTATAAAGTACCTTGAATTATTGTGCTGACATGCGAATGGCTAAGTATGAGGCTACACATAGTGGGTAGTTGGGTGGGCACCTTTCCACATAGGTTTATGTGGAAAGTTTAGGGTTTTTTAGGGGAGGTGGTAGCCCACGTGGCATTTTTGCTGGAAAACCATGTGTGCGGGCTAATTGAAGGGGTGGAAGGTAGTCTTTTCATTGAGTTCCTTTTGGGATTTTCACTTGAGTCTGTAGGGTGGCGACATGATATCTATTAATTGCATTCATGTTGGTACATGCCTAGGGCACCAACGACAACAATAATAATGAGATGCATCTACGGGCGATCAAAGTGTGCTGCAACACATCTTCCAGTTGGCACGCCATAATGTGAAATCATGCACGTTCATGGACATGCGGCGTGTGCTAAGGATTTTAGGAAAGGCACGTAAGCAGTTGCACAATGTGATAGATGTGGTAGGCCTTGGAGGAGGAAGTCCCTTTAAATGTCAATAGTTTGGCATGAATTTCACCATCTTTTGGGTTTCATTTTCTGCTAAGCTCTTCGTGGGTAGCCATGGTGAATCATTCAAAATTTATAGAAATTTTTTTGTTAGAAGCAGTGTTGAGTATAGGGCAGGAAACTCCCATCCAACTGGACATTAAGGTTAGGTAGAATGCATTCAAGGCTATTATCGATCAGAGGTTGAAAAGGATAATCCTCAAGATTGACCCTCATGCGGTGGTTGCAGTCAAAATGATTTTGGGAAAGGATTTTTTGGTGAATCGAGAGACATTCTGGGTTAACACTCACATCATCTCCAGGCTCCTGGCATCACTGCTTGATGCGAGGACACCCAAAGTTGAGGCGAAGGTGATTTTCTACAAGCTCTTTAAGAAAGAGCTCTTGGGTGGCTTGGAAAAAGTTTTGAAAATGACTCTCCTGGGTCATGGAGCTCCTTGGCCTTGAGATCTTTTGTTGGTTAAGGTCTTGGGAGAAGTCATCAAGGTTTATCCCCTGTTGCTAGAACTCAAAGGCATGGCCCTTGTTAGGCATCGTCAAATTGTAGCCTACGGGGTTAGTTTCCTCAAGAAGCTGCTAATGCTGGAGTTGGTTAATAGTTTCAACTAGGTGGCAGATTTCAATCAATTCACCAAAATGAACAACTTCTAGCTGGTGTTTAAGTGGTTGGGTAAGGTTGTTTAGGGTATGTAATCTTAATATTATAATTTTTATAGTTCCATAATGGTGGCGACTGACGTTTCTTTCTCTTGTGGTAAGTCTTTGGTTACATCTCCTTGGTTTTAGTGAAGTTAGTGTTGGGTTTTTAGGGAATTTTGGTGTCAAGAGCCCTGGTTTGTAATTTTTGGTGGCCGATGGGGGCCTTTCTAGGTTAATGTATGGTTATTGGGCTAGTCCAATAGGGAAATTTTTTGCAATTCTTGCAAAACTTGCTATGCAGACGAATTGTAATTTTTTTGGTAACTTAATATAATTACCTCTTACGAATAAAAAAAAAGTATGAGGCTACGCATATAAAGCACAAGAGAATGTTAAATCAGTGCCTACTTTATGAGTAAGCTCGCACAAATGAGAAAGTTAGATTTAAACAATGTATATATATAGCACAATGTTAATAAGAAGCTGCACATAGTATAGGAAATAGTTTTTAATGCTTATAGAATATATAACATGTAGGAGTTATTGTTGTTCCATTCTAAACATAAGCCAGGAGAAAATGCCAATGCATGAAATGAGTGTTTGACACAACCTTAAAGTAATTTAACCAACAAATAAAGTATGGAATAACAAGTCAAAACCAATGAAGGAAGCACGTATGAGATATACACTACTGTATAAGCATTAAAAGGGAAGTATAAACTATTTTAAATTCCTTTAGAAATAGTCAAAGCCCATGTTATTATCATGGGTGCCAACATTTGAAGGTGGCACCATATAAACAAGAGTTTGGGATGCTTTAAAAGTCTTCAAATTATGCATAAACTTGTAAATAGAATAGAGACTCAATCAAGTGCAAAATTGGTAGCATTTTGTAAAGGAATTCAAATTAGGAAACTTGTTTAAAGCTTGTTGTACCATACATAAAGTTGACTCAACCATTTAAATGGTGAGGACATTGATGTGTTGCAAACCTATGAGTTAACCTGGTAAGTCGTTGCATGAGGATGAAAAGTGACATAAATACTTACTTGTTTGTAGCCTTTGGTTGCTCACAAATTAGTATAAATAGAGGTGTTCATTCTACCAAATGCATCACTTATCAATCTGATTATCTTGATGTTATTCTACTGTGATTTTTGAGTTAGTGTGTTGAGAGCTTTTATACAAGCATGCTAGTTTCTATACCTTTATCTTTATATTGGAAAGGTTAAATAGTTTCGATTGATACATTAGAAAGGAATGGTTTTGAGTATATTGTGATGCTTATTATGCTTGCATGTTCTTGGTTGTTTCTTGCTTTGGTGGAACCTATCTATTGGGTTAATACTTTTATATACCCTACATGGGAATTTAGATGATGGGGTTTTTATTTAGACTATACGTAGTTAGTCTATACTATACGTATGTAGAACGAAATGTGAAATGTGGTTTACATCGATATCTTGAGGTAACTTGTATTTGTTAGCTTATTATGCTAGGTAAACCTTTGAGGTTAATGAGGTTAGTAATACAGTAGGAATGATGGTGTTATAGACATGTCATCGTCGATAGGATGTGACATCATGCAAACCATATTGATAATCTACACTTGATTGATCACTTGATCATTACTTTACTTTCGAATGAAACCCTAGGTTGAGAATAACCTATTTAGTTAGGATGTTTACTTGGTTATTGATTAAAGCACATAGGTTGGGATTAACCTATATAACTGGATTGATCTTTTGATTGAAGTCATTTATAGTTGAAGATTATACCTTTGATTGAGGTCATTTATTAATGATATTATACTTTTGATGGGAGTTATTTATTATTGAGATTACACTCTTGAATGGAGACTTTAATTGTTGAGATTGTACTTTTGAAACGAATTCATAATGATGTGACATTATGTTTATCCAAATGGTTAATTGGTAAGATAGAGTTTCTTTTAGATACTTAACAACAATGTCATATAGATATGAGTTAATGGGAAGGTTATTCCCAGGGTTAGGATAATCCATGGGAAAGGGAATAACCTATAATATAATACTAATGGTCAATTAAAAATCAAGCAATTGTAGTGGTGAAAATAGATGACCCTCACTCGAAGTACTGGGTGTTGAATCTTTAGCCAAAGTAGTGTAGGTAGCAACTGTCTACACTGTTAATTTACTATGATCCAAATACATACTAGGCTGAGAATATCATAGAATTAGAGATTGACTTTATGTTAAACTCTGGACATGTAAGACACATCACTATGCTCAGGAAAGGCTATTTGAAGGATGAGGTTACCAAACCAATCTCTTCGTCGAAGTGAGGGCCATCTCACCAAGTTTGGTAGATGCATGAGGGACCACAATAAGTCTGGTTGCTGAAAAAGAGCTCTAGAGATGCTTCTCCTCATGCAATTGGTGGCCAAGATTTGGGAGGACATTGTGGACCATTGGTATTTCTAATTCAAGAATTGAAGATGTATGTGCTAATATTGGGGACAACTAGAAGGTATGAACCATGGAAAGGGGACATCTAGAATGTGTGCACCAATGCTGGGACAACTGTAATGGTTTGTATTTATAGTTCTTGTTACCTTGTTGAATCTACATATAGAATCATGTATCCATCTATATAAAAATTGAAATTGAGAAATGTTATCTTGAATATCTTTGTGTAAAGTGAAATCATACTTATATTACTAGAATGATTCTTTGAATATGAAATGGAAATTTTTGGATAAGTTATGTTTCAAATGGTGCATATATCATGGAAAAAAAATAAATTTTTTATTGCTCATTATATTTGATGCATAAACTATTCACTTGTGGGTAAAACATAGAAAAATTATTGAGTAGAACAATGGGAATGTTACATTTTGAGATTTAGATGGAGGAGTGGATATGGATTTCGGGACAAAATGGATTTGGAAGATGAAGGATTATTAGGTAGAGAATTGGAGGACTTAGGAGTGGATGAAGCTATTGGATTAACAATTTTGGATGTTGATTTTGGTTGTTCTTTGAGATGCATTGCTTCAATGAGTAGTTTTGGGATCCACATGGCTTTTGTCTTTGATGTTTCTTGATAGGCCTTTGTGGCCTTTTGAATTTTTCTTTTTTACTTTGGAACATATGGATTTTTGGATTTATCCAATTTAGATTTGGCATTCAAATTGTTTCCAAGAGCATTGGGATTTGTGGAAGGAGAAGAATCATATGTAGGTATTATGGATGGTTTAATGTATGTAGAATGTTGGAAGGGATTCAAGGATGTGTGCCTTGGTTGATATTGATTAGGAATTTGAGGTGATGGATAAATAGAATAAAAGGTATTTTGGGATATGGGTGATAGGGATAGTGGAAAGAGGGATGTAAGGACCTAAGATGGATGGAAGGGATGAATGGTTTGATTTTGGGACATAGGGACCAAAATAATGTAAGGGATGAAGGCTTGGGATTTGGAATATAAGGACCCAAGATGGATTTGGAGGATGGAGGATATGAATATTTGGACTTAAGTGGAGGGATTTTGGTTTTGGGAGGAGTAACAACATCTTGAGCTTGATAGCCAAGGCCATACAAATTAAGATTTGCTTAGATTTGGATAGGTTCTAATATACCTTGCTCATGGAGGCCTAAACCTTTACCTTGATAGTGCATGTTTTGAAAAAACCTTTTTTCCAATGGGATACTTGTTGTCTTGGAAGCAAGATGTAAGTCCATTTGGAGGGGATATGATATGGAAGTAATTATAGGTTCTTGGAGGAAACCAAATTGGATGAAGGTGGAAGAATCCATTTGATAGGTGTGGGGTTTATGGGTAGTTTGGCTAGGGGTGATGGGATATTGTGGAGAATTAGGATCATGGTGTAGAGATGAAGGGATGCTTTGATCTTGACTCGGGGTAGGATCATGGGATGGAGGAGGATCATAAGATGAAGTGTAAGGGAGGGGATCATGAGATGGAGTGGATGAGAGGGGATCATGTGATGGAGTGGATGAGACATATTGATCTTGATTAGAAGGGGGATCATTAGATGGGGTGGAAGGCATTAGTAGTGATGTGGATCATTTTCAATGGTTGGTGTCATGAGGAACTCCTATTACTTGCATTTGGTGTGTAGTGAAATTTCATAGCCATTTTTGGTTCAATTAATAAAGGATGGATATTTCATGTTTTTTGGAGATGTTAACATCCCGAGTTCCATGGAGGACTCTTGGATTCTTTGGTGAAGGTGTTGTTTATAATGTTCCTTTGATGAGATGTAGTTCTTTTTAGTTTTGAGTATTTCTCATTTTCTTGGAGCATCATGATTTTTCAAGTTGCATTTGAATTTGGCATGGATTGATTAGTTTGATTCTCATGGATACTAGAGAGACTTGGATGAGGCTAGATATCTCTTTTAATTAGAGATATGTGATTAACCATTATGAGTTCTCAATAAAAATACTAAGAAGTCTACACCTAGATATGGATGCGAGTCTATTATGGACTTGATGAGAAAGTTTCCCTTTATCATAAGCTTTTATTTCTTATGTTTTATGCACAATATAATATTGTATCCCACCTTTGATCTACTTGGAAGGTGAATAATTTGAAAGGTGCTGTCCACTTGATTATCAAATGCATTATTCATTTGTATCTTATCTTCTCATGTGCATTAGTCTTGAACTTTGTGAGTTCTAAAGGCTTGTTGAGAAGTAGGTGAATGGTTTTATGGATTCTTGTTGTTCTCCTTATGCTTTGGTCTTGAGCTATAGTAATAGTTCTGAGGAATTTCTTGGAGAGATACAAAAAATGGTTTTTGGATTTGGGCATATTCCTTGTGCGAATGATTGGATTATTTGATCTACCTTTGATTTGAGATGTTTACACCTATTGCTTCTATGTTTTCACTTTGAGTTGAATGATTAGATGTTCATATCATTTCAATTTTGGAGTGTTGGAGGAGATCTTACTTTACAAAAATTGGCACATGTTAGTGTCAGTACAAGGACATGGTTTAATTTTTAGGTTATCTCCTCCCTAGTATATGGTATTTTTATTGAAGATTCTTGTGTCTATAGAACTAAGGTTTGTATGGAGTCAAGTGTTATTGTTTATACTTCATTATTTTTTATAATGGTTTGGCAGCTCCTTGATCTCTTTCTTCATTTATGTGGAGCACTTAGGAGAGTTTTTTGAGATTGGTAATGAGATATTTTTTACAATTTAATGTATTTTACATTTCATTATATGTTTCCTTGAAATTATGAGATAGAGGCTTTAACCACATCCTCTAGGTGAGTGCTATATGTGAATTTGTTAATGTATTGATCTAATTTTTAGATTTGTCATTACCCATGCAATGGGAGCCTTGGAATTTATATGTGTTCTATGTGAGAGGTTCCCCCCTCTTGGATTGGTTACACTTTAATACAATGTTAAGATGCTTTCAAGGTTTTTATTCACATGTATATGTGTGTTATTATCTTTGAGATCTCTTTTTATAGGATGATGGATATACAAAGACTTGATTACAAATTTTTGGGTTGATATGCAATAGCATGGAATTCTACCTATGTTAGATTACATGCCCTAGTTCAAGGTATGGATAGATTGGATGAGCTAACAACTTGTAGTTTCTATTCTATTTGGTATGAATGAGGCGGTCACTTAGAGCCATTTTTTACCATATGAATTTGGTGCTTGTGTTTATATATATATTGGTGTAGGATTTAGTGACAATTGTTATGTTATGTTGCAAGTGTGAGTAGTTGGTGTTGTCATTGATGTCAAAAATCTTATGTTTGTGTTGTCATTAAAATTATGATGATGCTTTGATTAGTTTTATTATGTTGTCATTAGTAAGTACTACTAGTGTCAACCTCTAGTGTTGCTTTGATAAGATTTTGTTTATGGATGTTGTTTGGTTGAGTTGCTATGTTACAATTGGTTTGGTGGTGATGAGGAAGTGATGAAGATGATGATAATGTTTTTTTGGTGCTTGGTTTTCAAGTTCTTTTCAGAAAATTTGAATAAAAGAGGAAATAATGTGTTGTAGATATGTTCTAGCATATAAAATGGTGTTCTAGTTTTGCTCCACATTTCTTCTGTGTTGAAGATCTACTTGTATGGTTCTGATATGTTGGTAAAAGGTACTTATAGGTATTTTATCTAGAATTTATTGGCTTGGATTATTGTGCAAAAGAAGTTGTGTTCACTAGTGTGTGAACTATGTTGCAGTGTTGTCTGGGAGAAATGGTTTTGCTCTACATTTATCCACAGTTTGGTTTATGGTCTTGTGGTTCTAGAAGTGTGCTATAAGGTTCATATATATCTTTGTTTAAAGTTGTTCATTGTTTGGTGCTCCAAAAGATGATTTCTTGAGTTATAGTGTGTGAAAGTTTATCTGGGTGAACAAGATGAGTTTGTTCTTTAAGTGAAATTTGTTGCAAAGGAATTTGTTGGATTTTAGGGTGTTTGTGGAATATTCCAGATTGTGTTCAAGTGTTGTGTGTGGTCTATGAGTTTCCTTTGGATTCGAGGAAGCACACACTTAAATGTTGATGGTTTTTACACAAGTTCAGTCGACCTTAGGTGTTTGCACTAATTGTGGATATGCTTTGGTGGTTATGGAAGCATGGAATGGTGAGTTAAGGTGTGTTGTGGTTTACTTTCATTTCTTTCCATCATAGAAATGCTTAGTGTTGACCTAATTTGAATTTACATGGTTGAGGTGCATAGCCGACCT